>OX940963.1:34525252-35097752 GCA_954870475.1 Euphrasia confusa | reverse complement strand
TCAAAGGCGGAGATGAATCGTGGTCTACTGGTCTCTGCGATAGAGACTGATGTCAGCGGCTTCAATCGTCTCATTCTGCAGTCGAGAGATCTGACGTCAACAGGGGTGGAGATTCTCGTCGAACGGACGGATCTGACCGGATCTGACGTTCTTCGGAAGCTGTTGTTTCTGCAACGGACGAAGTCGAAGAGGTTTACGGCGGTTCAGGGCTTCTTAGAGCTGAAAGACAAAGGGAAAGGGCCTCCCGGAGTCGACAGCAGCCGGGAATTCCTCAACCGCAGGCGATGTGCCCGTACACTGAATCTCGGCGACGGTGACCGGAGGTACACGCGCGGCTGCTCGGTAGGTTTTCAAAGGATGCAGCGACTCTCAGGTGGAGATTTACCAGAGGCGCGGCTGAGGTGGCCCATCGGCGGCGACCGGGATCCATTCGGACTTCGGACAGAGGCTGTAGTTAGGAGAATGTGTTTGGTTGCTAAACCTGAAAGTATATTTTGATTTTTGTATACCGAGTATGTGTTCCTCTTTAATTAATGGAGGAAGTGAAGAGCCAAGTTGTGTGTTGTAACTTGAGCCAAGTAGGTAGTAGCCGGTAATATGCAGAGAAAATGATTGAAAAGACAACACGTGAGAATATTAATTAATTATTTAAATTAATAACTTTTAATGGGCTAATAGACTCGTAGCCGCGTAATTTACTCCGGCCCATGTACACTTTATGGGCTTTCTTTTCCTTTCTTTCTTGTTCCTTTCATTACGTATGCACATTAACATATGGAGTACGTATTTATTTTGTAAAGTACTATGTAGCAAAGCAAATGTCACAAATTTTCTAGTAAGTATATGGATAGTTATAATTTATTTCTCGTATAACAAGTAATGTGACACAAATTTGCACTTAATGAAGAGGTATATTATCGTATATATTTTTACTTGTACAAAGTATAGCTTCAATCGAATTAATTAAGTGTTTTCTTGAATGATGCTTGTATTTGTTTTTTCAACAAAATTTTGATTTTGAAATATAATTGAAAGATTGTAGTTGAGCTAAACTTCAATTTTTTTTGTTACGTTTTTTAACATATGTATGTAATTAACATATTTATAGAACTTACAATGTAAAAAATTAATATTTCGTCTTAATTAATTATGCATACTTTTATTTTTTAGATATTTTAATTAATTATGCACACTCTTATAAAAAAAACTTTAGTTTTTCACTATAAAATATAATTTTACCTGAAGTTGGTGTTTGAGTGGGATGTGTGACGAATGAGTATAGGACGTGGAGTAGTATAATTAATGTGTGTATCTCGATACCGGCGCAAAAAAAAGATCATAAGTTTAATAAAACTAGGCTAAGAGTATAATTATGATAAAAGAATTAACGTGTTAAAAATATATGATGTTTTAACCTCATTTAAATTAAAAAAAAAAAAAAAAAAACCTTTACTTTTTGTTTGCACAAGCATTTACAATTAAAATTATGCTAGTATGCTACAAACAAATGTTTCATTTGCATTTAGAAGTTAGAACCTAAAATGTACATACTACCTCTGTCCTATTTTAATAGTCATACTTCCTTTGTTATTTGTGAAGAAAGTGTGACTATTGTGTTGGGACAGAGGTAGTATATGGTTTAAAAAGATAAGTAAAATAAGTGAATTGTTTCTTAATATGTAGTATTATACTAATATCATTGTTGACTTTATTTTGTAAATTTTTGGTTTTTACAATCTTTTTTTTGTTTTTAATGGAGGTTGTTTGTCTGTGTTGATTTTATTTTTGTACAATATCATTCTTCCCTCTTTTAAAGACTCTTGCATTTGTCTTTAATGGTTTTAGCATTTTCTACTTTATACAATCACACTGTCTTTAATGGTTTTTAAAAGGGCTGATTTTTTAAATTTTCTTAAATTTGTTTCAAATTTTCAAGTATTCTATTTTTTGAAAACAAGTCTTAAAAACAATTTTTTGACATAAAAGAGTTTCAAAAGTGTAATTTTTTTAAATTACACTTTTTCTCAAATTATTATTTCAATTTTCAATTATTATTTGAAAAAATCCATTTTTCTTAAAACTATTTTTTGAACGTTCTTTAGTTGGTTTAATATAAAAATTATGTTTCGTCTTGTTTACATTCGCTAACTTGCTATTCTTTTGGTCGTCTTGATTATAAATGAGTCGGGTGGATATTACCTCGGTACTGCTTCACCTTCAAGTGCATGTGTATGTATATTGAATTTACTTTATCTTTCTCTTTTCAATCTTGGTGGTGTACTTATGTATGCTTAATTATCCGTTGTTTTTCACCCAATCCATTAGTTCCATCACCTTCATGAAGTTTTGGAATACACTATGTTACTCATTTCCTGTTGAGTTGTTTAAATATGTTTAACCTTTCTTTTTTTTTTTTTTGGTTTCTTATTATTGGTCGGATGAATAAATTTTAAACGATCGACAAGTTTCTTTCTTCACCTTCATTATGTTATGTGTGGAATTTTCCTTTCTTCTATTCTCTTTTTAAAATCAATAAGTGTTGAGCTACTTATGTAAATTTTATATTCCTTAGGTCATCTCCTATTGGACATAATTTATAGCATCCTAATTAGCAAAAAAACTTATGTTACGAGGGACTCTTAAGACAAAGTTGTGTAACTGATCCTTTTAGGCAAGATCTTATGTGCAAATCATCTCCTCAAGGTAGGACTATTGAACCCTAGATCATTTAGTTGTTAACTTGCTAGGTTACTGTTGTAGGACATATAGTCAACCTTCACTACTACAAAATAGGGATTTAACATCAGTTAAAAATGACTTTTAACATCAGTTTTCCAACTGATATAACAAGTACAATTGTTAAATCTCAACGGTTTTAGAACTGATGTAAATTTATATTATTTACATCTGTTTTTTATGACCCGATGTGAATAAATGATGTAAACTAAGAATCTGCCCGTGGGCAGTCAAGTCAAACCGTTGTAAAATGTGGATAATTAACATCACTCTTTTATTAAACCGGTGTTAAATTTATTTAAAAAAAATAAAAAAAATATTACCAAATTTAATACTCCTATATTTATAAATTATATACTAATTAGAAAGGGAATGTAAAAATGGAATTTAAATACAGTAAACAAATATATTTTTTGATAAATAATATAATAACAAGATATCTTTATCATCCTAATTATAATTCACATTCGAAAATTACAGTAAACATATCCCAAGCCGTGCTTGTTAGTCTTCACACCTTGCTTCATATATTGAATTTGAGTTTCCTGTATAAATAAAACACAACAAGAACATTACTAATAAAAAATAAAACTACTGCTCACAGTAAAGAAGTACGATGCCCTTGATATAATTGACCATGACTAATAAAAATCACAACAAAGCTAAATATAGTGTCCAAGATAACAAGTTGTAAAATTATTCAATTCTCACCACATGTCAATAAGAAATGAGAAATACATGCATGTTTCAATAATATAATTAACACATGTACATAAATAGCTCAGGCCAGAGTGTTAAAAAACAACTCATCTGTATTTCTAAATATAGCTTCTTTTCCTTAACCTCTTATTATGAACTAGATATTAAAATGAGACAACCACTTTGCGGAAGTCATTCACACCTTCACTAATATCATCTAATGAAGGGGAAAATGTATTTAAATTTCATGATTGAAATATATATAATTTTTTTCATATATGAAATCTTCACTAATTATTATTTAATAATCTATTAATAAAACATGTACCAACCTGTGCTACATTCCTACTTCGATTGTTAAAACTTGAAGCTGGCCACGTGCGAGTCTTCCCCCGAGTACAGTCGGAACTGAAATTGTGTTTGAAGCACTACAGTGTTAAGAACTGCAGTACTTGGTAGACCCGTAGAGTAAAACGCGTTGGGTCTATGTACTTTGATAATATGTTAACACAATAAAGAGGTTCTTGAATGAAAGCTTTGTATTAAACACTTCAATCAAACATCTACAAGTCCTTGCAAACTTATAGAAAGGTCACACGACCAAAAACAAAATCTAATAGTTCACAGTACTAGCGTCCTATGAACTTCAGACTAAACAGATACACCTCGAACTCCTTCTAGCGAACTCGTTCTAAGTGTACCACAGTAGAGTGAACCGGAGCTTTCTAGCGAATACTCTCGGATTACAATATTTCTCTCTCTAAGAAATTCCAATTGAAAGTCTTCAAATCTACAAACAATCTAGCGACTATTTATAGACCTCGTAAATGAAACCCTAGTGGGCTTCCGGGATTTTCGCTTAATGGGCCGAGCCCAAAGCATCTTCTATGGAATCTCGAATATTCCTTCACTGACTTGTTCTTAGTCCTTTGTCTCTGGCGAGCCTTCGAACTTCGAACGGGGAGTGCGTAGATGCTACTTGATGTTATACTTCAGCGAGTTCGAATTCCCTTAGCAGGGCCTTCTCACTCTTCGCGCTTCTGGCTTCATAGCCTTAGCAGGATGAACTCCACAGCCATCAACTTCTACAGCACTCCTTTGGTGAATCAGTGAACAGAGAGTTCGAACCCATTGCAGCTTCGAACTCCAGGGACTTATCAGCACCAGTGCTTCCAAGACCCACAGTGTAATTTGTACTTGCATAAGGCTAAGTCTTCCAAGCACTAGTATACTTAGAATTTACTCAACCTGTACAAATGACAAAAACACATAAGAATGAAGTTCATTCAAAAACCAAAGTGTGAAGTTCAAGCTAGTTCGCAAGAGTCCGAAGACTCTTTATGAACTAGAGCGAACTTATACACTAACAAGAACATTTCCTAATAAGGAATTGCTAATCAGGTCCCAGCGTGTGTAGAATTAAACACCACATTACTCCATACGAGGTCAGATGTCCAATGCTTTAGAGATAATCCATTGAAAGAATTGTATGAGAAATCCCTGTTATTGTTCAGGGGAGATGAATTCGCCATAGTTATATTTTACTACATATACATACAAGATTTAATCGAAATGAGCTTAAGTGAGGCTCTGATTGAACATAAAAAATAATTGCAATTAAAAAAGAAAAATAATTAAATAAAATATTGAACTTACGAGCTTTGAAGATGACATGATGGAGAGTTTGGAAATGTCATTTGGTCAGAATGTGGGATTGCCTACTCCAACACAGAAACCCCTCATCAGTCAACACTACTACAAAAAAACGTCTTTTAATTAGATCCGTTCAAATTCTAACTCTTCACAAATTAGGTGACCTAATCAATGTTTTAATTGCCTTAGAAACATGGATTTAAGTTTACAAACCATAGTCGATTAAACTCTAATTACCCATAATTTCTAAGAATAAATCGCATCCAACAAAATAAAAAATACAATCTGCTGGATAAATAACTCATTACCTGATACGAAGGAGAAGAACGGCTGCAATAAATAGAAGTGTCGAAACGATTAAGGCAGCGAGGAGGCGCGACGAAGGTGGGCGCCGTGAAGTGAAGAAGGAACGCTGCTCGAGAGGTTTTTGGTTTTATAGTGAAGGATGAATTGATAGTGTTAACCTAATTTATTTATATAAATTCGTTTAGATAACTGCTGAAGCAATTTATCGTAATATTTATAATTTATTTAAGGCCTTTAATTACCACATGTACCCCCACCTCGGTTCAGATAGAGATAATGGGATACTATTAATATCAGTTCAAACATGACCGATGTCTCCGAAATAATAATTAGCGACTGTTGTTTAAAAATCGTTGTAGAAATATTCTTAAAGTCGGTTAATGGATAAACGATGTGATATATTTGTATATATACATCGGATAAGTAAAAAACTGATGTATTTAGACTTTCTAACATCTGTTTTAAATTAGCCGTCGTGAATATCCATTTTCAAATCGGTTTCTCTATAACTGATGTAAAATCGCCGATGTTAAAAGTGTATTTTGTAGTAGTGCTTTTCAATCTTTTGTTCTTTTAATCTATATTAAATTTTAAGTAATAAAGGTAACAAGTTGCTTATGTATGTTTTAACCTTTGGTTTTCTTGATTATGATTGGGTTGGGTGGATACCCAGCTCATTCCTTTTTTTCACATTCACAAACTATTTTTTCTTTATCGTTCTCTTTTCAATTTTCGTTTGTTTCTCCTTATCATATGATTTGGCTTTTGAATTTTTTTTATCTTCATGAAGTGAATGCATTAATTTGACATTCTTTTGATTTTTTTGTTGTCTTTGGTTGCGTGGATTATCCTACTCATTACTTAGCTGCTCTATTTTCAATATTGTGTGTTCAATTGCTTATGTTGATTAACATTCCTTTGTTTTTCTTGTTATCATTGAGTTGGGTGTGATAGAACATAGAATCGTAGAGATTTATGTGATCATCTATATTTGTGTAAATATGTGAATCTATGTATATTAGGTAGATTAATATTCTAGCTATGGTAAGAGAATAAGTTGAATCCCTTTGATTGCGGATGAGAGTTGTATATATATTAGTTTGATGATTAATGAAAATCAAGGACAATATTCCTTTATGGTATCAGAGCATCCATCTTTTTCTTCTCCTTAATCAGTCGGCCTTTTTCATGGCTCCTTCTCCATTGCATCCCGCGTTTACCGTGGGTAACATAAAGAATTGGATACCTCTAATTCTTGAGACTGAAACAGGGAAGTATGTGTCGTAGGCGGAATTGTTCAAGATCCATTGTGAAGTCTTTGACGTTATTGATCATATAATTCCACCGGCGAAGCCTACGACTATAGAGACATCGGACAAAGCTCTATGGAAGAGATTGGATTCCCTTGTTCGCCAATGGATTTATGGGACTATCTCTCCAGATCTGTTGCAGACTATACTCGAACCTGGTTCGACTGCACAGAAAACATGGGAACGTCTTGAGGGGATTTTTCGCGACAATAAACATTCTCGGGTTGTTCAACTTGAAAATCAATTCTCTCAGATCATTCTCGATGATTTTCCTAGCGTCTCGGCCTATTGCAAGGAGTTAAAGAGCCTTGCTGATCAGTTGGCCAATGTAGATGCGCCAGTTTCCAACAATCGGATGGTGTTACAAGCAATAGCAGGGCTGAATGAGTCCTACGACAGTGTCGCGGCAATCATCCAGCAGAGCGACCCTCTTCCATCTTTCTATGAGGTTCGGTCCAAACTTGTGATGGAGGAATCAAGGAAAGCCAAGCAGGCGAGCATGGCGTCAAGCGTAACGAATTCTGCCCTCATTGCTACGGGTTTAGACGGTGGTGCTGAGGCTAAAGAGTCATCCACCGGTAGTGGTGGTCAAACACGGAACAAGTCCGGTCATCAGGGAACTGGTCGTGGTAAGAAGACAGGTGGACAAGGTCAAGGAAATCGTGGCAATCATCATAATCCTGGTCGGCAGCAGAATGATGGTGAAAATGGCAGCAGCGGTAGACCTCAAAATAATGGACGTGGACGAGGACGCGGACGCGGCAACTATAATCAATCGCAGAGTCGTCAATGGCGGCAGCCACCTCAGTGGTGGAATTACCAGTCGGGTTGGCCATCTCAACCCCAATGGATGTCTCCGCCGTGCCCCTATCCAACTAATGGGTGGGTTCGCCCTAATCCACCTGGTCCTCAGGGAATGATGGGTCAGAAACAGGCTCAAGCTTACAATGTTCATGGACCTGGAGATTCTTCTTCTCCTTATGTACCAACGGACATCGAGACGGCCATGCATACGATGTCACTAAATGTTCCTGATGATAATCTTTATATGGATACTGGTGCCACTTCACATATGATGGGATCATCTGGTACGCTCTCGTCTTATTTTAATTTGAGCAATAACAATAAATCGATAACTGTCGGGGATGGTAATACTATGAGAATTTTTTTTTGTTGGTCCCTTAAAAGTAGTCAAGTTTCATTTCAGTCCACCAAATGAGGCCACGTCCAATTTAGTCCTGTAAACCATCAAAATTTCGTCAATTTCGCCATATTTGACCGGAAAATTCGAATTTGCCGGAAAGTGAGCATGTGACACTCACGTGATTTCGATTTAGGGCTTTCCGGCCGAAATTGACACATCAGATGCCATGTGTAAATTTCTCATTCGCCCGGTTTAAATAAAAAAACATTTTCCAAATGCCAAATCCTGATTCGTCCACGTGGCAATCATTAAAAAAAAAGAAAAAATGAATTTCAGAAATACATAAATAAAAAGCGGGCGAATCACAATTTCAGTTCACAAATCCCCAATTCTCTCTTCTAAGGTTCATTCGCTCGAACACTAATTCCCCAATTTCTTCCAATTCTCTCTTTGGTTCTCTGAACTAAAATTTCTCAATCTCAATTTGTCAATTTCCCAAATTCCCAAATTCCCAAATTCTCGAATCTCATTTTCTGTATGTCTCATCAAGTGCTTCTTCATCGCAGCCCAGTTTATGTTTTTGTCAAGAAGTCGCATTGCAGTCTACCACTTGGAAGAGAGATAATCCCGGCCGACGTTTTGTGGGTTGTAAAAAATTTCCGGTAAGCAATTGTTCATTTCATTATTTTAGGGATCAACTGGAGAGCATGTAATTTTTTTTTTTTTTTTGTAGAATCCGGGAAATTGCAAATTTTTCAGATGGATTGATCCTCCAATATGTGAGAGGTCGAAGCAAATAATTCTAGGCTTGTTAAGACGGTTAAATGACCGAGATATGAATGGGAATTCTGTGGACAATATGAAAGAAGGTGTAGACATGGAGAATAAGGTGTTGAAGCTCGAAGTTGAACGGCTGAAAGAAAAGATCAAAAAGATGAAGGCAATGAATAACAAGAAGTCTCTTATTCTGTACAAAATAATTCTTGTACTAGTGATTATTCAGTTGGCAAGCATTTGGGTTCATTAGACAGATGTGTTCATTAGACATTTGGGTTCAGTTGGCAAGTTGTATTTTGTGTTGTAACAGAAATGTTTTGGTTATTTTGGAATGAAAATGGTTTGCTTATGTTTATGTTTTACTTACATTTATGTTCTCTGCACATTGAGGAAAGTACAAACAATAATAAACTGATCAAAATAAGGTTCATTACCAATTTCTGGTTCATTACAAAAGTAATACCAACTTAAAAAGTGCGCAAGCTTTCTGAAATCCAAAAAACATCACCAAAAACATCAAAGTTCACTGATCACAACATCAGAATTCACCAAAAACAACAAACCAAACCAAACCAAGTAGATTTCATGCTCTTTTCTTATTACTTGGAGCACATGTATGCTTATCTATAATCTTCCTGATTTGGAAAGCAGTTTCATTCTTCATCTTCAAAGCATGTATCATCCATTTGCAATCATCAAACTGACACCTAGCATACATCCTCTGCTTGTCATTCTTTGTGAATTTGATATTCCTTCTAAGCTTGATAGCTTGAGATTTAACAGCTGTCTTGAACTCTTTTTTGGTTGTGAAGACCTGTTTCAGGACAAACTCAGGATTGAACCTTGTTATAGGGTTGAAAATAGGGTATTGGTCTGCATCTTCATCATCCTCTAACACCCTCCCAAGGTCCAAAAAATCTCCAGCAACTACAACATCAGACTCATCTCCACTGTCACTATCAGTACTCTCTTCATCATCCACAACCATCTTCCTATTCTGACCTTCATCATCAATTATGTTGTTTGTATCCATGGTATCAAACTCATCATCAAACCTGTCAACTTCCTCCTCAAATATCTCATCATCAGTTGCCTCACCAACTGCCTCACTGTCAGAATCACCAGAGGTAAAATCTGAATCCTCAAATGAGTCCATTTCATTGTCATTATCATCCTCATCATTAGCAACCCCTTCAACATTAGCAGCACCGTCAATATTTTCCCCATTCACATCTGGTAGTTGACCCTCAACATAGATATTAGCAGTACTAATAGAATTAAACTCATCTTCTACATCAAAGTCTACTACTTCATCAAACACAGAATCATCACTATCATAGCAAATAGCATCAGAAGCACACTTGAAATCACAATCATCACTATCAGAATCATCATCAAACACCTCAGTGTAAATATGCACTTCTCTAATAGTTAGGAACTCATGACACCATTTCTGAGCATCTTCATCATCAATTAGCAGCTTAAAACTATCATCTTTCATCCTTAATTGATATCTCCTAATGCCTGTAATCCCTGCCCTTTCAGCAAAAGAGTTCAAAGAAGAAATACTTATCTCAGGTGTCTTACACCAGTCAAAGAATATATGCTTTCCACCCTTATGCACAGTGCTGGTAGAATTTGAGAAAGCTCCACCATAGTGCAAAACAACTGTGAGATAATTGGAATTACTGTCTGAAAGAGGAAAGAAAATAAATTAGAAAATAAATAAATTAGAAAGAGATAAAATAGGGAATTTTGTATTAGAAAGATTAAGAACATACCGTATTTTGGTGACCCAAACTCTGCTGCTCCTTTTTTTTTTCTTTCTTTCGATACCCATGTTCTTGAAAAAATTAGGGTTTTTTGCTTTCTTGGAGATAGGGACAAACTGAGAGTATGAAATTGGTGGAGTGAATTAGGGTTCAAGCTTATGGAATTGGGAATTTTCTGATTTGGGAATTAGGGTTCATACATACAACTTTGGGAATTTTTACTGGGTTACGGTTATGGAGCTGTAAGAGAAAAGAAAGTAAGTTGAATGTGAGATGGTGAATCGCGTTTTTCATTCTTTTGTTTCTGAAATTCATTTTTTTTAATTACTTGCCACGTGGACCAGTACCAATTTAGCATTTGGAAACTCATTTTGTATTTAAACCGGGCCAATGAGAAATTTCCTCTATTGTGGCAGTGGGAAAGAATAAAGATAAGTAAGTTTGAATGTTTTGAGTGTGAAGTGCGGGAAAAAAAAAGAGGGAAATGAAAATTTGAGAGTTTTGGGTATGAATTTGGTGGGAAAGAATAGAGGAAAAAAGAGAGACGTCCAAAATAATTAAAAGAACTTTAATGACTTTTTGGTTGTTGGTTTGAAATAAAAAGATTTTTTTTAATAAGGAGGAGAAACGAGAAATTTCACCCTAACTTGATCGGATGTCCCTTGATCGGGTATGATTTAAATCGAGGAATTTGCCCGACCGAGTAACAGATACTTGTGCGAGAGAGTCAACAGGTCGAACCCCCTTCATAATATTTCAATAAAAATTTGTCTGACCCGAGATTCGAACACTGCGTCGCCGGGAATTACACCCATATCATCACAGGTCTTACCACTCTGCTATGCTCCTTGGACTAAAAGCAGTTGTTAAAATATAAATATTAAACAAAAATAAAAAGATTATTTGTAGTATAGAACTCTAAAGCTTTTTTGATTATAAAGACTTTTGGATATTTTTTTTAAAGTAAAAATTTCCACTATCATGAATAAAAAAGATTTTATAACTTTATGACTTCAATTATTTATTACTCATATATTTTCGTATTAAACCTTAAAATTCTAAATCGTAAACTCTAATACCTTAATACTCAATACTTGAAACCCTAATACCTTAATACCCTAACACTCTAATATCCAAATACTCAAATACCTTAAACTCAAAACTCTAAAGCTTTTTTTATTATAAAGACTTTTGGATATTTTTTTTAAAGTAAAAATTTCCACTATCATGAATAAAAAAGATTTTATAACTTTATGACTTCAATTATTTATTACTCATATATTTTCGTATTAAACCTTAAAATTCTAAATCGTAAACTCTAATACCTTAATACCCAATACTTGAAACCCTAATACCTTAATACCCTAACACTCTAATATCCAAATACCCAAATACCTTAAACTCAAAACTATAAAATCCTAAACCCTAAACATGTCTTTTAAATTCGATCTACATCAACAATATTTAATCTAAACATATAATCATCATGAATGCATATCAATTAATCATGTAATTTATTTTTAATGTCTTTTAAATTGATTCTACATCACAATATTAAATCTAAACATATAATCATCATAAATGCATATCAATTAATCATGTAATTTATTTTAATTAACATGCATTTGACTGTCACCTTGAACCTAAACCCTAAACCTTAATTATAATATTTTTTGTGAAAACATAAATGATCATAATAAATCACAATTTATAAAGTCATCAATAAAATAACACATGATATGATCACATACTCATGCTTACCAAATAATAGCAATTAAATAACAAGAGAGTTTTTACTTATAGTACCTTGTTAATGGATATTAGGATCTGAGAATTCGAGTTCTCGGACTTTGTTTGGATGAACCGGAGCGGCACCCGGCCCGGACTAATTGAAAAGTCGAGATTCAGCTAGTCGAGGGTAGAACCGCTACAACTTTAACGACTCGAGGATGGTTTGGCTGGACACGGGAGGCGTGTTGAGAAGCTCGCATCTGGTATCTTGGATGAATTGGATTTAAATTTTTTATTTTTTTTTACTTTAAATATTAATTAGTGAAATTAATATATAATTTTTATTTTTCATAAAATGCCTTTAGCCTTAAAAAAGTCCAAAAAATCAACAACACTAGTTTTCTTAAAATTGTACCATATATGTACCTGATTGCTTCTAATCGCCTAACACGTGAGTAACATCATGATATTTAATCAACAATTAAACATGCCATTTAAATTCGATTTACATCACAATATTTAATCCAAACATATAATGCATATCAATTAAGTGAAAATTTGTGTATGGCTAAAATTTTAAATTTGCTTATAATTAAATATATCAGTTTTTTCTTAATTATAAATATAAATAACATATCTATTTTACATTTTTACATTTAATAGTTAGTTATTTTTTAACAAGGGTAAAATAGTCATTTACACTACCTTTCATTCTAATAAAAAAAATTATTCTTTTTTATCAAACAAAGTAAAAAATAGCATATCATTTTTCATGATGGAAAAAAAATAAACTTTTATTTGTAAAAACCAAAATCATAACTCTCTTATTTCTAAATATTTCATCAATTAATTATGTAATTTATTTTTAATTAATATGCATGTTACTTTAACACTAAAAATCACAATAAATAATAAACTGGTCACATGTCTTTGTCTGGCTTCAAATTTATGTAACCTAACAATATTACAATGAAGAAAGAAAATGAATTTACTTGATTTTGTGATAGAGAAAGAGCGAATTAATAGAGGGCTTGCAACTTGCTTAATCAATGTTGTACAGACTGATGTGATGCTAAATGACGTTTGCATAATTTGCTTTCCCAAAGTACGAGTAATCAAACGAAAAGTGTTTGGTGTTTCCCAAGGAAAAGTAGGTTTACAAAATAAATAATATTGAAATAATAATGGAAATTCTAGTTTACGTTACTCCACTTTTAATTGGGCTAAAGGATAAAAGTAAAAGGGCTTATTAACAATTTGGACAAAACAACATGGATTGTCATTAATTTGATTTGGGCTTTTGACAACTAATAAGTTCAACGGTATATGGTTTAATTGTAAAATTTGAAATGAAAATTTCAATATTTACCGTTAAATTGAGATTAATTAAGTATTATTGAATAAATTGTCTCGAATAAAAAATTAAAGTACTTTGATTTAAATTAACGATCAGTTAATTTAGTTTGGGACAATCTATACTGCAATTCGTGACTTATACTAATTTTGATTGTAGTGTTTTTCGAGAGTTCGACTTGAAACAATATACCATACTCTGCGACCTCGTTTCCTTTACGAGTAATCGAATGCCTAGTTTGTTTTGATCATTATTCAATATTATGACAACCTAAAATATTTGCCAATTTTTATGTCCAAACGTTCAATGGAAAATGCAACAGTATGAAAAATAGAATGGTCAATAACATTCAACATCTGAATATCAAAACAAACAACACAAAACTTGGATTCAATAACATTCAATATCTTAATTACATATCATTTGTTTATAACTATGGTGCAATAAATATAATAAAATCTATGGTGCAAAATGCACAAGCCCAAATGGTCTCTAATCCATTTATCATCCGAACCCTATCCAAATAATAAGTAAGGCATTATAGGTTCTCGCATCCTAAGGCAATTTATTACTTGCACCCGGGTTTAAGAAGAGCATCTTGAACCCTTTTCACAATATATAAACACATAATTTTTAGGTTACAGTCTTTTTTTTCTTTTCTTTTTTCCTTCTTTACCTTTCCTCATTTCCCAGCTTAGGTTTTTCTTCTTTTTTTCCTTCTTCCTCCTTCCCCGTACATTGGATTGCGTTTTTATCACCTCAAGCAGGAAAAAAACGGATCGAGTTGATTGCAATCGTCTGTTAGTAACTTTAAATTTTGTTGGCGGCGGCTTCGTTTCTTCACCGAACTCCGTTTTTGTTGTCGGTGGCTCGATTTCTTCGACCTATATCGTCGGATTCGCCTTCGTCTCATCGATGAATTCTACCCTTCACCGATCACGGTTCTCACCATCGGCTACGTCCACCCATCGATCTTCTATTTATTCAGTTTCGATGTTATTTGATTTGTTCTGTTTTATGGAATTGTGTTTACTTGAAGGTATGCTATGAAATTCCATTTGATTTTCAATTCAATTTAGTTTGTTTTTGTATGCTGATTATTTTGTTTGTTAATTTTTGTTATTTTTGCACTACCGATTTGAATCCAGATGTTGCACATATTAATTCTGGAATTGAAAGTTGTTTTCCTGTTCATTATTTTTGCATAGGTGATACCCATTTAAATCCTAAGGTTATACATGTTGCTGCTAGAACTTTTAATTCTGAAGTTGAATCTAGAGGTTACTCATGATTTATTTATTTTTGGTGTCCTTGATCTTCATTTACTAAAAAATTAGTCTGCACTCATGTATAACCTTCATTTTTATTTTTCGTGTCCTCTCCATGTTTCTCGAGCAGGCTCTCGATCGAACAGTATGTTCGAGAAAATTCCCCAATACTGATATCCCCCGATTTTTTGATTCATGTGTGTTGTTGTTTGATATCAGAATTGTGTTATTTTGATTGTTTGTTCATGTGTGTTGTTGCTTTTATGGTATTTTGCATACTGTCTCTTGTTTCTTTTTTCCACCCTTGTCATGCTTCATTTTGCAAATGAATAATTGTAGGAATGTGTGAAGATAATTTAATTATTTTGGTATGTTTATTGCTTTTTTGTTTGTTTTATTTCTTACTTCTTCATTTTTGTTTTGTTTCTTCCCCATTACTCAAGAATATATTCTCGTCAATTCAATACAAGACCTTTCAATACAAGACCCCCATTTGATCCTTTTATATACCGCCCTTCGATTATAGACCGTAACAAAATGAAGAATGATGTTAATAAAAATGAGGTATGAACTTTATTATTATGAAAGATGACATTGTACATATATTAATATTTAACTATGTGTTTAATTATTACCTAAAATGTGAAATTGAGTATAATCTTAAAAATGAGGTATGAATTTTATTATTATGAAATATGACATTGTACATATATGAAGTATGACCTATTGTGTACAACTGACAAATAGACATAATCTTTTAACAAGCTTTGTTTCATTCATAAAAATGAAGGATGAACTCACTTATTATGAAAGATGATAATGTACTGATATGAAGTATGAAATATATTCTCTTGAACTCAGTCTACCATTTGCCACAGACAATCAATAATGCTTGCACTTCTTAATACCTCAAAATTTTTCATTGACCTTTTATAAGGTTCATGCCAATCAAACAAGCAAACTCAAGAATACAAATAAGAACTCAATTACAGAGTGATTTAACTGAAATGAGAACTCAATTAATCAAGAATATATTTTCATCTTTCATTATCTGGGTAACTTGTGCATGACTGCATTTACTCTTTCGTTCGTGATCAGTTTATGGCTGTCGTAGAAATCTATATCTCCATTGCAATGTTTTTCACCTGCCAACATTAAATAACACCATTACCATTCCTTTATAAGTTTACAAATAAATTAAAAGTGCTTTATTCGCTTCATTCAATATTTATTTTTCTCTCGCTCATCAACACGGGATATAAGTTTAAGTTAATTGCTTTCCGGACTGAGAAAAAAAAAGGTATTATTACAACTAACCACATTCATATCAACACGAAACTCTTCAAACCATGTATAGTGTTTTCCTTATATTTTTTAACGTTCGCGATATACATACATGCTAATGCAATCAAGTGGGGTGGGTGTATTAAATCCTTTTTGTAAGTATCGTTAACGAGCCCCCTACAAAAAATGATAGCCAGTCCAAATCTTCCACCATTTTCCATTTTCAAAAAATAGGACTGAAGAGAGAACGAAATTGATCTAACGCACCGGCCATTTTCATAACAAAATTAAAACATTAATACAATATTTTTACTATTATAACTAACAAAAATATTTGGATCAATCGTGTTTTCGCAGGTTCATGTCTTAATATAGTTAGCAGCTAAAAAAATAACCAAAGATCTCACCAAGTTAGTTGTGTTGCGTCACTTATGCCAACATCTTGAAGCAACCTAAAAAATTGCACAGTTGCATTTAGGAAAAGAATGTAGGCAAGTAACATTAACACATATAGTCAACTCATTATAGAATTAATGTAGTATATTTTGAAAAAAGCTTACTGAGACAGAGCCCGATAAGGATGGAATACGACTAAATATTAGATGAGGGCTTCCAAAATCTTCATTTCCATTTCTAAGTATCTCTTTGATCTCATACCGATATTTCTCATCAGCATCTATAAAAAGCGTGAAATCAATTCAGTTTTAATGTCCTTATCTTCAACATCAGTTTTTGCAGCATTTGTACCCAAGCCAACTACATCCTCTGAAGGGGGCTGAACCTGTTCATACAATATAATACTCGAGATCACCGGAAATCAGCATATCCTCGGGCTCGGGGACCGAGAACGAAAGTTTGGAAAATGTGGAGATGGGGATCTGGTCCAGTATGTTCCACTCCGGCTGAATATCAACGGAAGACTTGAAGACGGAGGACTCACGGCGCTGGGGCATTTGGGAGCGGTTGTTGTGCATCCTGTCTCGGCGGGCGCGCTCCTTCTCGGCCTCGCGCTTTTTGGCCTCGACTTTATCGTTGCGGCGTTGAGGGAGTTGGTTACGGGCGAGGTGAGGGTTGAATCGCCACCTAGGGTTGAATTTGGGGCGGTTAGGATTGTAGTGGTGGGATTTGGCAGAGGTGTCGACGAGTCTGGAATGAGGAAACCTCATCTGCGGCGATGGTGGCGAACGAGTCGTCGTCGGAGAAATCGAAAGCCAAATCGTTGGAGTGGCGAGAGAAGTTTTTTGGACTGTGAGAACGGCCAAAATCGATAGAGAATTAGGTTGTATGAAGGGTGACGTATTGGATGACGTAATTGAGATGGGTCAAGTTTTTTTTTATATATTGGGCCTGGAGTAAGATAAGGATCTTGCTCCTATGGTGTAAAATATACTAACTCGCATCCTAAGTAGTATACTTACAAAAATAAAAATAAAATATCTTACATTATTGGGAAGTACAAGTGCAACAATAATACTATGTAGAATTTATTTTTAATTTAGACACAATTTGTAACTAATGAAAAGTACATCATTTGAGATATTTTAGTATTATGAAAAACCGGTTAAAAGATTCTCTTTTGTTTTTAGTTTTATTTAATTAATTTTTATAGTAGAAAAATAAAAGTATTAGTGAGAATGATATATAACTTATATTGAAATTTGATTCAAATAAAATATATTTCATTCCTATTTTTTAATTTACATCGGTTCTTTATATTCACATCGGTAATCTTTCAGAATCGATGTTGTTTATAATACTAACGTCGGTTATTAAGAACCGATGTGAATAAAAAAAAAAATTACATGTTGTTTTATCATTTACATCGACACCTATCACATTGGTCCACAATCGATGTTAAAGGTCAATTTCAACCGATGTTAAAGTCTACCATTAATGGATTTAAATTCAGATGTACTATAGTTATTTGATTGTTTCAAATTCACTATCACGAAACAAAAATACTAGTACTACTTTCTTTTCTCATTTTATTGTTTAGAATTCGCACAATAAGGTCCAATCAATCGAATAAATTCGATCAAATTAGATTTTCATAAACTACATGACGATAATAACTCAAAATCGAACGAATATGATCAGAGATCTCCAACTCACAATTACTAACGTATATGTGAACTTATAAGAATATAAAAACACGATAAACAACACACACAAGACAAGATTTTACGAGCTTCGGTATCGCGCTGCCTATGGAGAGACAGCTGCTACCTACAAGCTCGGGGAGAGGGTTGTTTTTTCTTTATTAAACGAAAACGAGATTACAATCACTCTTCATAATCCCGAGCCAACAACTTGTAAGCGATTATCGATCTAACCTCACGTCTAATAACAAGTATTATAATCTTAATACTTTCGTCACGTCTCTCTCTCACATCTCGCTGTTGTGCTCGACGCGATTTATATATCCAAGGATTCCGTTACCTTTTGAATCACCTCATTCGGATAAGTATGAAAAAACATATTTTGTTGAGAGTGAAGTGAATTCACACCGAGAAACAATCGCCGGAGTCGCCGGAGAAGACGATCGTCGCCGGAGACGATCGAAGGTGACCGGAGGAGACGAGCTGGGTCGAAGCAGCAAGTTTGGCCTGGTGTCGGCCGACACCAGGCCCCGTCGTCCGACAAGGAGCTGCACGAGCTCTTTCTGCGTAACACGAGCTCCAGCCCGCATATCAACCCGAGGTGAGGGTTATGTGTCGGCCGACACCCATTCTTGTCGGCCGACAAGCTGGGGCTTTTACGCCCCAGTGGGATTTTTCTCCGAAATTCTTTTCTCCCCCTCTATATAAACCCTATGTGCGTGTAAAATAGGGTTAAAACCTGCAGCACCTCCAGAAAGTCTAGAATTCAATTATAGAGTTTACAAGCTTGTAACGGGGATCTATAATATTCTAGTGAATTATTGCAGCGGCAAGAAGTGGACGTAGCCCTCGTTAACGAGTGAACCACTATAAATTTATGTGTCCTTTATTTTGCGTATTTTTGTTCCTGTGTTGTTCGTGTGCTTTTCAGGAGGGGAATTCGGACGCGAATTATCCCAACAACTGGTATCAGAGCGCTAGGGCTATAGCGATCGGGGAAAAGCGATGACGGACACCACCACTTCGTTCGGGGTTACGAAGTTTGACGGAAACAACTATGGACACTGGAAGATGCAGATCGAGGACTACCTTTATGGGAAGAAGCTCGGAATTCCTTTGAAGGGTAGACCGGAGAAGATCAAGGATGACGAGGAATGGGAGAGCCTCGACAGGCAGGTGTTGGGATTGATACGTTTGTCTCTAGCTTCAAACGTTTGATTCAACGTGTGCTCGATTATCACTACCAAGGATTTGATGGCTGCCCTATCAAACATGTACGAGCAACCCTCAGCGAACAACAAGGTGTATCTCATGAAGCAGTTGTTCAACCTGAAGATGTCGGACAATGCAAACGTAGCCAACCATATAAATGAGTTGAACTCCATCTTGGACAAATTGAAGGGAGTCGGGGTAAACTTTGATGATGAGATTTACGCCTTGCTCCTACTTGCGTCTCTACCGGATAGTTGGGAGCCCATGCGGGCAGCTGTTAGCAACTCTATGGGGAAGGAGAATCTGCAGTTCTCCGAAGTTAGAGATAAAATCCTTGCCGAGGAAATCCGGAGAAAGGATTTCAAGGGAAAAACTCCTAGTTCGGCCTTGAGTGTGGAGAACCGGGGGAGAAACTCGGGCAGGAATGCTAACAGGAACAGAGGGAGATCCAAGTCTAGGAATAGGAGAGATAGCTCGAGATCCGAGGATAACGAGTGTTAGAATTGTGGGAAGACAGGGCACTTCAAGAGGGATTGTCGCTCTCGGGTGAAGAACGACAACAAGAAGAAAGGAACCGCCAACGCGGTGACACAAGAGGATGACAACGATGGGGACGTCCTTCTCTTATCGGTCGACTCACCGATCGATTCCTGGGTGCTGGACTCAGGGGCTTCTTTCCATACTACTGCACAGCGAGAGGTAATGCTGAATTATGTCTCGGGTGACTATGGAAAGGTTTTTCTTGCAGGTGACGAGTTACTCGATGTAGTCGGGATGGGAGATATCAACCTGAAGATGTCTAATGGGCAAACTTGGAAGATTACCAAGGTCAGACATGTGCCGGGGTTGATGAGGAACCTGATTTCGGTGAGCCAGCTTGACAGTGATGGTCACCGGGTGTCATTTGGAGATGGGTCGTGGAAAGTTTCGAAATCCGTTCGCTCATATGCTCTTAACAGGTCATACGCCCTTATGAATTTGCCCTAATGAATTTAAAGATTCAGAATCCATACCTCTTAGTTCTCATTCTGATCTGCTCATTCACATTCTCCAATTGTTTGCTTTTCATGTAGCTCTTATTCTCATTCCACCTGCTCAAGGAGATCGACATCTCCGAGATTTATGCAGTTGACATTTTGAATACTTCATCGAGTGTAAGCGGGGAACATGTTTCATCTTTGCTGCATGCTGTCAACAAAAAGCTTCGAGTGGTTGATGTCCGCGACATATGGTTCGGGAAGGTTTTTTTGATGTATGTACTTTTTTTTTTTGCTATTAATCTTTATTTTTTTAGGTTGTACTTCACAAAACAAGATTTTGATTTCAGATTGCCCAGATCCGACTTGCCTCACTCAAATCTCTTGGAAACCAAGGTTTTAATTCTTTATTAAAATTATTAATAACAAAAATATTTGTGTGAAATTTATCGATTTTTTTTGTGTTTTCTGTTGTTTCTTTTGTGTGTTTCTGAATGTGGAGGCTTTGGAAAATATTGAATCACGTTTACACGTTTTCCTTAAAGAATATTTCGACCCTATAACAGCCAAGGTATCACGAAACTTCTTCTAGGATAAGACAATACCGCACTTGTTCTTTGGCGTAGAAACAAGTATACTATAGAATGTTTATTCGCTATACTTCGTTAACACAAAGCTCTTAATTTTCGTGGGTCTTAGAATCTGATTTTCAACACCCTTATATAGGTGTTGAAACACCCCTTTGGATAGTGAAAATACCCTTTCATGAAGGGCTGCACCCTTTGGGAAGAGTTGCACCCTTTAAGAATGGTCACACCTCTTCGAAATCACTTTCTTTAGGTGCCATGCATGCAATTTCGTGGCTGCATATTACAACCATGCAAACCATGAAATTAACATATATTTCATGCTAATTTACACACAATAAATCAACACCAACATTCACTTAACCAAACAATGATCCGTTATCACTTTTATACAACCGTGCACTCCACACTTCGCCTAAATCATATTGTAGTGCTTTAGGATCATTACCGAAACTTTGTATGAATCCAATTACATTAAATGGACAATGATTTCACTTAAATCATCAACATTCCTCCCCCATTTAAGTGTAATCCTTGAATCACTTATGTTAACAATAACAGCCAGAATTATGCATAAAATGAAAATGTCTTGAAGATTGAATTTTCATCTTAGTGTTATATACAACTTATATATTCGAGAATCAGAGTGTCTTAAAAGATTGAACTCTTCAACCCATCTGAATACATAAAAGATAATACACACATAATTCCAAATACATTCTATAATGATTTCCGATACAAAATTAGGCCTTGTATCCCATCCATTCTTGAGTGTATATAGAGCTTAGCCACGACTCTTGAAGCTGCCACACTTCCCACTCATATAGGTGAATCATTTCTTCGTGCACCTGCAAAATGCACTTTATCAAATGATTCATTAAGAATTAACTTCAACCTTAACATGCAGGTTCAAACACATACCTTTGGGATAATTTCCATGTGTTTCAATCTCAAATATAGGCTTCCCAATTGAATTCTGGTTCTAATACAATTAGAAATGAATTTGGTATCCCATATTTGAAGATTCAAAGAGGCTTCAGACCCATCCCAATCACCGACTTTACTACCAAGTCTTTTGCTAATCCCTTGGTCAAATGATCAGCAAGATTATGTTGTGATCTCACAAAATCTATAGAGATTACT
The DNA here is from genome assembly GCA_954870475.1 of Euphrasia confusa. Lineage (NCBI taxonomy): Eukaryota > Viridiplantae > Streptophyta > Magnoliopsida > Lamiales > Orobanchaceae > Euphrasia > Euphrasia confusa. Next base: position 35,075,700 of record OX940963.1, on the reverse strand, counting down.
CCTTGAGTGATCAGCTCACGGATCGCGCTATGTCTAACGCCCAAGTGTCTTGACTTGCCATTATAAACATGACTATATGCCTTAGCCAAAGTGGCTGCACTGTCACAATGAATTGAAAACGCCGAAATAGGCTTTGGCCACAAAGGAATTTCATAAACCAAATTCCTTAACCATTCAGCTTCTTTACCAGCTGCTGCAAGTGCTATAAATTCCGATTCCATAGTGGAACTCGTAATACAAGTTTGCTTCTTTGAAGCCCAACTTATAGCACCGCCTCCGAGTAGGAAAACCCAACCAGAAGTAGAGGAATGATCCTCTATATTGGTTATCCAACTCGCATCAGAATACCCTTCTATTACCGAAGGATATCCGACATATGTCAAACCAAAGTCTTTGGTTCCCTTTAAGTATTTTAATACACGCCTAACAGCCTGCCAATGATGCGTGCTAGGATTACTTGTGTATCTACTTAGTTTGCCTACCGCAAATGCAATGTCTGGCCTTGTGCTAGTCATAGCATACATAAGGCACCCAATTACCTTGGAGTATTCCAACTGGGACACAGCAACACCCATATTGGGCATGAGTTTTACACTCGAATCATATGGAGTACTGACCGTAGAATAGTCATCACAATGGAATTTCTTTAACACTTTCTCAATGTAATGAGATTGAGTTAAAGTAATGGCATTGTTTTCACGAATGATTTTAATTCCTAAAATCACATCCGCCTCCCCCATATCCTTCATATCGAAGTTTGATGATAAAAATGACTTAGTCAAATCCACTTGTCTTTGGTCAGTACCAAAGATAAGCATATCATCAACATATAGACAAATAATGACTCCTTTACCAAAGTCATCGAATTTGCTATACACACATTTATCCGATTGGTTTAACTTAAAACCATTCGATAAAATTATTTCATCAAATTTCCGATGCCACTGCTTAGGTGCTTGTTTTAATCCATACAAGGATTTAACAAGTTTACATACCTTATGCTCATTACCAGGCATAACGAACCCTTCGGGTTGTTTCATGTAAATTTCCTCCTCTAACTCACCGTTAAGGAATGCTGTTTTTACATCCATTTGATGGATCACTAGATTATGTATTGCAGCCAAGGCTATCAATAATCTAATCGTAGTTATTCGCGCAACAGGAGCATAGGTATCGAAGTAATCAATACCTTCCTTTTGCCTAAAGCCTTGAATGACTAATCGGGCTTTATACTTGTCAATTGAACCATCGACTTTCATCTTTTTCTTAAAGATCCACTTGCATCCTAATGGTTTACAACCGTTAGGTAAATCAGCAAGCACCCAAGTGTTGTTTCCCATAATGGAATCCATCTCATCATTGATGGCTTCTTTCCAAAATGCAACATCTTGCGATTTCAAGACTTCCTCGTATGTTTTAGGCTCATCATCAACATGATAACTATACGAGTATTGAAATCCAACTTCGTCCCTTGATCCTTCAACCAGAAAGGTCTGGAAATCAGGACCGAACGATTTCTTAGTCCTTATCCTCGTGCCTCGACGAGGTTCAAGCGACTCAGGCTCGGGCAAAGTTAATTCTTTGCTTTCAGCCACCTTAGGCACCAGATCCTTGGTCCTAACCATTGATAAAAATCTAGTTTCATCAAATATGGCGTCCCTCGATTCTATGATAGAATGAATCGCTACTGAATCATTCGGCTCAATCACGTAGAATCGATATGCCTTGGAATGCACAGCATATCCAACAAAGATGCAATCAATGCCTCTTTCTCCCAAAGTTTTCCTTTTGGGATCCGGTAGTCTTACGACAGCCCGACAGCCCCAAACCTTAAGATAATTAAGGTTCGGCTTCTTTTTGTACCAAAGTTCGTAGGGGGTAACTTTGTTCCTTTTGTTAGGAACCCTATTTAACAAATAGCAAGCCGTTAACACGGCTTCTCCCCAAAATCCATTATTCAGACCCGAATAAGACAACATGGAATTCACCATTTCCTTTAGTACCCGGTTTTTCCTTTCGGATATACCGTTTTGTTGAGGAGTATAAGGAGCAGTAATTTCATGTATAATACCACACGATTCAAATAAAACAGGATCGTAATATTCACCACCCCTATCGGTTCTCAACTTTTTAATCATGCACTCTTGTTGTAGTTCAACTTCAGTTTTAAATACTTTAAACTTTTCTAGCGCTTCATCTTTAGTACTTAGCAGAAATACATAGCAAAATCTAGAATAATCATCTATGAAAGTTACTAAGTATTTCTTATTCCCCAAAGAAGGTGTAGCATGGAAATCACATAAGTCGCTATGCACAAGTTCAAGCATACAAGATTCACGTTGAACATCTTTAAAAGGCTGCCTAACGATTTTAGTTAGCATGCATGTATTACACTTATCTTCTTCTATGTTCATAGCAGGAATTAATTCAAGTTTGGACATATCAATCATGCGCTTATAATGAACATGTCCTAGTCTAGCATGCCACAATAATGAATCATTCACTTTAGAAGAAACCATAAGAACAGAATCATCAACTTTATTCATAATATTAAGCATAAACATCCCATTACATTGGTATCCAAAACCGACAAATACACCATTCTTAGTCAATACATATTTATTAGATTCGTATACTTGTTTATATCCATACTTGGATAAAACACTACCGGATACAAGATTTTTCCTTATTCCAGGTACATGTAATACATCTAATAATACTAAGGACTTTCCGGAACTGAATTCCAACAACACTTCGCCGCGACCAAGAATAGGGGCTGTTGACTCGTTTCCCATGTAAAGCACTGATCCATCTACAACTGGTTCATACTTTTGAAACCAATGACGATCCTTGCAAACATGCTTAGTAGCACCCGAGTCAATCCACCATGCCACCGAATCATCCTGCACATAAAATGCTTCAGAAACTATAGGGACATAATTTAAATTTACATCAAAATTATGTATAGTAGTCTCACCTTGATTGGTGTCCGGACCCTGGTTATTAGACCTTTGTCCCGAGCGATTATTCATCGTTCCCTTTTTATTCTTGTTCGCACGACAATCACTTTTAAAGTGACCCGTTTTTCCGCATATCCAGCAAGCGCCCTTAGGCTTCTTACTCCCAGCATTGTTGCCGTTGTTGTTGTTGTAGGGACGCTTTGTCCCTCGGTTCTTATACGAACTCTCCCCTGCTTCCATCATATTGATAGTTGCAGACCTTATCGGTTCCTTGTCCTTGGGTTTTTCACCCTCTTGCGCCCTTAGAGATTCCTCTATGCGCAAGTGACTACCGAGTTGTACTAAAGACAACTCTTCCTTTTTATGTTTCAAGGTGTGTTTGAAGTCTTTCCACGACGGCGGTAATTTGTCTATAATACTAGACACCGAGATGGACTCGTCCATCTTCATATTATGTTGGGTAAATTGACCCAATATCCGGAGCAATTCATTATATTGCTCCATTACCGGCCTTCCGTCGCACATCTTGTAATTCATAAAATTACCAACTAGGAACTTCTTACTAGAAGCGTCCTCGTCAATGTACTTGGATTCAAGGCTATCCCAAAGGGCCTTAGCAGACTCCACATTTTGATAGATATCGAAGAGAGAGTCAGACATACCGTTTAATATATGCCCACGACATATATAGTCGTCATTTTCCCATTTGCAGCGTTTCCGAGTTTCCTCCGGCGATTCGTTGTCTGCTGCTTCTGGTTGTGGAGTACTTAGAACGTACACCACCTTCAACGTTGTTAGCAAGAAATGCATCTTCTTTTGCCACCTTCGAAAGTCTACGCCTTCGAACTTCTCCAATTTTCCGAATTTGCTGTTCATCTCACGAACCGACTCCATCGTTCAGAATAGTAAATATTCTTTAAGATTGTTGTTTCTTTTGTGTGTTTCTGAATGTGGAGGCTTTGGAAAATATTGAATCACGTTTACACGTTTTCCTTAAAGAATATTTCGACCCTATAACAGCCAAGGTATCACGAAACTTCTTCTAGGATAAGACAATACCGCACTTGTTCTTTGGCGTAGAAACAAGTATACTATAGAATGTTTATTCGCTATACTTCGTTAACACAAAGCTCTTAATTTTCGTGGGTCTTAGAATCTGATTTTCAACACCCTTATATAGGTGTTGAAACACCCCTTTGGATAGTGAAAATACCCTTTCATGAAGGGCTGCACCCTTTGGGAAGAGTTGCACCCTTTAAGAATGGTCACACCTCTTCGAAATCACTTTCTTTAGGTGCCATGCATGCAATTTCGTGGCTGCATATTACAACCATGCAAACCATGAAATTAACATATATTTCATGCTAATTTACACACAATAAATCAACACCAACATTCACTTAACCAAACAATGATCCGTTATCACTTTTATACAACCGTGCACTCCACACTTCGCCTAAATCATATTGTAGTGCTTTAGGATCATTACCGAAACTTTGTATGAATCCAATTACATTAAATGGACAATGATTTCACTTAAATCATCAACATTTTCGTGGTGATTTTTTTACAGGGTTTGCTTTCTTGGGCATTGATTCCACATGTCTGTTTCTGTGGGATGTTTTTACAAGGTTTGCTTTCTTGGGCATTGATTTCACAGGCTGTTTCCTATAGAGGTTTATTAAAATAGGAGTGTGATCATCTCATTAATATGTTAGCATTTTTTAATTGGTCTATGGAATATTGATTTATAAATGAAATTTTATTCTAAGTTGTGATGATGCATTTGTGTAGAACTCAAAAGAGATGAGATTTGTTGTTTTTATCCATTTGATGGAATTGAATGTGTGAGTAGCTGCTAAAGATAAAGGTGCTACGGAAGGGATGCACTTTCAAATGGCATTGCTTTAATTCAAGTAAGTTCATAATCTTTCAATGTAATTTGTACTTTTATGTTATGGTTCTTTATGGTTTAGTTATATCAATGTTATATACTTATCATTGTTTGAAACATTATATAGTTGAGTCGCTTTGCACGAGGCATCACATTGTTGAGTTTTGTTAATTGAGCAGTAGGCGAAATATATTTGATTTCGAGCTATATCATATATTGCAGGTCACTTTAGCATTGCGGTCATAGCAGAGGCAAAATATGAATTTGAACACCGAGATGTGCAGTGGTATTGTTGTCTTTATATAGTGGCAATATTCTGTTAATCTGGAAAGATTCTACTACTTTGAAAATGGCAATTCATTCTTGAAGGAAAAAAGTTACAAGTCAAGACTTCTGGATTGCTTATATCCGAAATCGATTTCGAAACGATTTAAATGTTTTAGTTTATCGAGTTCAGATTATTTTTCCGAATCAAAAAAAGTTATCGATTTCAGCGTTGGATTTCCTCGTCGTTAATCACGATGTGTGTATGTGTGTGTTGATGCTTATATCAAAGATTTGTTTCCGATAATTCTGATTTTTATAGCAAACACTCCACTTGAAGTATGTCATTGATTTTGTTTATGTGACTTATGTTTTTCAATGTTGACAATAGTTGTTTTGGTATTTAAATCGACGATTAAAAAATATAGGATGGGGTAATATATATCTTATGAAAATATAAGAAAAACAGTTATAGTGCATTTTATATTTGCATTCTGCACTCAGGTTGGAAGGGCGACAAATATTAATTCGCATAATCTTAGAGAGTTGGTAGATGCATTGTTTGTCATGATTTACAACCCCGAAGCAACGGTATCATTTTTATCCTAGAATTTAATTTTTGTTTCTTACTCTTCTGCTTGGTTCGTTCTTCCTCACTAAGTCTGAGTAGTGATCATGGAACTAATAATGTTTATTCGTTGAAAAACTATTTTTGTCCATAGAGAAGTTATTCATGCCGACTTTCAGAATTGTGTGAAAAACATATCAAGTGTGAGTAGTGATCAAGGAAATTTTATTTTCTTAGTGCTTCTTTGATGTTAAGACAGTTAAAGTTCGAATTTCAATGTTTTTAGTGGGCTTTCGACATAATTCACTTTTTTCCATGCATATCTGTTTTGTTACACTTGCTAGAAATTCCATATCTTACGTTTTTATTCAACTTTTGTCCACAATTTACATTTGTACAAATGTGTTTTGCAGAATCAGATTTTGAAATCATTTATTCTCAATAAAAAAAGACGCAAAACTCAACAAACTGAAAATGTCGTCTCCCCTGTCATCGATACCCACTCAACAATATATCTTTTCATGCCTATAATAAAAATATGTTCCAACTTGCACTTTAACTAATTGCAACACTAATTAATGAAATCACAATACTTTTCAAAAACATATTTTATTGATCACTTTCCTCCTGTTTCTAATGAGCTTACAACATTTAAGAAAATGTCTGGTTTTGTTAATACGAAATATCGATCATACCGTCAAATTATGTAATGATACTCGATTGATAATAACAAATCTCAGAACTTATTTTATTGAGACGAAAGTTTTAGGAGACGAAAATAAAGATAACATTGTTAACATTTCGAGGTTGCCTCTTAGGACGTGTACTTTTGGAATGCAACCGGTTGAACTAAACTGAAATTAACTTCAATTTAATTTAATTTTAAAATATTGAAATATGAATAAAAAATAAAAAACAGCTAAATGACTGAACTAAACTTAATGAATCTGAACTTAACTTACTTAATTTGAAACTTAATAGGCCTGAGCTTAACTGAAACTGAGAATAATAAATCTCAAAGAACAGATTCTTATGACCTGTTCTTTTGGACTGAAACGGGCTGACCTTAACTGAAGTGTTCTGAATTGAAGAGATCTGGACTGAATCGATTTTTTTTTATAAAAATAATAATAAGTTTTAAAAATTATTTACAGTTTTACATGCTTAAGAATTCTTATTTTGTATAATGGAAGATAGTCGAATTCTTAAATAAAAAAAAATAGCAATGATTCAAATTTTGTTTAATATTAATTATACTATTCATAAGCACGGGATATATGATTTAAGTTTTTGTATAATATTAATTATACTATTCATAAGCACATGTTATATGATTTAAGTGACTAATTAAAGCCTTATAAATTATTCCATGTTAAAACACTTCAACAATTTTTTTATTTTCTATATCAAATTATAAATACAAATAAATTAATATAAATAACTATTGAGAATTGAAATATTTGAAATACAACAAACTAATTATTCAACAATTTAACTTCATTAACTATTAATTATCATATTTATTGATAAAATAAAATAATATACGTAAGAAATATTAGTTTATCAAATTTTCATAGTGTTAATTATTTTTGTGGATGGTAAGAAAATTTTCTTGATCAAGTTCAATTAAATTTATGTTATTGCATTGTGTATGCTCTCTGATCTAACATTCTTTTAAATATATTTTTGTAGATTTTTCCCACATAAATATTAATAATCTTGAGGATCACACTCATTCTCCTTTACTTTTACTGTTTATCATTTTTCCTAAACCGTGTGTCTCTTCCATGAAGGTACCGGTATACCGATCCGATCGATATACCGTGTGTGCGGAAGCGTGTAAAGCAATAGATCTACTATGTCATGATCTTAGTGCACACATATATATGTATAGACACATATTTATATACATATATATATACATCCAATATATATATATATAGAGAGAGAGATTAACAAGAACACTTATAACCGGTGTAGCGTGCCTCGTTGATGTTGATGAAGGTGGTGTTGAGTCGATTGAACCACCTTCATGGATCAGCCTTGAGAATGACCTCGTCACTCTTCTTGTCTAGATCGCCCGGATGTTGAAGCCGCACAAATGGCCCGGCCTCTACGTGTTGCACACGAACCCGGATGACGAACACTTTGCTTGATTGAGTCGGTTCTCCAAGAACACTCTCTCCTTTCTCTCCTTTTGTTGTGAATTTCGTGGCTGATCAAGTTGTGTATGAAAACACATGTTTTCATCATCTATTTAATCACCAATCACCTCTTTACTTCACCATAAGTGATCCCCATGTAACCCCCCCACTCATGAGCATCAATATGCACCATAAAGGGTGTAATGGGGAGGTGAAGAGGCATTGCCACATATACATGCCACATGACATGAAATATGGCCCCACTTGCTTGTGTGGCATGCCATGTCACACTATGTGATATGCATCCATGCAAGCCATGCAATGCATCCCATGCATGCATATAAATTCACGTAAATATTGATTCTAAATCAATATAATTAACAAGCATTGTTCATCATCTACGAGTCCGTGTGTGACCCTGTAGGTATGATTTATCGATCAATATTATATTGTTCCCAACAATTAATATTATCGAATAATCATTTAACATCCATAGACGACCTTATGACTTTATCGATTGCACACGTAGGATCGAAGGACATATACCAACAATCTCCCACTTGGCCTTCAGAGCCAGTGTGCTGCCAATTTCCTGTTGTCACTTTATGTCTAAGTTTGAACTTGAGGCAAGACTCGAGTCATCCTCAATCGGTTCAAACCTTTCTTGGACTATGAGACAGACTGTAAAACCAGATTTATCACTATGATACGAATCTGTACGTGGCCACGCTTTTCCACAGTCTCGACTCTCCAAGTGGCCGATAAGACATATGATCCATATTAAAATGGAGGACAATCCCATCTTGTCAATCCAAGTTCTCCCACTTGCTTCCTGATATACCCAATAACAAGTTTTATAACCTCCTTTTACGAAAGGCATTTACTTGTATCAAAGTACACCATTTCACAATGGAATCACTCTGGACTACTCAGGTCAGAGGAAATTGCTCGAAAGTCAATGAAATAGTATTATGACTCGAAATCTTAAATACTATTCCAGTCGGGTCTGTTCGATCATTAGCTCCCAGCTAATATCTATGTAATTGTACTTGATGTCCCACATCACTAGCCCATGAAGCGGCGCTATAGTACACATTACAATCTAGTTCATTGTATTATCGGTTTGTCCGTACTCGATTATAAGAACTAGGAACAAGCATATGATTCAAGTATATCAGTTCAACCATTGGGACTTCATTATGCGGTAAGTCGACCTCATAATCCAATTGATATCACTTAATCATTTGGACAATTCATATAAATTAAACCATATTTATATGAAGAAATATATATTACACATATGAGTGAATGTCTACCAAATCTCCAAAAGTATCTAATATAGTAATAGAAATCACAACCCATCTCTAAGATGCCTGATCTCTATTGCAGTCGTGAAAGCCTCAAGCTTAAACTGCTGGAGAGGTTTAGAAAGCGGGTTTGCAACCTTACCGAAAGTTGCAACTTTATTATCTCGATGTCTCCACAAAACTATCTCCTCGATAATGTGGAACTTCCTGAGCACCAGTTTTAGACTTGTGGTGCTTCCTAGCTCATTGGCTTGCGCGATAACTCTAATGTAAATAGAGAATTATCGGATGGGCTAAGCTAGTTACGCCACTTAGTTCATTCAAGAACTTTCAAATCTTAACTGCCAACATTACTGCATCCAATGCAATACTGTGCTCAGCTTCTGTAGTTTAATCAGCTATATTGCATTGCATGGAACTATTCCAGCAAATACCACCTCTAATCAGACAAAAGATATAACCAGATTAAAATCGGAAATTATCTTAGTCTGTTTTGAAGTTGGCATTCAAACAGCTTGTTAATATCAACTCCTTTTGTCTTCCAAAGACAATAAAATATTCTTTAGTCCATCTAAGGTACACACGAATATTCTTGGCCGCAGTCTAATGCGCCTCACCTGGGTTTCCTTGAAACCGAATCGTCATGCTCAAAGCATACGATACGTCCAGTCGTGTACATATCATGGCGTACATTTTAGACCCTACTGCCGAAGCATAAGGAATGTTTTCCATCCTCTTTTGCTCATCAAGTCCCGTAGGGCCTTGCATCTTGCTAAGTGATGTGCCATGACTCATTGGAATGAGACCCCTTTTGGCGTCTTTCATTCTGAACTTATCAACCACTTTATCAATATAGGTCACTTGACTAAGTTCAAACATCATTTTCGATCTGTTCCGACAGATCTTGATGCCCAATATGTACTGTGCTTCTCCAAGATCCTTCATTAAAAACCATCTTCCAAGCCATTCTTTAAAAGAATTAAGCATAGAAATATTGTTTCCAATAAGGAGTATGTTATCGACATACAACACAATGAATACAACGTAACTCCCACTGATCTTCTTGTAAAACAAGACTCTTCCGAGTTCCTCTGAAATCCAAAACCCAGTATGGATTCATTGAACTGAAGATTGCTACTCCGATATGCTTTGTTTTATTCCATAAATGGAATTATAAGATTGCATAATTTCTCAGCCTTATTAGGATCGATAAAACTCTTTGGCTGTGTCAAAACACATTCTCTTCTAGAATCCAATTCAAGAAGTTAGTTTTAACATCCAATATTACCATAACTCATTATCAAGATGAGTATCAATGGCTAAGATAATCTGAATGATTTAATCAAAGCAACTGGTGAAAGTTTTTCCACAATCCACCTCGTGAATAAAACTTTTACCATCAAACTTGCTTTGAAAACCCTAGGTTTTCCATCTGTCTGTTTAGATCTTAAAGATCTATTAGCATTCATTGGGTCTAACCCCGTGATCAAGTTCCAAACTTGATTATCAGATATTGATATCATCTCAGATTTCATGGCACCATGCCAATTTTCAGTAGCTGGACTCGTCATAGCTTGGAATTAGGTCGAAGGTTCACCGCTTTCCAAAAGCATGAATTCATATCTCTCATTGGTCACAATATCTAAGTATTTGAATAATAGAGACAGATTTATTCCTTTCGGACCTACGAGGGCTGGTATGGCTTCCAAAACCATAAGAATACTCTCAACCCAGTCTTGAGTATTCATCATTGGTTGTTTCACTTGAACCTCGTTCAAGACAACCGAGCTCCCACTGAATTTCTAGGAAAGATAAATCTTTTCAAGAAAATCACTATCTCGAGCAACAAAATATTGTTCTCAAATAGATCGTAGAAGTTGTACCCTCGAGTTTCTTATGGATACCATAATAAACTTTTATCCCATTTGAGTTCAAGCTCTATAGAGATAAATCTCGTCAGAGAAGCTTTTAGAACCTCAAATTTTGATGAAAACAATTTAGGGACCCTCCCTTTCCATACCTAGTATGATGTCTTATCAACAGCTTTTGACAGCGTCCTATTCAGTGTATAAGTTGAAGTCAAGAATTGTGTGTTCCCAAAAGAGACCAGTAGTTCATTTAGACCTCTCATCGAATGGTCGAACTATATCTAATATAGTTTGTTTTCTCTTTTCCGAAACATAACCTTCATGTGCTTGTGAACTGATAGGTTCCACATACATCAGTATGGATCATCCCTAATTAATCACTCACATGTTCTCCTTTCTCCAAGAAAGATGACATTGTTATCTTTGTCCATCAAACATCATTCACATGTATCAAATGAATCCAATTCAAATGATTCTAGAATACCTTCTAAAAGAAGATCCGTTACACGTTTAGATTTTGATCTAATCAACAATGTTACAGTTATGTCTCATTGAGACTTATTCGATTCGGCCTTTTGTGTTAATGTTATATATGATTTGTTGAGTTTAAAGTATACATAAATAATGTAATAATCGTACCAAAACAAAGAATAGTTCACAATTAAAATAGTTATCAAACTATTTAATTAGTGAAAAACTAATTCATCAATATCCAATACTGAACCAATATTCATTGTTTATTGAAGGTACGAAATTACATAGTTATAATACTAAAACAAGGCCCTAAGGCAAAACAACATCATATGATCATACGGCTAATGCAGCGACCTTCGCTCCATTTCTCGCCCGTAGATCGACATCTCTACTCACCAAACTTATACTTCTATGTAGTTCCTCCACATACAAATGTGAGAACTACGTTTGGCATCCAATACCCAAGAAGTAGAATTTGTGAAGTTTAATGTCTATAACATTAATACCTGAAGATGAAGCAACCCCGCTCTTCACATCTTCTTTGAACTTTGGGCAAGTTCAATTATTCTCAATAATTAACTCTTATTCGAATTTCCCATTCAAAATTATCTCAATGTCAAAACGTGATAAATCGTAAGTGAAAAATCGAAGTTTTCTAACCAGCGATATTATCATGCAATTGAAGCCCTATCTCTCATAACATATGAGGGAGCCAACCAGACAATCAATTCACGCCATCCAATGGCTCGAAAGTCTCTAATTTGTGTCATTGATGAACTTAAGTGTTTTGGATTAAATCACTCCCCGAGGTGTAAATAATCATAACCTTATAATCCATCAAATGAAAGACAAATTAGGCATTTGTTTTGAAATTGAATAAAATATGAACTTTTATATGTTTGCAAGTAGTGTCCAACACTTTTGCAGTAGACGCATTGAGATTCCCTAGGAACCCTAGTAGCCTTCTTGCCCATGCTCTTTTGAATACCCTATCCTATATCATAAGAATTTCCCTCTTAGGGTCCTTCTCTATCGCCGGCTCAGCAGCCTTGAGCATCCCGTGGAGCTCACTAAGCGATTTCTTCAAACCATTCATATGGAAAATTTAGCCTAAAGGCATTATAACCATCATGAGATTGAAGTATGAAATCGGTTGCCAAATAATCATCATTGGAAAAATCTAGGCGGTCACTTGAAACAAATAATCCAATCATTTGTTGCACATGTGATCCCAATAGATTTCCATTTTTCCAGCCTAGCTGAAGCGATGACCCTGGTCACACCGAACCGCTCAATCATTGCATATTCTCCGAACATGATATTGAGTTGTTCAATGATATCTTAGGATGTGGTTATCTAACACATTTTCCTTGTCTTCGTATTTGAGGACCATCCTCAAATTACGTTGTGAATCAAGAAAATTTGTTCAATTTTTCATAATCAAGAATTGAACCAAACTTGAATTGAGTTGATATTTGACATGATAAACTATAAAAGAAAGATAACTAAAGTATGTAAACATCCACAAGGCAGTAAACAAATAAGGTTGTCTAACAATTGTACTTATTTATTTCATTTTGTTCAATTGATATCCAATATCATTGTCCCTTAGAACAAAACGATTCCGAGATCCTCATCTTGCAAATCTTTAAGCCGACTGAGTCCGCACTTAAGTATTTCAAGATAGGTAGACACACCCATGTCAATGATATCTAATATCACTCTCGGTCGATGAGAATCCCATTCTCATCTCATGTCTCGATAGCCACGCCTGCAGTGGATCTATCGATGAGTAAACCAAACTCACGTGTAAGGGTCTAACCCTTACTCCCACTTATCCCAAGATAACAAGTAGTACCCCGCTGAGGCGGACCTACCAACGTATGATCGAGGGCTTTATGGGTGTGATGTTTTGGACAAGACATTATACTCATTATTTTGGGAACTTGCATGCATAGGTTTGTTTATATGTAAGTTGAACATTTATAACATAAAACAACATATAACTAGCAAAGCAAATAAATACGAAATCGAAAGGCCCCTAGAACCTCACAACTCTCAAACGAAAAGATTAAAATAACAACAAAAGCCTTGAACATCTTCTGGACTGGTCCTCGCCCTCCGTTTTAGTTCCGTGCCCTCCGATTTTGGTCAAATCTATTCCGTACCCATAAAACCACGAACAACGCCCGCCGTTTCACAACCAGCGGTCGCTGAACACCACCGGCGGTCGCCGTTTCCAAAACGGCGCCCGCCGAAAGGTCCGAGAACAATCTGCCAAGAAAAAGGGCTTTCGGCGGTCGCCGTTTCCAAAACGGCGCCCGCCGAAACAAAACAGCGCCCGCTGGAGCTACAACGACGCCCGCCGTTTGGCTCCAGCAGCCCGGTTTTGTCCGATTTGCTTCGTTTTGCTTCGTTTCTTCTCGTTTTCGCCAGAGAGCCGAGATCCTCCATCGAACCATGGACTAAGTCCATCGCTTACAAGTAGTACAATACAAATATAATAGAAAAACCTATCTATTACAAATGATTCCAAGGGACGCAGCCCTCAAAAGACTATGGCCAATCGAAACGTAAAAAACGACGAAATCATTCACCCGACCACTAACGGTGGCCGGCCTTACATCTAATCACATAATCACAATTAAACAAATAATCCAATTATGTTGATTTAACCTTCGTGTCCAACACAAAAGTGTGCACGAGCCCTAGGCTCTGATACCAATTGAAGGTACCGGTATACCGATCTGATCGATATACCGTGTGTGCGGAAGCGTGTAAAGCAATAGATCTACTATGCCATGATCTTAGTGCACACATATATATGTATAGACACATATTTATATACATATATATATACATCCAATATATATATATATAGAGAGAGATTAACAAGAACACTTATAACCGGTGTAGCGTGCCTCGTTGATGTTGATGAAGGTGGTGTTGAGTCGATTGAACCACCTTCATGGATCAGCCTTGAGAATGACCTCGTCACTCTTCTTGTCTAGATCGCCCGGATGTTGAAGCCGCACAAATGGCCCGGCCTCTACGTGTTGCACACGAACCCGGATGACGAACACTTTGCTTGATTGAGTCGGTTCTCCAAGAACACTCTCTCCTTTCTCTCCTTTTGTTGTGAATTTCGTGGCTGATCAAGTTGTGTATGAAAACACATGTTTTCATCATCTATTTAATCACCAATCACCTCTTTACTTCACCATAAGTGATCCCCATGTAACCCCCCCACTCATGAGCATCAATATGCACCATAAAGGGTGTAATGGGGAGGTGAAGAGGCATTGCCACATATACATGCCACATGACATGAAATATGGCCCCACTTGCTTGTGTGGCATGCCATGTCACACTATGTGATATGCATCCATCCAAGCCATGCAATGCATCCCATGCATGCATATAAATTCACGTAAATATTGATTCTAAATCAATATAATTAACAAGCATTGTTCATCATCTACGAGTCCGTGTGTGACCCTGTAGGTATGATTTATCGATCAATATTATATTGTTCCCAACAATTAATATTATCGAATAATCATTTAACATCCATAGACGACCTTATGACTTTATCGATTGCACACGTAGGATCGAAGGACATATACCAACATTCCAATCATCTTGATTCTTGACCATAAATGTCTTTTACAATTGTTTTTCTGATTCCACCAGTTGAGTTTTTTTTTATCTCGATCTTTATTATTTAGTTAATTTATTCGATTTCTGAAAAATAAATTTCATATCTTTCGTTTTTATTGAACCTTTGTCCGCTATTACAAATTACATTTGTACATATGTGTTTTGCAGAATCAGGTTTTGAAATCATTTCGTCTCAATAAAAAGAGACGCAAAACTCAACAATCTGAAAATGTCGTCTCCTCTGTCATCGATACCCACTCAACCATATATCTTTTCATGGCTATAATTTAGATATGCTCCAACTTGCACTGTAACTAATTACAGCACTAATTAATTAAATCACAATACTCTTCAACAATATATTTTAATGATCACCTTCTTCCTGTTTCTAATGAGCTTACAACATTCAAGAAAATGTCTAATTTTCTTAATACGAAACATCGATCATACCGTTAAATTATGTAATGATACTCGATTGATAATAACAAATCTCATAACTTATTTTATTGAGACGAAGGTTTTAGGAGACGAAAATAAAGATAACATTGTTAACATTTTGAGGTTGCCTCTTAGGATGTGTACTTTTGGACTGCAACCGGCTAAACTAAACTGAAATTAACTTCCATTTAATTTAATTTTAAAATATTGAAGTATAAATAAAAAATAAAAAAACCTAAATGACTAAACTAAACTTAATGAATCTGAACTTAACTTAATTAATTTGAAACTTAATAGGTCTGAACTGAACTGAAATTGAGAATAATAAGTCTCAAAGAACAGAATCTTATGACATGTTCCATTGGAAAGCTGAACTGAACTGAAGAAGTATTCTGAACTGAAGACATCTGAACAGGACTAAATTGATTTTTTTTATAAAAATAATAATAAGTTTTACAAATTATTACAAATTATTTATAATGTTATATGCTTAAGAATAATAATGAAACTATGGTAAATTATTATTAAAAAAACCTTCCAATTCATCTATTTAATTTATTTTTTTTATTTTTAAAAATAGAAATAAATTAATAAACACATTGAGATGGAAGATAGTCGAATTCTTAAATAAAATATAGCAACAATTCAAATTTTGTATAATATTAATTATACTATTCATAAAGCACGGGTTATATGATTTAAGTGACCAATGAAAGCATTATAAATTATTTAAAACACTTCAACATTTTTTTTCTATATCAAATTATAAATTCAAATAAATTAATATAAATAACTATTGAGAATTGAAATATTTGAAATACAAACAAATTAATTATTCAACGATTTAAATTCATTAACTATTAATTATCATATCTATTGATAAAATAAAATAATATGCGTTAGAAAAATTAGTTTATTAAATTTTCATCGTGTTAATTATTTTTGTGGATGGCAGGAACATTATCTTGATCAAGTTCAATTAAATTTAAGTTATTGTATTTTTTGTATGATCCCTGATCTAACTCTTTTAAATATTTATTTGTAGATCTTTCCCACATAAATATTAATAATTTTAAGCATTACACTTACTTTTACTGTTTATTACTTTCCTAAACCGTGTGTTCTTTCCAATCATATTGACCATAAATGTCTTTTAATTGTCTTTTTGATTCCACCAGTTGAGTTTTTTTTTTTAACTCGATCTTAATTATGTGGTTAACTTATTCGATTTCTGAAATGCAAATTCCCTATCTTTCGTTTTTATTGAACATTTGTCCGCAATTTACATTTGTACAGATTTATTTTGCAGAATCGGGTTTGGAAATCATTCGTGTCAATAAAAAGAGACGCAAAACTCAACAAACTGAAAATGTCGTCCCCCTGTCATCGATACCCACTCAACCATATATCTTTTCATGGCTATAATTAAGATATTCTCCAACTTGCACTGTAACTAATTACATCACTAATGAATTAAATCACAATACTCTTCAACAATATATTTTAATGATCACCTTCTTCCGATTTATAATGAACTTATAACATTCAATTGAGTCTAACTGTGTTAATACGAAATATCGATCACTCGATTGATAATAACAAATCTCATAACTTATCTTATTCAGACAAAGGTTTTAGGAGACGAAAATAAAGATGACATTGTTATCATTTCGAGGTTGCCTCTTAGGACGGGTACTTTTGGGCTGGAACCAGCTGAACTGAACTGAAATTTACTTCAATTTAATTTAATTTTAAAATATTGAAATATGAATAAAAAAATTAAAAAAAAAAAAGTTAAATGACTAAACTAAACTTAATAAATCTGAACTTAACTTAATTAATTTGAAACTTAATATATAGGTCTGAACTGAGAAACTGAGAATAATGAGTTCAAAAGATAAAATTCTTAGGTCATGTTCTTTTGGATTGAAACGGGCTAAACTGAATCCTGAACTAAATTGAACTGAACTGAAGAAATCTGAACTGGACTGAATTGATTTTTTTATAAAAATAATAATAATATTTAAAAATTATCAAAAATTATTTACAATGTTATATGCTTAAGAATACTAAGAATACTAATGAAACTATTGTAAATTATTATTCAAAAAAACTTCCAATTTATAATTTTAATTTATTTTTTATTTTTAAAAATAAAATAAATTAAAACTAAGTGAGATTGAAGATAGTCGAATATATAAATAAAAAATAGCAATTTCAAATTTTGTATAATATTAATTATACCACAGTTATAGTAGCATTCAAGAATTATTTTATAAACCCTTCAATGGGATACTTAATTTTAGTACATTAATAAAATCAATATTATTTCTAATCAAATATTCCTTAATTATAATAAACATTCTAATTTTTTTTTTAAATATATTATCTTTAATCAAATATTTCTTAATTTCAATATTATCTCTAATCAAATATTTCTTATTTATAAAAGTGAAAAAAATTAATATTTTCTCAAAACAAATATTTTTAAATATATTGATAATCAATTAGTTTTTTATACCAAGTGTTTTGAATCGATTGATTGACTAAATATTTAGATTAGAAATTCTCATCATTGACTTTTTAATATGTATTTTCGAAAATGAAAATTAAACTTTTGGTTTTTCAAAAGTCTTTATATAAGAAGTTATTCATCTTTACCTACGCTATTATTTTTTTGTCCGATTTATTTATTTACAATATTTAAGCTAATTTATTTATAATATCATAATACTAAATCTTATAGTACTAGATCTTATGTTGATTCACATTTCTTTTATTTAAAAATAATATTAGCGTTCCATATTAACAAAATTGTCATTTATGCCTTCTTATTCAAAAGTGCCACTTACGCTTTCTGATTCCAACGTCGGTAATTCTGAAATATGATATCTTATGCTATGACAATTAACAAAAGTCAAGGACAATCTTTGTCAAAAGTGGTGATTCTGTTGAGAAGTACGGTGTTCACACACGGACAGTTATATATTGCACTTTCAAGAGTCACTAATCGAGCGGGATTGAAATTCTTAATTTGTGATTTAAATGGTAACCTCACGAATAAAGCTACCAATGTCGTTTACAAGGAGGTGTTCCGAAATGTGAATTGACATTTTTATCATTTAAGGTTTTTTTATGTATTATCAACTAAGATTTTTTGTCGATCGTAGTCATCATTTCTCCAAAATTTCTCTAAAATTTCTTTTATATTTAAACATAAATTAAAATATTAGCCGGAAAAACTGAAGAAAGCCCGGGCATTGCACGGGTAGAAAAATACTAGTAGTATGGATCTAATCATTGCGTCTTTTAACTTCGTACACTTTGACTTACTTTAATTGAATTATTCTCCTTTCGTAGGTCCTCTAAGACCATCTAAGGAATAATTGCAGTGGTATTTACTTCCAATAGGAAGTATTTGACCGGGTAACTTTTTTTCTATTTTTGAGAGAATTATTCAATAATTTTGTATTTATTCTGACAAAAGTGAGGTGAGTGGGGTTAGTTGGTGGGACATTTCACATTTAGCTGTGCGGGCATAATTTGTAGCAGGTAGAAATTTTATATTTAATTAAAAAACTATTTTTAAATGATATTTTAAAACTATTATTTAAAAAAAAATTACATTAATAGTTTTTATTTTTCAAGATCTTTAAATAGAGACTAAGTTTGTTTAATTTGGATAACAACTTATTTTTTCAATTTTATATTTTTTTTATTGCATATTTTTTTTATAAATAGTGAGGTATATATTTAATTATGAGAAATAAAATAAAACTTAATTAAGTGAGAAAATTGAATAATTTTTTGAAATATTTGTTATTGGAAGGTATAAGATATTTGAAAGATAATTTTGAAAATATTGGTGATGCGGAAAAGAAAAAAATGATGTGATAGTAAATATGTAAAAGATGAAATTAAAAAAAAAAAAATCTTACCAACAACTTCCTAACATTTTATCTAAAATTGGAAAATCAATCTCGACTATCAGACACTCAATTTGAATGTTACCAGAAACATCTTGTTAAATTGCATACAATTTAATAACTACTTCATCAATCAATTCACATGAGAAGTAATCAGCACAGTAAAGAGTATAATTATGGATATAGTGGATGACAAAAATCCAAATCTTATTTGCTAATCTGAGGTTGCCAATTTAGACAAAATTCGTTTAATTAGAAGATATGACAATCGTAATTTATTTATAAAATAATATATTTTTTTGATAAATTAGTATAATCACATTTTCCACCTTATTAGATATTTTTTTTTAAAAAGAATACATTTCTCAATATCCGTTTCATTATTTTTTAATGAGAATTTTAGAGAAAAAAATACTTTAGGTATTGATACTATAATAAAATACTATAGTTTGGAATAATTATAAGCAATGTATAATATACTACACTTTACACCGATTTAAGTTACTTTAAAGATTAATAATTACAATTGAAGTATCTTTTTTAAATTTAAAATGTCCAAAATAGCCTTTATATATTGTTAATTATGTCTAATTTAATATATGAATTAAATATTTTCGAATCTCATCTATGTAATATATAATTGTTAAGATTTCTTCAGATTCTTTCAAATCAAAGCGTTGTGATTTTTTATTTCAACCCTTTTATTTCTGATTTCATATACTATTCTACACTATGAAAATAAGAACTAAGAAAACGTCCGTTCTCTTTACCATATTACAACAAATTTTGGTCTTGACTTGTATAATTAATTCCTCAAAATTAAATTAATAAGTTCATGGTGGCCATTTGGTTCTGGAGGAAGAAGCGGGTGGAATTCTTGCGGCCGTTCACTCGAGGATCAAACTCGTTGCCGGCAAAGGAGAAGACTAGTCACTTGGACGCCAAGCTAATTACGGCCTGAACCTCTTTTCTCAATGAATGGGCTGGAGAACTTGAACCTCGTAGGATGTGGGTAGTGAATTGGATGCGAGGCTAGTGGTCGGGTTGCTAGTGGGTGGACTGACAGGTTAAAAAAAAAAATGGATTCGAGTCTAGTGGGTTAGGCTGTTTCAACCTGAGAAGCCAACGAGCACGAGTGGCTGGGTTCGGCCTGCACATCTGGGCATCACCACTCCTTTCTATTCATTCAACATTTTTCTGTTCACCAAGAGACGGCTCCAAAACATGACCTTATCGGCCTACTACTCCTTGGCAACACGCATCGACGACCGCGGTGGGACGAGCATCGCGAAGAGACAGTCGACGCCGAGCGTTCCCACGAACTCGACATCCCCCTCTCGTCCTATATATATTATATGATGCCCACTCCAAACTTGACATCGCCATCGAAGAGTTCGATATCCCAATCTCGACCTGGCCAATGGTCGTGGCGACGCGAGAAGAAGATAGTGGAGTTGGCTCCAACATTGGCGGATGGGAAGGTCAGCATCAACGAGGTTTGATATTTTTTTTTGTTGGTGGTTTTATAATTTATTTTCAATTCATAATTAAATCTCTTGTGTATCATGACATTAATTCTTTTGATTTCGTTATTCAATTTTTCATTTAATTTGAGATGCTCCTTGACCTTGTGCGTCATTTTATATCAGGCTATGCCATCTTTCAACTTGGTAAGAGAGCCCGGGGTCAGGAACATGTGTTTAGAAAATGAGATTCGATGTGTACACCATGTGGAGTTGCTGGAAGCTAACAACATCGCGAAGGTGAAGCTGCTCAACGCCGACTCACTCGTCCTCGAATCGCCCTCGGGTTCCAGCATTTGCGTCACTGTCGGCATTCCATATTACATGCTCGATCCGTAGCCTGAACTCTTCTCTGAAGGCCGCCGAGAGATGGGTCCATGACAACCTAACCCGCTATGTTTCCGACGGAACCTACATGGTTCTCATTGAGTGCCGTATAAGACGCCCTTTTTTTCAAAGCTTTGGTTCGTTTTAGGGTGATAGCCAAAAAAGTTATGTGGTTTATTTATGTTGTTGCAATTGGATTAATTAAAAATTCGGGACATATCTTCTAGCACCAAATTTTGTGTTTGTAATTTGTTGAGTTTGCACAATTTTATTGGGAATGGAATCTTTGTTACTGTAGTTGGACCTCATGAAGGTGACCCTAGCCGACGCGGTCATCGGTTGTATACGAGAAGAGTTTGAGATGCCCCATGTGCGAGGGAGAGGGGACGAGTAGAAAATTAGGAATAGTGCTCAATTTCATATTTGATGAATTTTGCCGGAAAGTGTTGAAAGAGAGGTCTCGATCAAAACTTAGGCAACAATGTATAAAACTAGTGGTGTAAGTATGTATAAAACTATTTATGAAACTAGTGGTATCGATGGCTTTTCATGAAAGTTGTACTGTGAAACTATGTATGAAATCAGATGGCTTTTCATGAAAGTTGTACTGTGAAACTATGTATGAAATCAGTAGTGTAACCATGTATGGAACTATGAAACTATTTTCTCTTTTCATGTAACTATGCAAAAATAAAACTATGTATGGATCTATTCTCCCTTTTCGTATAAGGGTGCAAAACAAAACTAAGAATGAAACTAGAACGAAATTAGCTAAAACTAATAATTGTACTACACAAAACTAAAAACAAAATAGAAGAAAAAAAAACTAAGAGCAAAACTAATATAAATATTGATCGATACAAGTATAACTCGATTAATTAAACGAAACTAGAAACAAAACTATAAGAAAGTTGATAACTCGATTAATTAAACGAAATTATGAACAAGTGAAAGATCGGTCGATACAAGCCATATTTATCATAGATTACACTATAGTTGTTGAAGTTAATTAAACATAATTACAAAAGACATAAATCTGTGTAAGAGAAATTACATTTTTAGATAACATAAGTGAAACTAGCTAGATAACTACAATGTGAATAAACCTAAAAACTATCGAAAAATTCACTCTGCATTGTACTTGGCCATCTTCCATGCCCCAAATACCTGAGAGAAAGTAGAAACAAAAGCTTAACTCACTTTGAGATATCATATCACACATACAATATATGGATCTACTTACAAAAATTAGCATTGCATATTTACAAAATGTAATAGAGTAGATATACCTGATTTTCAGACAAGGACGAATATAGTTTTGCATTCTCAGCCACAGTTTGCCACGCAAGAGACATAGAATATATTATTGAGGCAATAACGTATGGATATGGTTTGCATTCTCAACCAAAAGCTCAGGTGCTTACCCGTAATACAATCCTCGTCTTAAAACCCAAGTTCCAATAATATCGAATTATAGCAGGTGTGCCTCCAATCTATTTTTCAAACGCATGCAAGCATATCAATATATATATCTTGTCACAAATAAATAGAATGCACAGGGAAACACGTAGTGTATTGATCATACCTTATGTACGTCCTCCATCACGTACTTACCACTAGGCTTAAGATCGGCAAGGAATGGTACTTTGTCGCTAACCTTTTGGAAGTCGTTTAAAGTTAATTGCAGACCTACAGACCTGCAAAAATCTAGTTATGAGATGCTTATAAATAAGTAATGTTACTTATTTTCGTGATATTAGATCGAGTCCTCAAAAATCAAAATTAAATATATAAAAAAATGCAAAAACTACCCTAAAGTCCTAATTAGAAAAATACATAGACCATCACCTGGCAATGAAGGTATCCGATTTTTTATGGTAGTTGAGCCCGAAATCCTAGCAAGACAACATAAATCCAACATGACCATTTTGTTAAAACAAAAGCCAAAAACCCAAAAAATCTCAAAAAAACCAAAAATTTAAAGGAAATTCCATAAACTCAAACATTGAAAGTCGATCATATCGACAGTTCCTCGGGAGTATAAACCTGGGCCAGGAACCATAACCTTCCAGACTCGATTGCAAGATAGCAGGACATGGCCGAGTCGACTGGATGAAAAATGCTAGCCCTCTTCAAAACACTGCTGGAAACTAGATCTAATCAACGCGAGCAACCAGAGATCGTCGCTCAGAAAAGATCGAACCTTTCCTCCAATCCATGTCGGACATAAAACACTGAAAGGAACTAACAAACAATTTCTCCTCATAATGTTTTTTATTCTAGGGAAAGCACTCGTTTAAAACACACAACAATCACATATATGCACCATCAATCTACAACACACAACAATCCCAAATTGCAATGTTTAGGTCGCACGATTAGGAAAATCATTGCATCTGCTCAATTTCTTACAAAACCGAGCAAAAACCCCATGATTAAATCAAAGCAAAATTTATGAATATTACCTTAAAACTAGAAGAATATATCGCACTATTCTTCCTTCAGAGTCGCACAAATCCGGTTTGAAATCATTTTACAGTAACTATCCGACGAAGTTACTGTTTGAAACCCCACGATAAATCTGATTCTTTCATCAGTTTGGCTTGGATTTGGGGTAGACGGTAGTTCTAGACGATCGGGCATATAAGATAATCGTTATCGTTTGTTGGTTCACAAATCCACCGCCTAGATCTATTTCGCACCGGTGATATCAAGAACTTCTTGAGTGCGGATGGTTCTATTATTCTCAAGCACTCCGCCGACCGATCAGAGATCTTGAAAAGTATGATGATAATGTTTTTGATTTTGTACAGGATACACAAACTATTTAAGGATCAGATGAGAGTAATATTAGGTATGATTTTTAATTGTGTTAAAAACACAATGGAAAACGAAAGAAAAGGGTAGTTTCGGAAGATTTGACTCTTTTATTATTAAAGTAAAGATTAGTATTTATATATATTAAAGCACTTACAACTTACTCTTTATGTGAATGCCCCTTTTTTAATATAGGTGAAACTCTAATTAAATGATACCCGAATATATTATCCTCTAAATTATGTGTACAAAAACAAATAAGAAGTCTCAATGACCAGAACACTCAAAAAATAATTAGTTTACAACACAATTGTGAGAATGGTCCAATCAATAATTAGTTTCACAAATTCAAGTAATTTTCTATCAAATTACATACTCAACCCAAATAGTAATAGGGGCCATTGAATATCATATAGATTAAACATAAGATACTAAATTTTCGTGTCCACACCCAAAATTCAAAACATTCAAAGAATTAGTGAGGTGCCTCATATTATACCTTAATTATTGAGCCCGTAAACGATTAGTGATGTGCCTCATATTATACCTTAATTATTGAGCCCGTAAACGATTGAAATCGTCTCGAATTTTTCCTTGTATTCATAGCCACAAGTTTTCTCTCGGCCTCAAAATGACTAAGTTTTATCACAACCTATCAAACAAATGTAAAATGAACCTCATATAAAACATATTACAAAATACCAAAAAGAATACGAGTATATCTCAAACCCAACACAATAAATAATTGCCGGCTAGCAATTAGACTATATAGTTTCACAGCTTCTAGTACTTCATCTTTGCTATGAAACTGAAAACTGAACTCCGTATAAGTTTGAGTAACTTCGTGATTTTGCGGCACTAAAACATTAGACAATAGCCCTAATAAATAGATGCTCAAGGAAATGCGCAACACCAAAGTGGTTTTCTTCAAACAACATCGTAAAACAGATAGAGAATAAAAACCAAAACCTAAAAAAAATTAAAGAGTAGTTATATACAATATAATATATTTATTTCAGAAAAAATAATTATTATTTGTTGAGAATAAAACATAAACATAATTAATACATGAAATACAAATTTATAAATATATGTTGAGCACAAAAATAACAAATAATTAGTAGGGTAGAGCACGCAAATAATAATGTGGAGCAAAAAAATAATAAACATGTAATATAATATGTATATACAATATAATAAATTTATAAACATGTGAAGCACAAAAATATTTAAATTAATATTGTTATTATATGATTTTTCTCAATTTATTTGTGTAATTTGATTTTTAATATAATATAAATTTTAAATTTTGTAAAGTAATTAAATTTTACTATAGGAATAAAGCTTTGTTTTTTTTAACATGTAATATAATATGTATATACAATATAATAAATTTATAAACATGTGAAGCACAAAAATATTTAAATTAATATTGTTATTATATGATTTTTCTCAATTTATTTGTGTAATTTGATTTTTAATATAATATAAATTTTAAATTTTGTAAAGTAATTAAATTTTACTATAGGAATAAAGCTTTGTTTATTTATTGTTGGATGCGTTGTTTGTTTTAATAGAGAAAAAAACAAAAAAGTGGGTTGAAGAAAAGAATTAATTATTAGTTTGCATGTATTTTTTTAGTTTTTTTTTTATATTTTTATCTTTCCGAAACACATTTATTTACTATGCATAAAAATAATATATTTAATTTAAAATGAAAATATTTGTAACCATTAATACTAAATAGATAGTATATTATTTTATAACTATGGATAAAAATTTCTAAAAATAAGAATGTGATAAGAGAAAATACAAAGAAATAAATAAAAAATAAGTTTAGTATTTGGTCTTATCTTCAAATTCAGGTTGATCACAATAAATAGAATGGCGTAAGTTTGATATATATATATATATATATATTTTTTTTATAATTTCAAAAAAGTTTCAATTTTTACAAGAAAAACTATTATAAGAGTGAAAGAACTTATTGAAATTATCTTTAAAAAATTGATACACACTTGAGGATGGGTCATGGAATGGCTTCAATTTAGGAGGCGGCTAGTTAGTATTCGGCCAAGTTAGTAACTCACTTAGCCAGCCATGACTAAAATCTAAAACGGCGACGTTTCACCCTGTTTTTCTATCCTTTTCAGCAAACTATTTACCGAAGCATCTCCATTCATTCGAAAACAAGACGATGGGTTCTTTCAGGAACGCTTCTCAATCTTCCAAAAAGGTCAAAAATAAATGAATCAGCTTTTAATCTTTTTTATTTTATTTTGAGTTTAATTAAAAGAACAATTGAATATGATAATAATTATATATATATATATATATATTTATGTTTTTGTTGTGGATGTTACAGAAACAGGAAAAGGAATGGTTAGGAGTGAGTTTAAAGCCAGAGAATTTCATCCCGGGCCTCTTTATCGGGTTCATATTGTTGGGATAATCTTCTCTCTCGTGTCTTTTATTTTGATCTTCAAAATAAAATCAACATCTTCTTCTTTTCAAATGAATTTTTCGTCAACTTGAAAGTTGTTCATTCTTGTTCAAACCTGCACAATAGCTAGCATATAAAAGGTTATGGGTGAGGCCACGGTAAGCCGTGTTCCCTTAAACTTATATTTGCCCGCCTCGTTGCTCCGAGACTTCCAATGGACAATTAAGTTCCCAAGGTACAACACCCTCCACGTTAGAAGGAAGCAAATTCTAACCGTGATCGAACTCTCGACAATATGTAGAAACTCTCTACTAGACTCTCTATATGAAGACATCTCTTATGCTTCTTATTATGTTGTTGTGTTGTATTCTATGAAATGCATGCAAAGTGACCTTATAAAGGTGATGAATGAGAGCATCCAATGCAATCATAATGGAGGAGGTTACAAAATATTCATGGTGGTCATTAATCATTTGACCAACATTTGAATTCAAATAAATCACATGATTTATTTAATTAATATTCTTTTAACAAATTAATATATATAAAAATATATATTAATTCTCCAACAATCCCCCACATGAATGCATTGGTTGCACATGCACATGATCCTAGAATGCACATGCAGACATTAGAGAGTTTCTTGACAACTCATCGCATTAGGAGAGGTAGTTAAACAACTTTGAACCTTCCTTAGTGAAATAATGTCGAATATACTTGCAAATCAGTGGACGTGATGCCTTGAACTGTTCGACTTTTATGTATATTAAGACAACAATACTCACGCGAATCGCTATCCATATTGTTTTATGGTTCTCGTTGTTGTCCATTTTGGCCCTGGACTGCCTTGGTATTCATCGAATGGTTTAGAGATTTAGCCTTTTTAAATCATCTCATAGAAGCGGCCCCTTCACATTCAATATAGGTGATCTTTCGTTTAAAGGTATCTTTCATGTACCCATCATACTCACATTATTATGATCATTAAAAGCTCTTTAGCTTAACCTTCACATGTATCACTTCTTCATCATAGGAATAGGTCAAGTGATTTGTTCGATTTACACCCACAATTCGGTTGTCCCATTGAACCTGTAATTGGACTTCATAATTTAGGTTGGGTTGCCATCATGAGTTAAAATCATTTTGATAGGCTTCATAATCCTATTCCTCTCGATGATATATCAATTTTGTCTCTCGTCAGAGTTTTAATTGATATATTTGATTATTATATCTTTAGACTTTTCATATTCTATAGATATAATTTTCTCAACAACCTGATTATCAATAGAGTTTTAACTATGAAGTACATTTCAATAGTTAATTTCATTATAAATATTCATATGATTTTCACAAAATCACACTATTATAATTTTTGGAATCAGATTTTTTTTAAGTATTACAATACTTTTCAAGTAATCGTGAATTAATAACTTTAAAATTTTGTAATGAGGACTCTTGCTCTACAAATATTATTAAAGTCTTTTATTTATCACATACTTGCCGGAAAACTCGTTTCCCCCACATTGATGCAATATAGTTTAACATTCATCATGTTAAACATTATACTCATCATTTGTGCAATATTCTCGAAAAATTAGTCGCTTATGTTTGATAAATTCAAATTTTCAATCACAACGCGAACTTAAATTTTTCATATCAATTTTTTTTTACTTCTCATAAGTAAATAACAAATTTCCAGTTTAATTGTACAAATCATTCATAATTCTATATGAATTTCAAAAGTCACATATTTACTTCTCATTAAGTAAATATCAATTTTTGTACAATATTAAAGATGAAATATCAATATCTATTTTGTGTATATTTATTTATGTAATAAATCTCATTATTTATTACTTATAAATACCATTCATATCATAATATGAATTTCAGTTTTAGTATAATATAATAAATTTTATTATTTATTATATTTTCATCTTTCATATCTTAATATGAATTTCAATATTAATATAATATAATGAATCTCATTATTATAATATTTTCATCCAATTCATATCACAATATGAATTTCAATATTATTTTAACTAATAAAATAATGCTATAATAAATTTTGTTATTTATTATATTTTATGGTAGTGGTAAGTTACATTTTGACTTATTTTTCCACACCATCGTTATAATAATGAGTCCAATATCATTATTAATCAAATCAAATAATTAAATAATAATGATCATTTCATTATTAAATAACATAAATAATTAAATATGCATAAATACAATATTTATTATTTAATTATTCCATGAGGCATATAATTTTTTTATTTTTTTTTATATTTCAACCTCTAGTGATTTTATATAATCACCAATTAGATCAAGCTCTTACATGCTTATCTATGTATACTCATCGATGACTTTTTCTTGTCAATATGTATATCACTAATTGTGATAACAATTTTCTTAGATTTAAAAACCTTTGTTTTAAATCATTTGTTAACAACTCAAAATTGTAGAATTGCAATAAAGCATTTCTCAATCATAGGTTAATATCATGTGAAATATCATCTATTTGCACATATATGTTGTGAGTGACCTCAATGTCTACTCATCAATTTATCGGATTAGTTAGTCCCGACAAGATTCACTTCATATGTGATTCTTTCGATAAAGACTCCGATTATTGCATCTTGACTCTCAAAGTCCATTGACTTTATCAATGAAACCTCTATGTTTCATTGACATCATACATATATAACATATGTGATTCTCCATTTTATTTTTCTTTTCTTTCTTAGTTACATATTACAATAAAATGTAAAAAGATAAAAAAAAATCACACAAGAGAAAAATGCAAAGCAAAATATAAGTTTAAGATTGTTGGGATAATCTTCTCTCTCGTGTCTTGTATTTTGATCTTCAAAATAAAATCAACATCTTCTTCTTTTCAAATGAATTTTTCGTCAACTTGAAAGTTGTTCATTCTTGTTCAAACCTGCACAATAGCTAGCATATAAAAGGTTATGGGTGAGGCCACGACAAGCCGTGTTCCCTTAAACTTATATTTGCCCGCCTCGTTGCTCCGAGACTTCCAATGGACAATTAAGTTCTCAAGGTACAACACCCTCCACGTTAGAAGGAAGCAAATTCTAACCGTGATCGAACTCTCGACAATATGTAGAAACTCTCTACTAGACTCTCTATATGAAGACATCTCTTATGCTTCTTATTATGTTGTTGTGTTGTATTCTATGAAATGCATGCAAAGTGACCTTATAAAGGTGATGAATGAGAGCATCCAATGCAATCATAATGGAGGAGGTTACAAAATATTCATGGTGGTCATTAATCATTTGACCAACATTTGAATTTAAATAAATCACATGATTTATTTAATTAATATTCTTTTAACAAATTAATATATATAAAAATATATATTAATTCTCCAACACATATTCGGGCTTTTCTTGGAAAATTGGAGGCGGCTTATCTCTTCCCAAAAATTAACAGCAACTTTCAAGCAACACTGATGAAGTAGAACTCAAAATGGAAGGAAAAGATTGTGTTGTAATTGGTTGTTTCAATAATACACACTGTATACAGTAGAGTAGGGTAGGTAACTAAAAATAGAAATTGAAAAATGAGAGAGCCTCCCTCGGTATTCGCGGGTCCCCACGCCACAAACGGTTTTTCTTCCTTTGATCTCTTCCTCCATTTTATTTTAATTATTCAATAATCAATTTCCACACACACTGCACTGCGGATTGCCAAAAGGGAAAACTGGAATCCTGGCGATTCTTTATCGATCGATTACAAGCCTTATTTATTTGTTGTATTTTTTGTAAGTAACATATGTTCTTCGATCCTATATATCATCGATCTTAATTACTTAAATGTACGTAGCAATTTATTTATATATATGTTTTCGTTTTGATTCATGTGTATGTATATATGATCAGTTGGATCTCGACTACATACGTATTATTGCATCATGTTGAATTGATTTTTGTATTCATCATGTCCTCTTTGATTGATTTTTTTGTAGGTCATTAATTAATTGTTGAAAATTACCTTTGTGATCCACAAGATACAATGTCTAGTTTTGAGGGTGTTTTTGTCTCTGATCAATGGCTTCAGAGCCAATTCACTCAAGTCGAGCTGCGAAGCCTTAAATCCAAAGTAAGTAAATATATACAGTACATAATACATATGTCATTATTCGATTGATTCATCAACCTAGCTAACTGATGCACACTCACACAAACATATGTCATCCAGTTTTTATCAGCAACCAATGAATCTGGGAAGGTTACATGGGAAGATTTGGTGCCAGTCATGGCTAAATTTAAGACAATCACAGGTATATTATCACAAGAAGAGGTTAGGGACATCTTGAGCGAGTCCTCTTCTGACTTGGGCCAAGAAGTTGAATTTGAATCCTTCCTCCGGGTATGCATGCATGACCACATACATATACATATTAATTTGTAACAATTCATAAGTAATTAATAAAGTGCTTGTAATTAATATAACGTGCAGGAATATTTGAACCTACAAGCTCGAGCCACATCGAAAATGGGTGATTCTAAAACTTCTACTTCATTCCTCAAAGCCACTACAACTACACTACGACACACAATTAGTGCACCTGAGAAGTCCTCGTATGTTTCTCACATCAACAGCTTTCTTGGAGAAGACCCATTCTTAAAGAAGTATCTCCCTATTGATCCGTCAACCGATGCTCTGTTCGACTTGGCAATGGATGGTGTTCTCTTATGGTTAGCGATATGGAAATCTTAATTAATAGACAGGAGTATATATCACACATTTAATTAATTTAACTAACTAACTAACTATATATATAAATATGCAGTAAACTCATTAATGTGGCAGTGCCCGGTACTATCGATGAGAGAGCTATCAATACCAAGAGTATTCTCAACCCATGGGAGAGGAATGAGAACCATACCCTCTGCCTTAACTCTGCAAAGGCAATTGGTTGCACTGTGGTCAACATCGGTACACAAGACCTAGTTGAAGCAAGAGTACGTAATTAAACAACCTAGCTACTTAATTACCTATATATATATATATATATATATATATATATATATATATATATATATATATATATACATAGTGTGATTACTAATTTCTTAATTATTTATTATTTGCATGGTAATTGATAATGGTGCTTCCTTTGACAGCCTCATCTAGTGCTTGGATTGATTTCTCAAATAATCAAGGTATGTATATCTAATAGACTTTGCTAGTTGATATTATTTCTACATGCACTTAAGTTTGTGATCGTACAGTATTCACTACATAACTTGCTTTTTAATGGTACATCGTCATTAATTATACATCGTGATCAGATACAACTGTTAGCTGACATTAATCTTAAGAAGACTCCTGAACTAGTCGAGCTAGTGGAGGATAGCAAGGTAACAAAGAGCGTCCCGTATTATTTAAACCAATATTATTTTTTTCTATGCTATAGCTAGCATATGTTGTTGGTACACGCAGGATGTGGAAGAGCTTATTGGGTTAGCACCAGATAAAGTCTTACTGAAATGGATGAATTTTCATCTGAAAAAAGCTGGATATCAGAAGCAAGTTACAAATTTCTCCTCTGATCTAAAGGTAAAAATAATTGCGTGCAATATTCGTTTCTGGGAAGGTATACACAAACACATGCATTATTAATCTAATTATGTTATGCAGGATGGAGAAGCTTATGCTCACTTGCTGAATGCACTTGCCCCAGAACATGGCTCAACTTTGACATTAGATGCAACAGATCCGACTGAAAGAGCAAAACTGATTATTGAGCAAGCTGAGAAACTGGATTGCAAAAGATATGTTACTGCAACAGATATTGTTGAAGGATCACCAAACTTAAATCTTGCATTTGTTGCTCAAATATTTCAACAGAGGTTAAATTAGTTAAATAAATACTATAGCAATTAATGATGTGGTACCATGCACCGAACAAATATTCTCTCGTTAATTAATTTCTAGTTTTAATAATTAATTCCTTTCAGAAACGGGCTATCAGTGGACAACAAAAAATCAACTTTTGCTGAGATGATGACAGATGATGATGAGACTTCACGAGAAGAGAGGTGCTTCCGGCTATGGCTTAACAGCCTTGGAATTGATTTTTATGTCAATAATTTATTTGAGGATGTGAGGATGGGGTGAGGCCGGTTTCAACTCCATGCAAATATATGTATATATATAATGAATAAATAATGATGCAGCTCTTAATGATATGGTTGAGATTTGTCCTGCGGTCCTCTCTCTATGCAGGTGGGTCCTTTTGGAAGCACTTGATAAAATATCTCCGGGGTCCGTCAATTGGAAACAGGCTTCAAAACCTCCTATAAAGATGCCTTTCAGGAAAGTTGAGAATTGCAACCAAGTCATAAGTATTGGCAAGGATTTGAACTTCTCCCTTGTGAATGTAGCAGGAAATGATATTGTGCAGGGAAACAAGAAGCTCATACTAGGTATGTATGTATGTATATATATATATATATATATATATATATATATATATATATATATATATATTCTTAGTTGAAAGATCTCTATATATTGTAAAAACTTGACGATTCTTTTCCTTTTTTCCCTGCAGCTTTTTTGTGGCAGTTAATGAGATTTAGTATGCTACAATTGTTGAAGAACTTGAGATCCCATTCGGAGGGAAAGGAGATCACGGATGCTGACATACTGAATTGGGCAAACACCAAAGTTAAAAACTCTGGTAGAACTTCTCAAATGGAAAGCTTCAAGGTACGTACGTAACCACATACAGTATATATATAACATGCTCCAGGCAGACCAAGCCAATTATTTCTTTTTGCTGTTTAATATGTTTGACCTTGTAATTAAGGATAAAAACCTTTCAAGCGGAACTTTTTTTCTTCAACTACTGAGTGCCGTGGAGCCAAGGGTGGTTAACTGGAGTCTCGTCACAAAGGGTGAAACTGGTAATTAACATAATTCCATGTCAGAGTGTCATTTTTTACCCTACATAGAAAGCGTATTCCGATATAGGTAAAGCATATATAAATAATTAGCAGTTTTTTTTTGGACTGAAAGTAATTAAATCTTTTGTCAAGCACAGATGAGGATAAGAAGTTAAATGCAACATACATCATTAGTGTTGCCCGAAAGATTGGATGCTCCATCTTCTTGTTGCCAGAGGATATTTTGGAGGTAAGTACAAGTGTCAATTGTGCGTACTTAGATGATCCTTAATTAGCTTGTAGTATTAATTAATTAGGAAGTCAAGTCAATTTATTTATTTATTTTTGATTTAATTTGATGTATCTCGACCGTGGTCATGAATGTGTGGTCTTGCTCCGAGTGATAATTGATTAAACGTGATGTGGTGGTGGTTTAGGTGAACCAGAAAATGATACTTACATTGACAGCAAGCATCATGTACTGGAGCCTGCAGCAAAAGGAAAAGGATGGTGAAAATGAAGAGGGCAGCACTGAGCAGCCTCCTGCAGAAGGTGATGAAGCTGATGGAAAAGATGACGGATCTGATAAGCCGGAGGAATGATCAATCATCAATTATTTAATTAATCATGCATGTTGATTTGGCTGCATGTTAGACTAACTAAAAAGAAAAAGACAAATTAAGTTATTACTAGAGCTATGCCCATGATGGTGCTTATGTTTTTCACTCACATTTCAATATTTTCTTTCTGAAATCCTCTCTTATGGATTTTAGGGGTTAGAATAGTTATAAAAATATTTGCTGCAACTCCTCTCTAATATTTTTATTTATTTTCAAATTGTTGTAAATGTCATAGTATTTCCATATACTGGTATTACTCAATCACAGCAAAATGTTAGTTATATTCTTCTTTAATAACGTATCTGATAACTTTTGTTATCAATAAATATTACGAGATTGAACACTATTTAACGACTCAAAAGTCGGTTCTTCCAACTGCGTATCCTCAATTCCAATGTGGTAAACTCGCGTGTTTGACTACTCATCGCAACAACAACGTCAGATCAACCAGAGACCTGATGGTTGTGGGTGCTAATGAACAAAAGAATTCGACGAACAAGAGCTCTCGGGCAAGCGAATTGGATTGCCCTTGCTCAAATCAGGACTGGACCCAATCTCGCGTCTTCGGTTAGTACATATAGGGCGTAAGCTAGGTTATCAAGTTACACTCATGATATATAATGATTGAATCATAAACTATTTACTCCATATTTAAAAAAAAAAAATTAATCTCTTTTTTGTATCATTTTTAGTACATATAAGGCGGGGGACTGCAAAATATCTTGATCGGTTGATAGAACTCGCATAATTCTTGATCGGTAGCAGCATAGAAAACATTTAGTTGATATTTTATTTTTGCTTGATTCTAAGCATGTAGTCTCAAAGTCTCTAGTTTTCTTTAGTGTATATGGGAGTCATGTAATCTACTAATAGGGGCTAGCAATAAAGCAATAAATCATGTTACTTATTATTTGTAAGAATAAAGAGTGTTCAAGCAAGTGTTCAAATGTTATTTTGACATTTGACAATATAATGATATTCCTTATTTTACATTTTAAATTGTAATGTGAATTAAGTTATTTTTGGCTCATTTATGATTGTAAAATTGAATTACCCATGATATTATGTATTCTCTCTGTCTCAAAATAGTAGATCCTTTGTATTTACAAAAGAGCTACAACAATTACTCCTTTTTTTGAATGATCAAATAAAGTGTGTATACTATAAAGGGACGAAGTGGAATAATAGTCTTGACAAGAAATGTTTGGGTAAAAAAGCTTGCATTAATCCACACCCTAAATTTACAGTTGCAACAATACTACCAGATCATCATGCATTCATGCATCCATATTCTTCTTCTCCAGCTATGAAATGATAATTAATCTTGTATATATCTACAAGAAACCTAAGTATTATTTTTCTGAAAATTCACTATTTTCTGTTCTCATTACAGGAGTTTAGTCGTTTTAATCTCTGGTCAAGCTCTGCCATGACCGCCGGCTCCTGCTTTTTCCTCTGCTTCGATAAGGTGTTGGTTGTCATAAGCCCTATCTTGTCAAATGCAACCTACAAATGAATTATGTTCCATAATTATGTCTGCTGTCTGTCTAATGATGCACAAACATTAACACAAACACACACAAAAAAAAAAAAAAAAGTCTAAAAGAAGAAGGGGTGTTACCATCAATAGTTCATCAGGATCAAAGAGGCGATGTGTAGTTCTTTGTATCACATTAATCGCATCACCAACCTGATGTGTCATAAGCAACTCGTCTTCGTTCATCTGCATTATAATAAATATCGTCAGGCTTCACCCGCCGAATCAATGAATGAATCTGAAACAAATATATTCTCATTGGTTACCTTAAAAATTGCCAATGCTACATTGAATAGAACATTTGCCCCTTCATAGAAAAGAATGTCCCAGACACGGAGTGTTGTCTGAAGACATACAACATATAGTGATGAGCCAATTCAATTTAATTAGTGTTGCATTGCATTAGCCATTAGATAAAATAAGGAGAAGCAAAGAAGTACGGATATATATAGATAGTTGAACCTCAGAAGGCAAGCTTTTAGAAAATAGGCATATAAACCACTCAGTGCAGACAAGAGATACATCAAACTCGAAAGTTTCCAAATGAGCAGCTATCCTGAAGGAATATGGGTGAGACACACGGGGGATTATATATGATTATGTAGGAGTATAGTTAAAAAGCTAGCTAGCTAGCTAGTATAAGAAAAAAGGATCGGAGAGATGGAGAGAAATTAACCTTGGACATTTGTTGGTAAGGAGATCTCTAAATACTCTCTGATCAACATGGCATCCAGAGAGGTTACTAGTGTAGCAATCATTAAATAGGACATTCTCTAAGAGCACAGCAAGCATCCAGAAAGCTTCTTCTTCAGTTTTCATGACAATCAACAACAAGGCTGCTACGTAATTTAAACCCTGCAGCATCCGTAATTATGTTAGATGGATAATTTTGTGTAAGAAGATGCATGTATGGTCGGAAAAGTGCAGCTAGCTAGCACCTGACAATAACCAACATCAGAATCTCTGAAAGAATAGGCAACAAGAACGCGTCTAAGGGCAGCATGGCCTTCGGGTGTGTCCAACCAAGGGTGACCAGGGAAGGTCCTGGGGAGGTCCTAATAATAATAATAATGTATGTAATCATCGATCAATATATATATATATATAATCCGGCTCCGGCCTCAATAAGGAATGAATGAATTCATCATATATACATACGTACATGATCGATCTGGTTTGTTGCGGCTGTAACCTTATCATGAACAGCAGCTAGAAGATCATGGTAATAGCTATCGGGAACAGTGGATTTCTTCTTGGCAGCTCCAGACAAGGTGAACCAGACCTTAGGCCTAAGATTGAGAGGAATCCCCTGCTTGATCAGCTTCTTGAGGGTGAGGGC
Source organism: Euphrasia confusa (assembly GCA_954870475.1). Lineage (NCBI taxonomy): Eukaryota > Viridiplantae > Streptophyta > Magnoliopsida > Lamiales > Orobanchaceae > Euphrasia > Euphrasia confusa. The sequence goes on along the minus strand of OX940963.1, from coordinate 35,038,662 downwards.
ATTTACCAAAGCCGAGAAATTCAGAGAGGTTTTCAGGGTCGACGAGACGTGTGTCTCCAAGTACCAATCTGCCCCTTTGGTGGATTCGAGGGCCCACCATACCCTACCCCGCTGCCTCGCCTTCTCCCTCACCTCGTTCAACACGTTCACATCGTCCACATTACCTTCCACCGTGAATCCGTACAGATCCTGGAATTTCACCGTCATGTTGGCCCTCCTTGCGCGGATGCTCGGCCGCACAGCCTCGTATATCTGAGCTTCGTATTCCGATGTCCCCATGTCTCGTCTGCTCCCACTGCATCCTCCTCCATACATCATTTCTTCTCTTCTCTTTTCTTTTCTTACATATGTATGTATGTATGTATTTTCGGCTTCTGCTTTCCGATCACAAATCAAATGCTTTCCGATCACTTTTTTTTATTTATTTTTTTTACAGTTTTTTCTTTTTTTTATTATTATTATTGTTAATCTTCAAAAAAAAAAAAAAAAAAAAAAAAAAAAAGGGAATTGAATGCAAGTTTTTCAAACGGAAAATAAGAAATCCTGTCTGCACTAAAGAATGATTACTAAATATAAAAAAACAAAAAGAGAGGCAGAGGCATAGGCGTGGGGGTGAACAAATAAAGATACACCACTAATCAACAAACATTCAATAGTAGTTTCCCATTTTACTTTTTACTTTTCTTAGTGGCCTGGACATGTCGTTAAATTAAAACAGAGGGTATGGATATGACGTAAATGCCCCTTCAAACCAGAACCTTCCCTTCCGCAAAACCCAAAATCCTCTCATTCCTTAAACCCTAACTACAGAAACAGAAATTCCGATAATCGGCAACGACCGAATATGCACAGGCTTTCTACCCGATCCATCTCTACTGCGCTCCGCAACGCCGCCACTCGCTACCGACCACTTTCTTCTTCTTTTCACCACCCGGTATTTTCTACTCGTACATAGTATATGTTAACCTGATTTTTTATTTGTTCGATCAATCAATCTTCGTATTTCCTTTTTAAATAACTTCCTTTTTTGTCGTGTTAATTATTAGTCCGGAGAGAGTGATGCAACAACAACAACAACTAAGAGATGCTGCTCTGTGTTAACAACTGGTAATTCTGATGGCAGCAGCCCATTTTACCTGCAAAATCAGACGTTCGTGGGTCTACGTTATCAATCAACTGCTGCTTCTGCTGCATCAGATTCAGATGGGTCCGTCGAAATATACGAGTATCAAGCCGAGGTGAACTTTTAGGTTGTCACTTTCATCTATCTATCTAGCACTAGTATAATTGTACTACAGTGTAAAATATGTTTAATTCTCATAATGTGTGTGTTTGTGTGTTGCAGGTTAGTCGCCTCATGGACCTTATTGTTAATAGTTTATACAGCAACAAGGATGTGTTCCTTCGTGAGCCTGCTTATCAGGCATGTCTCTTCATTCTAACTTTTCAGATTTTTACATACTATATTTCAATGGTCTCAGTATGTTGTCTATTTAAAATTCTACTGCTCTTTATTATGCAATATTTTTACTTCAATTTATATTGAAATTCTCTGTTTATCATCATGATGATATTAGTAGAGTATTTGTTTTATAAAGAATTTCATGTCAGAATGTCCACCATAGCCTTAGCAATCAACACTTACTTATCTTCCCACTATCATGGTTTTGGTCTACAGCAATGCAAGTGATGCCTTGGATAAGCTCCGGTTCCTTAGTGTTACGGATCCCCAGATTCTTAAGGATGCAGGTGATCTCGACATTCGTATCCAGACTGACAAAGATAATGGCATAATCACAATTACGTATGTTTCATGGGCTATATGACCAGTTGACCACTGCTTTCCTCTATATAGTAACTATGGTCTTCCTTCCATCCCCACGCGAATGATTTTTATGTGCAGAGATTCTGGGATTGGCATGACACGCCAGGAGCTTGTCGACTGTCTTGGTACTATTGCACAAAGTGGAACTGCCAAGTTCTTAAAATCACTGAAGGTCTCGCCTCTTTGGTGATGCTGGAGATTTATTTTGTGTGCCTATTTATGGGCAACTTAATATTCACTTTTATGGTATCATCATATGTGACAGGATAGCAAGGATGCTGGCACTGACAGCAATTTAATTGGTCAATTTGGTGTGGGGTTCTACTCAGCATTTCTTGTTTCTGAGCGGGTATGTATGTATTAATTTGTAGCCTAAGCTTATCCCTCAGCCTCAGTGTTTCTTTTTTTTCCTTTTGGTTCTGTACCATAATACCCATTTCCAATAAAAGGTTGAGGTCTCGACAAAGAGCCCTAAATCTGATAAACAATATGTATGGGAAGGTGAAGCAAATTCTAGTTCCTATACTATCCGAGAAGAGACTGAACCCTCTAAACTCCTTCCGAGGGGAACCCGCCTCACTCTTTATCTTAAGGTTAGCGTGCTGCCCTCTATTTCTACATTTCCTTCTTCTGCATCTGAAACCTTTCCATAATGTTTCTTTTTACATTTATTAGCATGATGACAAAGGTTTCGCACATCCAGAGAGAATCCAAAAACTTGTGAAAAATTATTCGCTCTTTGTTTCCTTCCCAATTTACACATGGCAAGAGAAGGGATTCACTAAAGAGGTATGTCTGCAATATATATATCAAAATCTATTCTGATGCTGCTCTGTTCTTTCACTTAGCGTTTTCCCATTTTGCTCTTCTTCAACTAGAAATAGAAAAATAAACTTCAGATATATGAACAAAATGGATATTGTTAGTGTATTGGCTAAGTGGATTATTTATGATGTTTTCACTACTTTAAGAGCCATTTGGCGATGTTTGAGATATTTTAAGGCATAGGGATGGGCATAGTCAGTTAGTCCTGGACTCCTGGTGATGTGGGCTATTTGTTTTTTTAAAATTCATATTTAGTACTCTTTCCGCCCAGTAAAACTTTGACTAAAGAAATTTGCACACATTTTAAGAAAAAATAGTTTTTTGTCTGTTGAATAATAAGGGTATAGTGAATATAGGTGCCTCAGTAATAAATGAGTTATATAAAAAATTATTGTATAAATGCAAATATATGGTGGGTATTCAAAGGATAAAATTATGATTTATTCTGCAGTTACGGGTGTATAAACTTTTAGAGAGTAACATTTTGTTAAAAGAAAGATGAATAAAAAAACTTATTATTATTATTGATTGAATAATTATATAGTACACTGAAGCCTGCTTAAATAACCAGATCATACTGCTCATATTAGGTAACTTTAAAATAAGCTATCCTAATTACAAAGATCTTCCCTAATAAACATTCCCTAAAATTTATTGATTATTATTGTCATAATACGATATTTTTTAATATCACAATGTTTTATTTACTCATACTACCTTCGTCCCAACTATTTATCCACTTTTTTTTATGTCCCTATTAAATATGCAATCTTAAAAAAAAAATTATTTTACTTTTTCACAATATACAACATCATCCCTATTTTTTCCCCTTACTTTTTAAAATTTACTCACAACTATTTTACTTTATAACTTAAAAATTCATTTTTACCCCCTACTTTTTGGTCAAAAAGTCAAAATATTTTTTTAATCTACGTGTCTATCAACCAAAGCATATATAGTTGAAACGGAGGTAGTATTATACTCCCCTTGTCTCTTATATAGTAGTATTCAAACTTTTCTTTTTGAGTTATCCCAGATATATCTCCACACCCCCAAAAAAATACTTATTTTTTCAATTTAAAATACAATTATACCTTTAACTTTTCACTTATTTTTCTATTTTTACACAACTACCTTTACCTTTTCACTTTACCAAACTAATATAAATAATAGTAGCACTTTTTTTAATCTATGTGCCCAGAAAAGTACGAAGATATTCAGGTGACGGATGAAGTAAAATTAAAGCAAAAAAATCTTTTTTATTCTTATATATGCAAAGTAAATGTTGATGAATAAATGTAACATGTATCAACTATAAATATATTATAAGATGTGTTTAATCACTTGCAAAAAAAAACATATACCATAAATATATATTTTAGGTTAAACTTAGGCCCACCCTGGGACCTGGATTGATATTTTGGGTCCCCCCTGGATGTGAGGGATATGGTTTGCTGGATTGCTTTCTTCTCCACCTTTATGTGGATTTGAAGTTGGATTTGAGATTTGGACATTAGAATTTTCTCTCTCCTGTGAATGGCGCCCTTCTCTATCTCCTGCTGATGCGTAGGTTAGTAGCTCTACCCTTTCTTGGAATCACTCTCTATGGGCTAAAGGCGTGTTCAAGGTCTCCTACGTGTGGAGAATCCACACCAGTAATGAACAGGTTGGTTGGAAGCCTCAGTAGCCCACAGAGAGGACGGAAGTGTATGCTCTAGAAGTGCGCCCTTTAGTACTACTATAAGAGCCATCATTCATATTTCTAGCTAGGAGTATTATTTATCTTTGCAAGGCTTTCTCTCTCTTTATATTTATAATATATATATATATATATATATATATATATATATATATATATATATATATATATATATATATATATATATATATGGTACCATGTTAAAAGAAAGATGAATAAGAGAAATAATTATTATTATTGATTGGATAATTATATACTACACTAAAGCCTGCTTAAATAATAAGATCCTACTGCCCATATTAGGTAAAAATCTTCCCTTATACACATTACTTAATCAAGGCTCCAATAAATCATTCAACCATAGAATAATTGTTGTCATAGCACAACTTATTCTCTTTCCTTGTTCTGATTATTCCCTATGATAATAAAAATATCATCCAAATTTCTTAATTCAAACACTTTTGAAGACTGTTCTAGAGCAATATGCGAGTGTTTTTGGGTCCTTGGGACTACATTTTGTAAACCATGCTTATGAGTGATGCATGCATAGTGTGATGTATGTATTCTAGATCCTTCACTGTACTAGTACACAAACATTGTAATCAGGACATTGCAAGTTAAAGAAAAATTATATACTTCAAAATTCACAATTTTCTTCTATTTTAGTATTTTTTTCTCTTTGGCATATGCCTTGAATTCTATAATGGTACACTACACAGAATTATTCTTGGTGATTAAGGCCGTAAGCGCTTTTAGACTTCATACATGAATCACAAAGAGGAAGATCGTGTCATGACTCAGTGTACACTTTCATTCAAGGAGTTTTGAATACCTCCTACAAATTCATAAGCTAAATGTCCTTCCATTTATATTATTCTGGTTGATTTTCTTACCCTTTTTTTAAGTGAAATTCAGTTTTAAAGTACGGTATTTAATAAGGTTTAGATGATTTGGTCTTTAAGGTGTGAATAAACATATTTTATTAGCATCAATTTACGACACCACGACTGTTAACTACTTAACTTTGATCAAACCGTGATCACAAGAATAATTGCCTTGAGTTCCTAGTTGCATCCTCTTCTGGATGAGTGTTAACCAGAATTGCCTTGAGCCCTATTCTGGTTATCCGCCTATGCTGCCCTGGGATGTCTACTTTTTGTAGTTTAAATTTGGGGTGTTATAGAAGACCTGTGCATATTGTTTGTTCTTAATGCCTCAAATTCATGCTACCAGTTTGCTTTCAGGAAACTATACTCTCTTCTTACCTGTTACTTCATAACATTGTCTCATTTGCAGGTTGAGATTGATGACGATCCTGCTGAAGCCAATAAGAATGAACAAGAGGGAGAAATTGAGGTATTGTGTTGCAAACTTAACTCTAACTTTAGTTTCAAATGTAATCAATGCGAGATATCGTTTAACAGAAGAAGAAGACTAAGACTGTGGTTGAGCGATATTGGGATTGGGAACTTACAAATGAGACCCAGCCAATATGGGTGAGCCTATAAAATGATATTTTTACTTTCTTTTGTAGTTATGTTAAGATTTATTTCTTTTAGCCTCAACAGTTCCATCTTTTTGATGCAGCTCCGTAATCCTAAAGAAGTCACTACGGAGGACTACAATGAGTTCTACAAGAAAACGTTTAACGAATACTTGGAACCACTTGCCTCTTCACACTTTACAACTGAGGTCATACTGATTTCCTATTAAGATTATGGCTCTCTCGCTCTGTTGATAGTTATTTGTTCTACAATCTTTATTATTGTATTTTTGTCAAAACACCTCGTGGAATTTCTACCTACTAACCTTCTTGGATTGCAAATATATCTAGTGATGAAGAAACCCCAAATGTGTGATTTTGTATGTAGCTGATTAATATTCTGAAGCATTATATTTGATTGCTGCAGGGTGAAGTAGAGTTTAGGTCCATTTTGTATGTGCCATCTATAGCACCTACAGGGAAGGATGACATTGTCAACCCTAAGACATAGAATATAAGGCTCTATGTTAAACGTGTATTCATTTCTGATGATTTTGATGGTGAATTGGTGAGTATACGATGATTTTCTAAGTTGGTATTGCTTATATTTTTTAGAATGTCGGTCGGTAACTATGCTCATTGTTTTCTAATGTGGAGTAGTTCCCGCGATACTTGAGCTTTGTTAAAGGTGTTGTGGACTCGAATGATCTTCCTTTGAATGTCTCGCGGGAAATTCTTCAAGAAAGCCGCATTGTAAGGAAACGTAAATGTAATATACTTGTCCTCTTCTGTGCAATATGTTGATTCTAAAAAACCCTGTTTCCATTTATTTAGGTGCGCATTATGAGGAAACGTTTGGTGCACAAGGCCTTTGACATGATCTTGGGCATAACTATGAGTGAAGATAGAGATGTATATTTCTTCTTTTCAATATCTTTTGCAAACTCTCATGTTCTTGAATATAGTTGTACTTACAATTCATTTATAATCTGATGTTATAATGTCGCATCTGCGAAAGCAAGCAATGCCTAGCTAGCAATAGATTTTCTCTGACAGTATTTTTTTGTATAGGATTATGTGAAATTCTAGGAGAACTTTGGCAAACACTTAAAATTAGGCTGCATTGAAGACCGTGAGAACCACAAACGCATTGCTCCACTACTGAGATTCTTCTCATCACAAAGTGAAGAGGATATGATAGGCTTGGATGAGTATGTCGAGAACATGAAACCTGATCAGAAAGACATTTACTACATTGCTTCTGACAGTGTTGCCAGTGCAAGGAATACACCGTTCCTGGAAAAACTTGCTGAAAAGGATATTGAAGTATGTTCTATCTGCTGACTTGAATTTTGATTGATGTCAATCTAGGTGGTTAGTAATATGATTGATGGCTGTAATATACTTTCATGGTGTAGGTTCTGTTCTTGGTAGATCCTATAGATGAGGTTGCCGTCCAAAATCTGAAATCGTACAAGGAGAAGAACTTTGTTGACATCAGCAAAGAAGATTTGGATCTTGGTTAGTTTACGGAAACTACTCATTTGCATTTTAGGCCATCTACTCACTTTGTCCTGATTAGAGCTTAGTACTCATAAAATGAATACAGAGAATTTATTGATTTTTTCATATGAAATTAAGTTTAAACATGGATGAGTTGTTATTGATTTTTTTTAATAACTATAACTAGGTAAGTCTAGTGTGATCATCAATAAAAAATATATCATTTTTTTCCATTCATACATCACTATGAATCATTGTAAACAGTTTTGATGGTTTGTAGGGTTTTGAAGAGTAAAAACTCTTAATGTTGGGATAATTGACAAACTTCACACTGATTTGTGATGTGTTAGTTTATTAGAGAATAGATTTGTGATGTGTTAGTTTATTGACTAACTTCAAAACTTGGGTGCCCCAAGCCAGAGCGGCACATCATTATCTCAGCATTGACAATCACCTTCCCCATGTTCACTTTCTGAAACTGACAATCTACAGATGATAAAACAGTTTGACAGTTAGATTTTTAACATAATTTGATCACAGATATTAGGTTGCCTGAAAGTTTTGGTACATGGAAGACATTATGGGGGGTTAGGGCTTAGGACTTAAGATAGGGGTAGGAGTGACTTTAATGGATCCTTTACCAGCAACAGATGAGAAAGATCAATCAACAACTGTGACCTTCTGATTTCCTCCACAAAAAACATAAGTGCTAAATATACGAGAGTTATGGGTCATATGATCATAGCACTTGAATCAATCATCCATTTAAGGTTAGAATTGGTAAGTGATGGATGGAAATGAAAGAAATTTGGAGTTAAAACAGATATTCATCTTTTTGTTGTATTGCAATGATTAGATGATCCAAGTATTGAATTATAGATTACCTTTTCCTCCCTTTTCAGTTTCCTTTTTGTTTTATGTAGCAACTGTTAAATATGTCTATTTATATAGTAGAAATGGACATTTTTTTTAAATGTACTCGCGTTGAGTACTCGTTTATTTCAATGATTAATAATAAGAATTGTTGCAGGTGATAAGAATGAGGAGAAGGAAAAAGAGCTAAAACAAGAGTTTGGTCAGACTTGTGATTGGATCAAAAAACGCTTAGGTGACAAAGTAGCAAGCGTTCAAGTCTCAAATCGCCTAAGCGCATCACCTTGTGTTCTTGCTTCTGGGAAGTTTGGTTGGTCTGCCAATATGGAAAGGTGAGGTCTCATGTTTTTTTATTAAAGAATATGCATACATGTATACATATTCTGCTACCTGAATCTATGTGTTATCTTTGTTGGTGTTGATTTTGTTCTGAAATCATTTTCAGGCTGATGAAGGCCCAAACAGTTGGGGATCCTTCAAGCTTAGAGTTCATGAGAAGCAGGAGGGTTTTCGAAGTCAATCCGAATCATCCAATCATGAGAACCCTAGATGTATGATTGTGTTGGTTTTTTAACATTATTCTGATGCTATATAAAATATACTCTGTATAACCATTTCTCCCAAATTGATGCAGGCTGCATGCAAGTCAAGTCCAAACGACCAGGAAGCCTTGAGGGCTGTTGATCTTTTGTATGATACAGCATTAATTTCCAGTGGTTTCACTGTGAGTATTACTTCTGCCCTTTTAAAAATTGCATAGGTAAAACATCAATAATATGTATTTTTGAATTGTTTGGTGCAGCCTGAGAGCCCTGCACAGCTTGGAGGAAAGATTTATGAGATGATGAACATGGCTCTGTTGAGCAAGTGGGGCCCATCATCATCCTCTTTTGATGATGGGTTTCAGCAGCAACAGGTGCACATCCCAGAAGTTGTTGAAGCTGAAGTCGTTGAGCAAGTTGGTGAAAAATTATAGTAGCCAAACTTATTGACGGTGCACATCCTGTTTGTTATTTCTTTGGATTTCTTGAGAAATAATGTAGGAAATAGTGTTTACCAACTTGAATTTTGTTCAATATACAGTAATTAGTTTTGATTTGGTTCTTTTTTCATGCTGCTGGCTGCTGCTTCATCTCCCTTGCTCAAAGCATATATATAGTGTAATGGAGTGGTGTACGAACAAAACAATCCAATTAAAATAAGCACAAGTGAATTTAATTTTCGATATAAGTTCACTTGCACTACCAAATCCACTCAACACAGTAAGAGCCTGTTTACTAGCAAGAATCTTGCATTTGAGGTCGATTCAATCCCTACAATTTTTAGATGGAACATCGTGTAGTAAGTAGAGGATTATGAGTGAACCGTCTTATTAACGCACTGACTGCATATGATAATCGAGTTTTCAAGGTAAAATTTAAAGGCATTCTTAAATCATATATTGTTAAGCAATTGCACTTTAATTATATTCTACTGTATATCATTCCAGCACAAACAGCCTGCTACCGACTGTAAGCACGGAACAACATTAGATTTGGAGGCCAAGGTTTCAAAAAGACAACATAAGGTAACAAATATGTGAGCTAAAAAGACCAATGGTCCCCTGGTCTAGTATATATGTTACATGTACAAAGACCTTTAACAGACCATAAATCCTTCATACAATAAAGCAAATGCACCTTGCCAGTCACGTCTGAGTAATACCCTTTCTTATAAGCATATCATATACTTTATCAACCTTACTTGGATCGACATTGAATAAGCCGTGTGCATCGGATTTCTTGGTAACATTACCATTTAAAATCCCCATTGACATGGTTTGCAGCATGTTTAGGTAATGCGCTGGTAATATTCTCATCTCTTCACACAGCTGTTTCTCCTGCAAGAGTTCCAACGACACATGAATTTAAGATAAATTTTCAAAAACCACCACTAAGATTTAGCCCAATTAAACAAAATCATTACAAATACCCCCTCTAGGGTACTATAAACATCCATTCGAGGTTTTTGTTTATTAACAAATATCCTCCAAGGAGGGTATATTTTTTGAAATTTAAACTGAAACTAAATTTTGCACTTTCACCTGATTTAATCCATTTATATAATATAAGCAATTTCATTAGAAATAAATAAATAAACTAATGGATGAACAACACGAAGTAGTTGGTGTCTTACAGCTTCAGAGAGTAAATCAGCTCCTAGAAATCCAGTGACATCCCAGTTATCCGAGACATCAGAACCATTGAGTCCTTTAATGTTTAATGAAGGGTCTTTTCCACCAGGATCTAATACAGATGGGCTCTTGTTACCTCCACCACAGATGATACCCTGTTCTACTTTATTACAATTCATTCTCTGTAAGTATTTGCCACTGGGACCAGCCTGGGAATGTTCCTTCACGAGACGAGAATTTTCCTCAGTTTCTCTCTTCATTTTCTGTTCGATAAATCTCTCAGCCTCAGCAGAAGTTCGACAACCGGCAGATCGAGCTTCCTGCTCAACCAGCATTTTTCACGATTGGAGATGAAATGGAAACAGGTGTTGATAAATACTAGTTCAGCTTTCAATAATCTTACTTAGCTTAGGTATTGTAAACCAAAATTTAGAACAGTGCAGCTTTCATTTGTCCGTCTCAGTTAAAATTTATCCGAGAAAATTTTCCAATAAAGCAGTCCGGAAGTATAACAGTGGGGTTAAGGAAAAGTTGGAGACTTGAAATTAGATACTTCTAGTAATTAACCCTAATATATATATATATATATATATATATATATATATATATATATATATATATATATATATATATATATATATATATATATATATATATATTGCAATTGGTATTAGCGTGATAATGAGAAATAATGTACCTGTTAAATTAAAAATGGTACATTAAGCGGATCAGCGTAATTAACAAGAGTGTAGGTACCTGAAGATATTGTATTCTTTTCAAAATCCGTTGTTCCTCAACAATGCTCCTCAGCAACTCATAATGTTCCTCTTTAGAATGAAACCGCATGAATACCCTGTACCCACGGCACATTTCCTTCTCTTCAAGGGTAAGGTCCTTCTCAAAAGGGTCTGGATATAGTAAGTTTCTCTCCAGAATGAAGTCTTTCCTACGTTTTCTTTCATCCAGGCTGCAAAAGCATTGATAAGATCTAACATGAAAAAAGTGACTGCGCACCAGTTTATGTATCAACCATGTGTCTAAAACTGCGGGAAAAAAATCATTTGAACTAACATGCAGCTAAGAGCAAAACAAGAACTTAATTGTGATTGTGATACCGATAATTAAGATAGAGCTCAAAGGCACTAGAGAAGTCTGCACATTTAAGCATCTAGAAAATGAAAATCAACAAAAACCAATAAGTGTTAACTGTGATATGGAGTTATATGGAAGTGGAGTGCTAAAGAGAACAAAATCTAAAACAAGAGAAGAAGATGAAAGTGGAACAATAAGCTAAAAAAACTTACCGTTTCGAGTATATATGCAAAACTCGTAATTTCAGCTCACGCTCAGCATCAGTATCTGTCTCCTTGAATTCCATGTCAGCCAACAACTGCTCCGCATCATTATCATACTCAATCTCAAATTCTTGCCTCTTAGAATTATATCCACTTAATTCTTTAACGGAAACACCTTCCTCGCCTGATGCCCTAGGTTTTTTCTCTCCGACACTCCTGTCTGAGTGAAACTCAGGAGACAAAAAAGATGATTCAGCATTTTATATACAATTCTGAAAGTTGAAGATTATTGGGCTTCACCTGGCCTAAAATGGGTTGTTGATTTCTATTTTTAATAAAAAAAACATATTCTGAGAAGGGAACAGCGAGCCCGACACAGCTCAGTGAGGTTCAGCTGTTCAGGGCCCAGGCCCAAAATTCTATTGCTAAGACCTATTTGAAGCTTCGATTATTATTTTCTAGTTAAACTATGTTTTGCCTCCTTTAAATTCTTGTTTCAGATCTTTATTTGGTTTTGTTTTGAATACAACTTTTGTTTTATCAATAAAATTCTTGAGATTTGACCTTGTGAAGGGTGTTGTCTTCCAGGTTCTGTCATTCAACATCAAGTACACATAATTATCATTAAATGGTTCCACCTACGTAACTCAAGTGACGTGATGCGCAACTAATGCGATCAGTTATCCTATTAACAATATTGAACAAAAATTCAAATCTCAAAGAGATCCTAACTATAATAGCAGAGTAAACATGCAGTGATATTAATGCGCATCTCTTTTCTAGTAAGGGCAAAGAGGTCTCACGTGTTAAATAAATGACAATACAATTATGGAAGAAGTTGTACTTTTGGAAATATAGCCTTCCCAAATAAATCAATAGTTAACAAAGATTTTATACTTAATTTAGGCATGAAATATTTCCAATTTGCGTAAACCTATTGATAGGTTGTATGTCAATACTAGGCATTAACAAACTTGCAGTACTTAGTTTCTTTTTCATTCAGTGAAGAAACTAGTAGAATGACTCTTATATTTGAATTCAATATTGTGAGATGGTAATGAATCTGAGCCATGAAAAATAAACGGTATATCATTCTCAGCTGACTACTAGTTGATTTTAAAGAAGTCTCCATTTATGATACATTATATCTACAGCTACGACTATGAGAGACAGTTCAGATTCTTTGAGACTTTCCCTGGGAAGCATTGGACAAAACTAAAATTTGTACATTTTATATATCAGCTAATGACCACTAGTACACAAATGTGACACCAACATATGTCAGCCACAAATTCATGATATGCAGCATCAAACTTAAATCACCGGGGAAAAATATATGCACCAATGAAACTTGGTGAGAATAAAATGGTTGATGTGAAGAAGCTACTCATGAGAATGCGCACCTTCCACTTTGATGGTATCAAGGCCATCATTATTTGGGACTTCACTGGATGTACCTTTAATGGCTCCGGATGACATTTTACTACGTTTAGAACCTCCAACTGTGTCTACCTCTGAGAGGGTATGCAAATTAATAGCAAACACCATAAATGAATAAGAAAAAAAATTTATATAGATATATAAGAATACATCCGTGCATGTGTATCTGAACTTTTTATTCCAAAAAAGACTGAGAACAAAATCCAATTGGGTTATATACTTTACCTGAAGAGATGCTTGAAGACGAACGCCCAGCTTGCCCTTCATCTCTTTGGTCTTCAATCCTAAACACACAAAACCAGACTAATTCAGAGACAAGTTCAATGAGGGCCAGTAAGGTATGGTCAGAAAATTGTCCTAGTATACTTGATTCTTGCAGAAAAAGGAGACTCTTCTTTCCCATCAACTTCTCCAGATGTGGTAGCTCCTGAAGTAATTATGTTCGGATAAAACGCAGTAGCAAACATGTATCAGGCTATATAATTTTCCAGAAAAAATCCAAGTTCCAGAAAAAAACTCAGTAAGCAAAGGATGCAATAAAATTACAAGAAAATATAAGGATCACTGATATAAACTGACAAGTACCTTTTTTGGTTTCAGTATGTTCTTTGGCCATAGCTAGGAGTTCCTCTCTATTCTTCCCCATCACATGAGACATATCCTGAGAAACAAGCATGACAGGTTAGGTAAGGTTATTCTTTCAAATTATAGCACCTAGAATAAAAGATAAATGGAGTTACCGGAAGAGGAAAGCATTGGGAGTTCAGAAATATTTTGTCATAATGATCAATGCACTGTGACTTATTTTTAGTGCCAACATGTTCTGCGACTTCATTCCAGTTACCTAATCCATACATTTCAAGACCCTGTAAAAATAATTACCATCTTTTTAAACTAATAGATGTAAGTGTCATCAATAATATGCTGATAAGCAAAAAAAACATTTAAATAAACCATCGTGCAATGAAATATATTACATCACCAAAAGACATAAGAATATACTAATCTTAGAAAAAAAAACATCATATTCAGATACTCAAATTAAACTGCCGAAAGCAACGAATTGCAAACCAACCTCCAGAAGTAACATTTCCTCATCAGCATTCCATTCGGGGCATATAAGGGGAAATGCAAGGTTGTCCTGTTGAAATAGATATGAAAAAGGCAGAAGTATAAAACACCATAGCAATGCAAGCATATGTTATTTGAGCATTAATAGGAGTATTTGGAAACATATGATGAAGGAACTATATGATGGCACCATTAAAGCATGTATAGCCATTTATTCAGATAAAAATATAAATAAGAACTTAGAAAGGATGATAGTAATAATAAAACAAGTCAGAAATGAGACTTCAAATTTAACTGACCATGACTCTGTAAGGATGATTGCTTTTGTGAGGATGGACCTCGGCTCCGACAGAAAAGCATTCCACACAGAGGTCAAAATCGGAACATACTACACACTTGATCCGAACCTTTCCAGAAATATCTTTATTGCAATAGTTACAATGATATAATGCCTTCTTTCCATCAGTAATTCCCGGAACCTCTTCAAATACAAATTAAACTGTTTTAAGAATACTCAGAACCATAATTATGTATTTTTCACACACAAAAAAATGGCACATCTTATATGCATACCAGGAGGGGAACTCTCTGTATTATCAACATTTTGAGTTGATCTCTTTCTCTTTGACCGACTGAAAAATCAACTTTGGTCAGTAAATATAAATTAATGTGTATCTCATCATAAGAGTATTCCTTGCATTTGTTTCCTAGCAAAAATAAAAATAGTTACAAGAAGGTACAAATAGGAAAAAAGGTCAAGCTTAATGACTAATACCATAGAAGCAGCGCCTAGAACAGACGTTATTCTCTAGTATATTATGTTTTCCTCAATTTGGGTGTTTGTAAATATTAATGAATGCATAGAAGCATGCTCGTGTTAGTAGGTAGTCCTAGACTATAATACAGGATATATGGCTGCAGACAACGAACACAGAATCTTGGTGATCAAGCTCAAAATTAGCGTGTATAGCAATTCCTGTATAATTCAGCTGAATTTTCCTTTGGAGGTACTCTGAAACCATGATTATTATTAATCTAGCTAGACTCGAATAGCCTAATAATGATTTCACATTTGTCTTAATCCATCAGGGCAAACAGAGTTGACACCAAAAGGCTAATAATTACCAGTAGCTTCATCCCCAACAGGGCCGGACGAGCCCGATCCCAAATAGCCCTAACCAACTCCGATAACAAAACATCAATTGAAACCCGCATAACAATCACAAAATAAAAGTAAGAAGAAGCAAATATAAACCCTAAACAAAAAAAATGAATAAAATTGAACCTGTGTCCAGGGTCATCAGCGGCCGCCTGAACAGCAGCTCGAGCAGCTGAGCGTGAACGTCCCATTTCGACCGATTAGGGTTTTAGGGTTCCAAAAAAAAGGGAGGGAATCCAGAGAGTGTTGAAGTTGCGAAATACCGAGAGATGAAAGCGGCAAAAAATAATCGGTTAAAAAACAATAAATATGTTTTGTTCATTTACCCCTAAATTTATGATAACCCTTTTTTTACATCAAAAAATGACATTTTTATATTTGAAAATTCTCATTTTTATGTAAAAATAGGTTCTTTCTATTAAGATTAGATTACAGTCAGGTGCTATATACAGTATACTATTCAAGTTTTATAACTACATTACCTTAGTAAACTTGTTAAGTCAATACAGAGAGAGAGTTTGTGATTTGATTGGGCTTGAAGAAAGAAAATAAATTGGGCCACAAACAAACAAGACTCACTCTACATATGAGACCACCAACCACAAATAAACCCATCATCAAATATACAGATATTACAGTTAGTAGAGTTCATGGTAGTATTTATTTAGATAAGGTATGCAGCAAAAGATTTTGTTTATCAGAATTCATTCACTCATTCATTTGCATCCATAAAAATACAAACTTTATTTATTAGTTAGTTACAATGGCAGCAGCAGCAATAGGAGGAGGAAGTTTGGGTTGTGGGGTGAATCCTCCCTGCAGATTTTTTATGGTTTTTCAATTACAACAACATAACAGTAGAAGCAGCAGCAGCAACAAGGGAAAGGGGTTTTTTGAACCATTCACCCAATTCCAATATCATCATCATGCCATTCATTTCAAGAAAAGGAGGACCCAAGATTTCAAAATTTCTGCTAATTTAGGTTTCATGAATATTTATTGAATTATATCCCCTGCACCCAGATCTTTATACAGATACAGTATTGTTTTGGTTGTTTTCTTAATTTTATTTTATTTTATCCTTTAGGAGGAGGAGGAGAAGGAGAAGGGGAGCTCAAGAATAAGAAGAATAAGTTTATCACCAAAGAACAGGAACCTCAACAGTAAATCATTATTTAATTATCAATTTATGAATGAGATTGTGTAGTTGAAGAAGAAATTTTTGATTACCAGTACCCTAATGGCCTAATTATGTGGTGTGAATTAATTGATCATTTGCTCATCAGGTATTGGCAAACAGCAGGCGAAAGAGAAGGCGAAAACCCTATGAAAACACCTCTTCCTTACATAATCATCTTTGGCATGTCTACACCTTTCGTTATTTTAGCAGTTGCCTTTGCAAATGGATGGATCAAGGTTCCCATTCGATGAGTGTTGTGTCACTTATGGCGGTGGTGGTGTATCTTCACTACTTTTATTCATTCATGGATATATAAGCTTGTTTGATTATAGTGCCGCACAGCTAACTCAATCACACTTTAACAAAGACCAATCTTTGGCACATAATCGAACTTGATTGTTAACCTCTTATTTACAAGAAAAACACCATGTTTGGCAGTTAGGAAAACCAAACAAAATACAGAGTATGTATGTATGTATGTATGTTGCAAATTATAATTAAAGGCTGAAGCAACAGAAACGTGTAATAATAATAAATCAATCATAGATATGTGGAATCTTTGCACGTTAGTTAGTTTTTCACCTACTTTCCTTTCGGTAGTACAGTAGTAATTATTTTTCAATACACTACCTTTTTTAGTGCGAGACATTTCAAGATTCAAAGAAAGTGTCAGTCCCATTTTTCCTCGTACTCAAATTCCATCAACATCATCATATAGATCATACTCCACCTTACTATTTACTCTGTTTTGTTTTTTGGAGGGATTTCAGCTTCTTCTTTTTTTCTGCGATTCTTCGACTTTCTAACTGTGAGTAGTAATTCCTCTTTTCTTTCTGTATATATTTTCTGGGCGTTGACTTCAATAAATACAGACTAGCTAGTTTTATGATCTCTACTTCCTTGTGATTTCTGAGAATCAGCTGTTTGATCTTCAACATCGATCATACGTACGTGTAATTCGATGGCAGCGGCAGTATCTTCTCATAATATACTAGTCACAAATCATGGAAGATCATCTTTCACACATAACAAGAATCCAAAACTCAAGACCACCAGAAAGTTTCAACTTATTCGATCGCAACAAACAGATTTAAAACCTAAATTGAGCAGGCACGGCAAGGTAATCGAGATGGTACCCACAGCCGAAATCCGAGAGCGAATGAAACTTTCCAGAAATAGTACCGTAAATGGTTCTGCCGTTCAGGTAGTCAGCCTGGCCAAGAAACTCCCTTCTGGGCTTCCACCAATAGAAGGGCTACATGCTTTGCCTCCCGACGAAGGATTTAGTTGGGCCCACGAGAATTACAGCTCCGTGCAAAGGACAATTGATGTGTGGTCCACTGTCATTTCGCTGCGTGTGCGCGTGTTATTGGACACTGAAAAGTGGACGTACATCGGAGGCTTCACTCAAGAGAAGCAGGTGATCGGTCGAGGTTCTCTTTAACTCTTTCTTTCAACTTTTTTTAGACATGTAGGCTTAAGCTTTTCTTGAATTGTCAGAAAGAAAGAAGACGGAAAACGGCCTCATGGTTAAGGGAGCGCGCCTTGCATCTTGGTCCGACTTTTATCAAACTCGGCCAACTGTTTTCGTCCAGATCCGATTTGTTTCCTAAAGAATATGTGGATGAGCTTGCCAAACTACAGGTACACTTTGGTTTGGACTTATCTAATAAAAAACGAACCTTTTCATGAATTTGCATAATTTTCATGTTAGGACAAAGTACCTGCATTTTCAACGAGCAAAGCTATAAATTTTGTGGAAAGCGAATTGTGTACTCCGATTCATGTGCTGTTCAGGGAGTTCGAAGAGCTACCGATTGCAGCTGCGAGTCTTGGTCAGGTGTTTGATTTTTCCTTAATGTTCTTTTATTGTCAATCTGTGGAGGAAATCAATCTTGTGTCATTTTACATTCGATTATGATATGTCTACCTACCTACAATTCGTTTTCTGAATACTAATAGGTTCACAGGGCCATCTTGCATAGTGGAGAGAAAGTTGTCGTTAAAATTCAAAGGCCTGGGCTGAAGAAGCTCTTTGACATTGATCTTCGTAAATACTGATAACTCATTTTTTAAATAATTTACTTATATATTTATCAATGTTGCTCATTTGTGACGTTCTCAATCTTCAGAGAATTTAAAGCTGATTGCTGAATACTTTCAAAGAAGTGAGACTCTAGGAGGTCCGACGAAGGATTGGATTGGAATATATGAAGAATGTGCCAAGTAAGTTGTTTATAGTATTAATTAAACTAGTGTCAGTTGTCGATAAAAAAGCATACTTGAATTTTTTGAACTGTGAACTCCAGGATCTTGTATCAGGAAATCGATTATGTAAATGAAGCAAAGAATGCTGATAGATTCCGTCGGGAATTTAGAAATATAAAGTGGGTCCGAGTGCCAGTATGTAATTTCCTCCTTTTTCTGCACTTATTCTTATGTGTTCCTCAGTAATTTCATTATCGCAGTTTATTTATGTATGATGACTGCAGATGGTCTTCTGGGATTATACAGCAATGAAGGTATTGACGTTGGAGTATGTTCCGGGTATAATTATACGTTCCTTTAATTCTCTGTACTGTACTCGAATATTATTGCATGTTCTTTAAGTATATATACTTTTGTTTACTCATGAACTCCAATCAGGCATTAAGATAAACCAGTTGGACGTGATAGATAGGCGGGGTTACAGTCGATCTAAAATATCGTCACGTGCTATTGAAGCCTTCTTAATTCAAGTCAGTTTTCTTGCAGTGAATTTACTTTATATTTTATAGAGTAGTAATTATAATGTTGATCTCTCGTCAATATTATATCAGATATTAAGGACCGGGTTCTATCATGCCGATCCTCATCCTGGAAATCTTGCTGTTGACGGGGATGAAGCACTTATATACTATGACTTTGGGATGATGGGTGAAATTAAGAGCTTTACTAGGGACAGGCTTTCACAACTTTTCTACGCGGTTTATGAAAAGGATGCGAAAAAGGTACGTACATAAGCTTTCTTGACTAAAATTATTTAACTTTTTTGTTTTTTTGTTTTTCTTGTGTACGTAGAAAACGTAAAATCTGTGAATGCAGGTTATGCAGAGTCTCGTAGAACTTGGCGCACTTCAGCCGACGGGGGATATATCACCAGTAAGTATGCGCAATTCATTAGATTAGAATGGAAGTTTTCATGTGTTAATAATTGGATTATTTACTACTCGGTTTTAGGTGAGAAGATCAGTACAGTTTTTCTTGGATAACTTGTTAACTCAAAAACCGAATCAGCAGCAAACTTTCTCAGCAATTGGTGAGGATTTATTTGCAATAGCAATGGATCAACCATTCCGATTTCCTTCCACGTTCGCCTTTGTAGTGAGGGCATTTTCTACGCTCGAAGGTCGTATCTCTTTGCCTGATTGGATTTGATCTGCTTGTTGAAGTACTTGAGATTAAAGATGTCTTGCATGCAGGCATTGGCCACACTCTGGATCCTGATTTTTCGTTTGTTGAGGTTGCTGCCCCATTCGCACAGGTTAGCAGCTTGTTTTACTTGTGCAGCAATCGACATTGAGATCCATAAATCTAAACTAATTAAGGACAGCATTTTACATGCACTACAGGAGCTCTTAGATTTAAGACACCAACAGCAGACGGGGACACAAGTCGTTCAACTAATAACAAAACAAGCTGAAGATGTAATGTACTCTCCCATCCTCTGCCTTTGCAGACCTCATTCTAATAAGTATATATTTGGTAATTAGGGTTAATCGGATGTCAAGAATATATATGTATTTGTTTCTGTAAATGATGTTCAGGCTCGATCAGACGCAATCTCCATGCCATACCGGATCCAACGGATAGAAGATATTGTAAAACAACTCGAATCCGGAGACTTAAAACTCCGTGTGCGTGTCCTTGAGGTCAGATTCAATCGTTTGCTTATGATCAGTAACATGTAGTATATTGTATATGATTGAAAATGTATTGAAAGTGTGCATGAATATATAATATAATTTGTCAGTCGGAGAGAGCAGCTCGAAAAGCAAGCACACTTCAGATGGCAACCATATATACCATCTCATGGGGCACCCTCCTAAACATCGGAATGACAACGTTAGTGAATCGAGGCAGTCGAGTCATGGCAAATAGCTCATTCATTCTTGCAGGTTTGATCACTGTTAACTTTATTCCATGACCACGAACGAACCACAAATTAACTAACAATGAAAATACTAGCTCTATTCGACGATTTTACTGATGATGATGATGATATATATGCAGGTGTTTTCTTCGCCCTGATCGTTTTGTCAATGCAAAAGGTGAACAACCTGCATAAGTTGGAGAAATTTATGATCTGATATTTTTCAACTGATTAAATTGTACAATGATTCATTACACATATTTTTTCGACATGAAAAAGAATTTGTCGACGTTGCAAATGATAGATACAAAAAATTGAACTAATTATTTATAATTCTCAAGAACATGACTAAAGTTTATATGCTATGATCAATGATCATTACTCTGGAGTCCGGACTGCATTCTTATTTTTATTTTATAATTCAAATAAAAAATGGAACAACTTTGTGAAAGATTCTTAAGAAAAAAAATACAACTAAAATAAAATCCAAAATAAATGCAAAAGGAACTATCTTAGTGGGCTACACAACACTACTTATTGGGCCCATTGCAATTTAATCTTAGTGGGCTGGACTCAGGCTTATCGACCCAATTATCAGGACTTCCGATCCAAAACACACTTTCTTCCTCTATCATCTCCTCTCTTCCACCGGCTCAAACTTACCATTGCTCTCTCTTAACCTCCTCAGCCCCTGCGACTGTGAACCTTCCATCGCGTTATTTAACTAAGGTGAAATTTTCTTTATTATTTTCTCTTTCTACTGCGGTGAAAGCATGAATTTTAGGATAATTGTAGTGTCTGTAATATATTTCCATCATTTTTTGTATAATGCTTGAGTTTTTCGATGGATGGGCTCTGATTGAATGTTGCCCTAATTCCTATAGTGCGAAATTTTCAGATTTAAAATTTTATTTTATGTATGTTTGAATGACGATGTCGGAAGTGAAAAATTCTCTTGAATTGTGTTTGTGGGTTCCGTCTGAATTAGTGGGAAGCCATTTATGGAGTCATCAAACCTTCTTCTTTCTCTCAACTCAAAGAAATGCTAGTAGCTCATATTTTTGGTTACACAATTATGGCCATATCAAATACAGTATCTGTTGAAATAAGAAGATTAAGTGAAAAGGGTATATTTTTTAAGAATAATAGAACGTGTTGTGTTTACCTTACAAAATTAAACTACTCTTTCTAAACCCTTGTACAGGTTGCATTTTTGTAAAGAAAAGTAAATGTTGGGGGTATTTGTTATTTGAAAATTGTTTTTTGCAGCTATCCCTGTTCAGATTTGTGGTAGAATGCCTTCTTTTTAAGTTTCCTTAATTGGTGGAAAGATTTCCTAGAGTAACTCTTAGTATTATGATTATATATTTGTTATCGTGTATTTTAACATGTTCTGATGGCAAAATTATTTTACCCTGGCTTTTCGGTGGCAGGATGAAGGTCCGTTCATCGGTCAAAAAGATGTGTGAGTTTTGTCGGACAGTGAAAAGACGTGGCCGTGTTTTTGTATTGTGTACTGCTAATCCTAAACACAAGCAGAGACAAGGCATGTCCTCATTTGCATATGAAGGTCAAGTGCCACCAGTGTACGTATCTAGTTTCTTGTCCTGTTTGTCGTTGATGTTCATAAGTATATTTGATATTCAAGTTTGGTCATATGGTTTCTCTGTCATTTGGATGATGATACACGTGTTATTAGATAGATGACATGATATCCTAAAACATTTAACCAATTAGCGTTCAATAAAAATCATTCAAAGCATTTGATAAGTGACTTTCTATTGTCCTCATCAAGGGCATATTTACCTACTTGCTTCTCTGGGTTCTATGAAACTATTACTTAGCAATAAATATGTATTCCTTTTTTATTTAGTACTTCTAAGTTTGGCGTCTGTCCTAGGACTAGGAGGAACTGGTACATGAACTGAGACATACAATGACATCATTTACTGTGTCATACACTCATACTGTCATGAACTGGGTATTCAAAAGCGCCCTCAAGGTTTGTCCCAAATACAAGATAAGAAAAGGAAAATGCTAACCTACAGAAGTACAAAAGAACATCGAGATTTATTCTCTTACATTCCCCCCTTTACTTAAACTCTTATAGAACAAATATTGATGCTAGCCACTAAACTCTGAATCTAACCTTAAGGGTGTTTTTTTCTTTCTTTTATTTTATCTATTTTTTAAATTTAAGGCAAAGTGTCAAACGTCAAGGGTACTTGTAACAATTAGCCCTTTAAACAAGGAAATGTGATTGCTGCCCATGTGACATGCATGCATTCATGGCTCTCTCTAAACTGATAGTCTACATTAATTCAACTGAGAAACTTTTGTATAGCAATTGATAATTGAATCGCTATATTGAACTTATCCATGACATTTACAATCATGATACATCCATACTTGCAAGTAGTCTAGTCTAGTCCCTATGATTTACACTTAACTCGTGCTCTTACATAAGTGCATTTAGAAAATATCGCAAATAAATCAAAATATTTCCATTATGATTCTGGTTTTGCTTCCAAAATTTAATGTTATCTGCGATTTGGGGCTACAGGTCATTATCATCAAGTTCAAAAGAGATTTCATCAGCTGTTGATGGTGCCAAAAGTGGTCTCCCTTCCCTGATATCCCAGAAGGAGACATTGCAAGTGACACCTTGGTGGAAAGTTGGGGTTGTTTCTCGTCTGTTCAATCGAAGCGGTAACCAGTAAGGGCGTGGATGCTGATGAAATTGAGTTTAGTACCATGATAAACCATCTTAGTGGTGGTATGAACTGTGACTGAAAGGGTTTTAACTGTTTTTTGTCCTTCACGCTTCTTGGCTACAAGCAAGTGTTATATGATTGTGAGTATTAATTCTGCAATCAAATTCAAGGTTGATTTAGTGGGGTATCAATACTCTTTTTGGTTTCTATGGTGATTGAAGATGAAACAATCGTGTGGTTTCCAGTTTTACTTTTTAGACTGTGGAGTTGTGAATTGTCATATTTTTCGCGTGGTGAGATGAATCCGGTTGGATAAAATAAGATTTCACCCCTATTTTTGGACAAACAGTGTGTTCTGACATGTCCTTGTGACGTTTTAGTGTAATGTTTTTACTGGTAACAGTTTTATCCCTGGAGATGAAGGGATTTAACCAATTTACATACAGTAGTAATTATAAAAATTGAAGGAGATGTTTTCTTATGGACTAGAACAAAACTGAAGCCTCAAGCTCATTCGAGATGAACTAATACAATCAGCATGTTTTTCAAAAAGTAATGCTTGGCAAGGCTCAAGCTCATTCGATATGAACTAACAACAGGGCGAGGACAAGAATATTCATACAACAATGCTCATATCAATAGGTCAATCCAGACTAACAACACCATAACAAAACAAAAAATATAAAATGCACTGGGTCATTATTATACTCATATTATTAAACAAAATTATTCGCAGATCAAGTATTTAGGTGACACGGATTCGATTAACAACAAGAAAATTATCCGATAGCCAAAACAGGCACAGTGATTTATACCAAGCATCCCCTCAGTAACATGGAGGATGTGGTTTTTACTTGTACAACTTATCAAGCTCGTCTCTAAACTTGGCCTTCACTTGCTCCCTCTTCAGCTTAAGAGCGGCAGTGACCAACCCAGATTCTGGAGTCCATGGATCTGGCAACAACTGTATCTTTGCTGGAAGTTCAAACTTGTCCAATTTTGCTGCTTTCCCCGCCTGTAACATTTGGCAACATTTAGCGGATGAGAGAGAGCTCACAATCAGTAACGCTAAATGATACAAAAATATTATACTTGAGGTCATTATCAGGAACCTTGCATCTTTCAATAATAAAAAAGTTTTTCTCATCCACATGTTTTCATTTAATAAATTGCAAATTTAAAATTGAACTATATTCAGGGACATTAAATTTTTTAGAAGATAAATGAACATTTCAGTAATAAATCTAAATCTCAGGAGTGGGTACGCATTATAATTGTGTGATAAATGTATGCACTGCTTATAATGCACACAGAAAATGAGAAGTCAGTTAACTGATTCAAATGGCTAGTAACAGACCTTGGCTAGTGATTGTTTAACCTCGTTTTTAGCTTCTGCTTTCTCACACAAGTCAGAGAAGTCGCTATACGTAATTCCAGATTCATTAGCCCATCCTTCCAGGACCTGACGTGAAGGAACAACCAGGGCAACACAAAAGTTGTATAAAGGATCCGCATAGACCATGATGCTATCCACTAGATTGCTCGACATAAGTGCAGCCTCAACCTATAAGACCAATCGATAATAAATTTAATCCGTACAAGATAAATGGGTTTGTTTGTAAGTAGGCCAAACCTCAAGGATAGTATATGTAACTATCTATCCCATACATTATAAACAGATTTAATGACCATCATACTTGGATTAAAAAAACAATAAGCACCTTCCCAAGTGAGATGTACTCCCCATGTTGAAGCTTCACAATATCTTTCTTTCTATCGATAATCTCAAGGCATCCATCCGAATGAAACTTTCCAATATCACCAGTGTAGAACCAGTGCATGCCCTTTTCGTCAACCTGCATAAGCGAAAGAAAAAAAACATAGTACAAAGTTCACAGCTACATTAATTGCCGAGAAGACATGCTGCATTTTGGAGAGTCCGCACCTTGTATACTTCTTCAGTTTTGGCGTCATTATTGAAGTAACCAGCAGTCACACTGGCACCACCAACGACAACCTCTCCTCGTGGCAAAGGTTTATCCGATATAGTGTAGCCACCTTCTTCCCAGGAAACAAGCTGCAAAAAGGAATTAACCTCAATTTTAATTTAAGGAATGCACACAAAGTATAGTAAATGAGCTTCCTAAAGGATTTGAATTATTCCATTATTCCAAGACTAACAGCATTTCCAAGAGGGACTTTCAAATAAAATATGGTATTTTTGAAGAGTCAAAACAACTCTCTTAAATTAAGTTGCATAAAATGATTGTTTATTTCTTAATATAACTTTTCTGGCGCTTTGGACTGACAGTTTCAGAAAATAACATTTTTTTAAAATCTATATCGTGACAATATGAAATACAGAGTCTCTCAGGAATGTTCTAAGAAACTTACTATGCACCTTCAAATCTTCAAATATTTTCAGGTGGGCTATGTTTAGAAAGAAGCCCTTAGGGTCGGAAAACTAAAAGTTGTGTTTATTAAAGCTTACACAAACATACAGACGTTCATATATATATATACACACATACATACAGCCATACATGCAACACACTATAAGCCCCAGCCCCCAGGAATGCAAATAGTTACTGAAACTGAGAAACATAAGCCACCCCTAAATTTACTTTGTCCGTCACTATTATGAGATTAAATCTAATATTGTCCAGAACGACATTGAATTCAAAGTCCAATTATCAGAAATGTAATGCTCGAATTTTCAGTTTTGCTTCAAAATATTATTCATTGGCAATGGAAAAACATATTATCGAAAACAATTTCAGCAGCTACTACAATTGATATCAAACGAGTTTTAGCCATGCTGTTCAGTACCTTTTTTTTTCTCAAATAATATATTTCAACTTGGAATGAAGGGCACATTCAATTTAGATAAAGTTTAAGAAAATAAGTAGCAAATGAAAAAACAAACATAGATAATGCACTTCATGACATCCAAGAGGCGAAATGTGGTTTTATGTCTTATCAGATAGAGGACATACCTTGATGTAGCAACAAGGGAGAGGAGGGCCCACACGTCCAACAGAAGAGTCATCCCATTCTGAAAAAGCAGCTCCAGCGCATGTTTCTGTAAGCCCATATCCTTGACCAATAGGAGCCCTTCAAAATCAAATAAGCTTATGATGGATGTTGGTTGACAACTTAAAAGACAGCAGCCAAAGCCATCCACCTTATAAGTTGAGCCAGTTTTATAAAAATCAGTTCAAGCCCTTGGCTAATATTATACTCCCTTTGTCCCATATTACAAAAGAAAGGGTCCTATTATAATGGGACGAAGGGAGTAGTGTATTATATTTTCTACTTTCTAGGGATGGTTAAAACTATAACTGAAGTTCCAAAAACAAAAAACAACTGTCTTTTGAATTCATCTTTCAATTGCACCCTACCTGAGGGTGAAATTATGTGATTTTAAAACGATGCCTTTTTGTAAGAAGGCTAAACCTCAGAGGTATTTTTCGTATTAACACTATTTTCTATTCTGTTAAATTTCCATAAAATGTACCCAATGCAAATGTTGATAAATCTCTGTGTATCTCCAGATAAAGGAGCTCCGCCACAAAGCATGAATCGGATTTCTCCTCCAAGTACAGACCGTATATTTTTAAAAATAATTATATCCCATAACATAGATTCTATTCCCCATGCTCCAAACCAGCTTCCTTCAATAGCTGCCAACCGTCGACTGTAAGCAAAGTTGAAAAGTTTCTTCACAATACCTCCTTTCTCATCGACCTAAGACATTTTTTATTTTAAAAATAGATATCAGTTTACTCATTTAACATTTTGAAGTTTCCAATGTATTTTAATGATGTGAAAAAGCACACTGCCTAAATAAATAACCTTCTTTAGAACTCCATCTCTAACACGGTCAAGTATAGCTGGCACGGTTGCCATCAATGTAGGCTTTAACATGGAAACATCTCCCTTGGTTCCTTTTTTGATTTTGTTGGACGTATCTGTTAATGTCAATGCCGAGCCATAGCCAATAGCGGTACCAGCAGTTAACATGACAGTCTGTAGGGAACATACATATCAAACTTGTAAACATACTTGACCATACTAATAAAGGTTAATTACAATAGGACAAATGAGGGGTGACGAAATTACCCTAAATAGAAAAGTTTGATCCAGTGTTTAAATTAAGAGTTTAACTGTAGAGGTATAGTTTTTTTATTTTATTATTACAAAGTGAGTAAATATAAATAAAACTCAGGGTATTTTGTAATTTTGAAAGAATGCTGGGTTTTTATTAATAAGGTCACACCTAAAACTTGTTTTCTAACTAAGCCTTATAAAAAGGACTCCAATGAGCATGTTACCTCAGCAGCTAATTCAAACACATGAGCTAGAGGTAAGTATGCCACATAGATATCATTGCTTCCAATTCGGGGGATCACTGTCATAACTGCGGCTGCAGTAGCCACTGCGTTTCCATGAGTCATCATAACACCCTAGAAACAAAATTTAAATTGAAATTCATGTTGGCAAGAATCCTTATGTGTAATTTTGTATAAATAAAATTGAAAGGTAGCTTCATAAAACAAGAATAAAAGATCAAATGCATTTATTTGAAAGCAACAAAGTGAAAAAGAAGATGCAAAACTTTCACCGTATTTTTGTTTCTTTTAATAATACAATGTTCGCTTTTCCATATATGATAACACAAATGCCATCTTATCCCAATTCCCAGGAAATTTCTAAAGTGTAGCCTGAAGATTCTTTCTTGTACTTAAGAGAGAAAATGCAAATTAAAACATAGGATTGGTAGATTATTTATGGTTCAAGAAAAATTATTTCTTCTCTTTTTTGAGAGACAAATGAGTTAAATGCAAATATGTATGAGCTAAATCAACAGATTTGCAGCCATTTATCTACACAACAGATCACTGCAAAGATTTTTTGGATCCAGTCCATGTAAAGGAAATATATGTATAAAACAAACCTTTGGGAGGCCTGTACTACCACTTGTGTACATGATTACAGCTATGTCTTTCTTGATTGGAAGATTGGGAGGAGCGGGATTACTTTTTCCAAGTTTTTCCACCTCTGTAAAAGAGGTAACTTTCCAGTTACCATTCTCTTGGCTAGAACTGGAACCATTGGCCGAATCTTCATCATCAAAATAAATGACGTTCTTAATGGTCGGAAGCTTTGAACTTATTGCATCCAACTTCTTCAATTGCTTAGAATCACAAATCAGAGTGGACACTTGAGTCTGTAAACAACATTTATAACCATGAGCAAATTTTACAAAGTACTTCCTTCATCCTATAAAGGAAAGCCTGGCTGCCATTTTTATACACTTTAAGAAAAAATTAATTATTCGTGTCAGGAAAGTAACTTTTAAAGTAGTTTTTAGAAGATACACGTAATAAGTACACGATTTTTTTGTAACAAAGGCAGCAATTTATATAAGGGCATATAAGGAACTTAATATTTTTAACTACTGATATTAAGGAATAAATGGCTATATTTGTGAGACATTTCAAATAGTAACTTGGTCTATTTTTGTGGGGAGGAAGGAGTATTAAAATTGTTAAAAGGGAAATATCTCAGGTGTACTCGACCAGAAAATAAACAGATTTTGCAAGCAAGAAAAACGTGAATATCATTAAAACAAAATCAAATTCAATAAATCCGGAATAAGAAATACTAGTATAATTTTACATTTGATAGATGAATTGTGGCCCACCTCATTTAATGAGTGAACTAGAGCATCATCTCCCAGAGAAGCATAAATGGTAACAACAGTGATGCTCTGCCGAAAAAATCCCTGAAATCAATAAGAACACTATATCACTTCCAAGGAAAAACAAAATTAAGGACTATTTACTTTTTTTGGAAAAATTGCACTGAAAGCCCCAAACTCACATGAAAAGCGATAAGCCACTCTGCACGGGTTTCAGAGAAAATGGCAGCCCGGGTGTCCACGTCATGACCCAATTTAAGAAGACCCGAAGCAAAATTGCACGCCCGGTCAAAAATCTGCTGATAGGTTTCCCACTTGTACTCACCCAAGTGAAGCTTCTCGAATTTTCTCCCGTCACTAGCTGTAACAAATTCCTTACCAACTACATTTCTTGTCCCGAGAAATTTTTGCTGCGAAAACTTCTTACACGACTGCTCGAACAGTGCTGCCATGGTTGTGGCCCCTTCCCACGGGACCTCGACTAGCTTTTGCGATTTAGCATTTCGCATAGCAAAACCAGCCTCACCACTAACTTGAACTGGAACTCCTCTTAGTTTCAACTTTTTTTTCCCACGGAGTAACACAGAGAGAATCACAGGTATGATAATGGCAACAATGACAGCACAAGCAATCCCATAGACTCCGTTATCCTTGATGATCGACATTATATCTCCGCTGTTTCCAATATTGTTCATCGTATAATTGATATGCAATCGGGTTTAGATAACCAGCATTCCTACGCATAATTCATTTACAAAAAAAAGGTAATATCATTAGGCATGATGAGTTCCATGAACACAATTGTCTAACAATCAAGAAATAACAGCAAACATTTACAGAGGATGTCCGATTCTTGTAAATCAAGGAAGCACAGTAATTTAATAATCGAAAGCAAATTAATCTAAAATTAAAGAGAGCTTTTTTAGGGATAAAAAAAAACATTCGATTCGATTCCATACAGCACCGAGCTGAGATCATCATTTCGTGTACACGAATTCAGAAAAACAAAAATCAACAAACACGATGAAAACAGAATGGATCAAATAAAGGGATGATTATACGCACCTTTATTTCCGAAGCAAAATCGATGAGGGTTTTGAAGAAATTTGGTTCTCGATCGATCGATCATGCAAAAGTTGGAATAATCAATAAATAGCGTGTGGTGTGGTGAGTGGTGTGGCGTAATTTGCCGAAAATTACAGTGTTGCCCCAGGAGTTGTTGATTATAAGAAATTAGCCCTGATACTATTCTATTATTATTACAGTAACAGCTCAGCTCGCTCAGCTCATTAAAAGAGAAGCAATAAATATGAATAATACTACTACGATTATTAATTAATGCTTCAGCAAGAAATCAGAATAGGCACACGATTCCATACTCTGCATATACATAGTATTTTGGAGTACCTTGGAATTTGTTACAGTTTATTTAATTACAATTTCAACTATTTTTTCTTTTTTTTTTCGAATTTGTGTGCCTTGTGGATTTTGAGCAATGGAATTTCAGTGTCGTTTCGAGTTGGGTTGGATTGGAATTGGCTTCATATCGTATTACTACAGACTATACTGTATTATAAATCCATGTTCAAAACAAATTCTACAGCCTTCATTCTAAAAAACTCCTCGACTTGTAAACCTTCATTACTTGGTCTTTTACTTGTTACGTCATCTTCATACTTTAACAGATAAATATGTATGGATATATTCCGACATTTATCGGAGGTGCGTGGCTAAAGATGAAAATGGGCACAGAATGGATTTTGCAGCAAATGACTAGTTAGATCCATGTTTGGCTGTCTCCTCAGCTCGTGTCAACGCATCTGTGAACACATCCAACGTCCAATCCTTGACATCTTCCTGGAAACAAACAAAATAACAAAAAAAAAATCAGAATAAAACTTACTAACTAGATGTTGGCTGCACATAAATACTATGTAAATCAGTGTGATCCTACTTCCTATTAACAGCTTTCTTCCATGCTTCATTAGATATAAACTTACTCGCCACCGAAAGGTTCTATTGCATATGACAACAACCAAATTACATAATCTCCATCAATAAATAAATTCAAGAAATCGAGGTACTAAGGCTAACCAACCCAGGTTAGGAATACACCTTTTTCAGTCTTGTAATTCAGTTCTACACGATGAGGTTAATCATGAAAAGTGATATGAATACGATCTTAGAGTACACTATCTTTACCTTGTACTCTAAACTCATGTCTCTACCTGTATAATTTTTAGTGAAATTTAAAAATACTTGAGTGGACTTATGTTAATATATACATACATAGCCATATAAGAAAAGGACATAACATATACTAGTAATTTTTATGCCGGGTGGCAAATTCAAACCTTGGTTCACTCCCCTCAAAAGTTTCAATTTTACTGCTCAGCAAGATTCAAGAATACCAAGTTAACCAACACAAATTGACTTCCAAAAGTGTTAACACATTACAGCTCGCCATGTGATTAAAAAGAATATATACAAGGCAAAAAGATAATTAAAAAAATATATACCAGATGCAATGGCTCCCCAGTTCGAATTTTTGCATTCGGGCGTGATATCTTTGATTCAAACGGAGTTCTTGGCCGAAGTTCTTGAATTCCATCCCATTCCTCACGACTCAGCATCCTAACATTGCCCAAGCCAGGCGTCTTTTTTATCTTCCGTTCAATTCGTTCTTGTTCTGTTGAATCATCGTACTGTAAGAAAACAATTTTAGTGGCCATTTTTCAAACTCTAAAGAAAAGTGTTTCATAGATTTTAGCTGAGGAATAACAGTTTACATCTTTCTTTTTTCTTTTGCATAACACCAAATTCTGCTGCTTTACTGCATCAGGATTATAAGGCTAGTGGTGGGATGATGCTTCTGATTTTAAGAAAGTGCTTCTGGTTTTTTAAACAGTTTCAGTATCCTTGTTTCTAGGAAAAGCACAAGTGTGTGCAACAACTCCCTTATATATGATATTTGAACATCACTTACTACTTAATAGACATTAATTGACTATAGAATCGAAGAACCACTGACGGCTGAAAAGACAGCGAAACATTGAATATATGTTCTTTAGACAGCCCCCAGAAAAAAGGAGAGTTTTCAACTAAACTTCAAGGACAATCTACATAGCAAAAAATAGCCAGGATAGTTTGATAAAATTAAATTCAACATGATTACTCTTATAAGTTGATCAAAAAACTGGAATGCAAATACCTTAGTCATGAAATATACCAAAATGTTTTTGGAGGAAGTTGCACACATATTTAAGACACTGTAATTTTACCATCAAAAGTCAAAAACCCATCACTTGCAAATCAAGTAGATTTCAATTCTTACACTAAACTGAAGGAAGTAGAAGAACTAAAAATAAATATGAAAGCAGACAATCAAATTAATTGAAGCTGTACCATCATCAGGAGCTTAGCAAAGAGAGCAGTTCCCACAACAGTGATTAACATAGGCATGGTTGCAGTATCAAGGAATTTTTTCGACTCGGGAACATCCACGAATAATTTATTTTTCCTGGGATTTCTTGTTTTCTTCTTCTTCTCTAACTCGGCAATCTTCCTCTTTAAGGTGTCACTTGGACCATCATGGGACAATTTATGCAGTCCCCGACAAAACTGAGAGAACGCTCGCTGAACTCCGCGCATGTTTATAATGGACAAAGGCTCATTTATCACTTGATTAAAAATCACAAAGAAAATGCAATTTAGATGAATCCACTGCAATTTAGTTCTCAAGTCTATATATATAACCAATTGACTAATTACCGAATACCCAATCGAAACACCAAACCACCATTCAAAACAACGCAGACAAGCCTTGAAAATTCAGAATAACAGCCCTAAATTAATTCCAAAGAACACCACCGCAGATCCAATAAAAAAACAGCATCCATCATCCAATCAGATCCAACCAATAATAATCGGATACTTACAGGTTTAATTAAGCATTAATTGGAAAAAAATTAAGCATGATATCGTTCAACAAAAGACTCCATTTTTTTTTCAGCAGAAAAAATAAATAAAACAAATCACATGCAGAATTTTCTTGAGAGAATTGCTTGAAAATAAGGCAGCCGATTATCCATCATCATTTACTCTTACATGAAATATCAAAATCGAGAAATCGAATAAGTTTTATCTTTACCCATTTCCCACTCACCTGAGACTACACCTGAGCTGTTAAATTTAACCAATAAAAAGAAGAGGGCTGTACCAGACGGCCGCAGAGTGATGTACGGCAGAGGTGGAAGGGGAAGGTGGAGGCTCTAATTTAACTCTCTTTAGTTTTTTATTAAAAAAATCATCTTATTGTTCCGTTAACATTTTTCATAAAATAAAAAATAAATAAATTAATCATCATGAATCATATAGTAGTAACTAGTAATAATAAATATATAAAAATAAGGTATTCAAAGTATTAATGAATTAATGGTAATGTCAGATCGTAATCTAATTGGTTGATATTCATGTGAAACTCCTAATCAAGGATGTCATCGTCGACTTCAACCAAAGCCAAGTCCTTTTGTATAATTAACGTTGTTGTTTGTAATTGATCATGAAATTAACAACCAAAGGTTATGGGATAACCCTAGCTCAGTCATTTCAAAATAATTGTGGGATCGTCGCTCCATCTCGGTACGAAGGAACGATTATACATACACTTAATTGGCCTTTGTTGGTGTTTGTTTGATAATTCGGTGTTATGTTTTTTTTGTACTCTACAGACAAACCTACTTTTAATTGATCTATGAACCAAGATTCCACCATATGAAATTGAAATTATGTTAATCATTGTTGTTTGTTGATCTGTGATCTTTGTTTGTTTATTAATCGCATACTTAGAGGTTTAATGGATACAATTAAGCATGATATTGTTCAACAAAAGACTCAAATTTTCAAGATGATTCTCGGTCTACTTGCTATTGTCATCCTTGAAGTGGGTTTTTGAGTCATTCTTGTTCAACAGGCCATGCCAGGTCACTACTACTAACTCCTTGAAATTTACTAAAAATAATTAGAAGGCAATCTAGAGTAGCAACAATCACAGTAAAAAAGTTATGTATATAAAATCATCAAATGATTTTGAATCTCGAAACTTCCTCAAAACCTGCTTAGTTAGGTCAAGAGAGCAAATATGTGCATCGTTGTTTCAGAATGTTTTGGAAACCACGGACTCTTGGACCATGTTGGTTTTCTAGCTTACCAAACTCGTTGTTTCAAAATGTTTTGGAAACCACGGACTCTTGGACCATGTTGGTTTTCTAGCTTAACAAACTTTATGTGCATCGTTTGCTTCAGAATGTTTTGGAAACCACGGACTCTTGGACCATGTTGGTTTTCTAGCTTACCAAACTTTTCAAAAACACTCAAACCACGTTGTTTTTCTAGCTTACCAAACTTAACAAATAAACTCCTACGTGCAATGAGAAAATGATGGCAGTCCACCATTGAGTTTTGATGGGTAACCCAATTGACAAAATAGTTGTCCCGAAATCCGAGCTTGAGCCACCGCGGAAGCATACTAGATTAAAAAAATTAACCTATCATACTAGGTTGGAATAAAAATCATTACCTTTCCAAATACTTCTCGACATCTATCACTCATCAAATTTTGATCTTCTATATATCACTAGGAACATGCTTTTCTCACTATTGATTTTGGATTTGAAAGCAGCGTAGATTGAAAGATATCATGTGCATTTCTCAATTTTCCAACCAAATACTTTAATGAGTTTAAACTTGAAAAATCATAAGAGAAAATTTTAAAATATTTGAATTTTTTTTGTTCCATACCACGGATTTGCCACCGGGTGTAAATTGATGAAGAATGTTTCTATCATTTTGAGTCTGAATCTTTATTTTTAACATACAAAAATTGATTAAAATTTAAATAAGATTGCTTGAGTAATTTTAAAAGATAAAGCTTTACTTTTTTAATCTCTTTATGCTTTGGATCATATCCAATACCAAATCCAAAACTAGTCTTCAAATATTATCATTGCTCCACATTTGTCACCATCTCCACTAAATATCCATAATCCACCCGGTAAATCGCAAAATTGACATCTTCTCACTAACTAGATACTCAAATTCGAGTTTCAGTATGCATTTTTTATCTACATAAAAAAATGTTACTTAGATCATAACATTTCCATACTGGCATCAACATAAAATAAATGAAATAATATTTAAAGAGATATGTATACTATATATGTTGTATAATATACAACTTAATGTGATATACTATATGTTGTATACTATAAAACATATTGTATTTTGTAAAATATACATGTTGTATACTATTAAACATATTTTATACTATACAACATTTTGTATAATATATAAACATCTTGTATACTATAAAACATTGTATAGAAAATACATATTATATAGTATATAACATATATGTTAACACGAGATCTATGATAGATTTAAGGTTATATAGAATAATACTTTTTATTATAATAGTCATTTGCATTTGGAAATTTTATTTTTTAATGTTTAATTATTAATTGTTCAAAACTAACTTATTTTCTAAGTTATAAAAATTATTATATATCAATTGAAATATTTATATTATCCACGAAAACATATATATATATATATATATATATATATATATATATATATATATATATATATATATATATATATATATATATATATATATATATATATATATATAGGGGCTTTCTACGGTGCCGTGAATGTACGTTACATTTAATTTAATTTTAACCTCTGGATTTAACTATTTAATATCAACCCTTAGATGTATTAGAGAATACCCTAGTAAGGTGGAGGTTGAAACACCTAAGTATTATCTTATAAATATAATTTAGCTTATTAAATTGATAAATATGTTTTTTATGGATTTACAATAAATCTTTTAACACATTATTTTTTTCATAAACAAAACAAAAAAATTGCACAGAAATAAGAATAATTTTTTTACAAATTGTTAGAGAATAATTAAATAAATTATGTTAATGCAGAAATAAGAATAATTTTTTTACAGATTGTTAGAGAATAATTAAATAAATTATGTTAATAATAAATTTTTATTTGTTAGCTTATTCAAGTATTTTTATTTAATTTACACTTATTTCAAAATCTCTTTTATTTTTAACTAATTTTCCTCTGGGAACATTTTTTTTTTAGAAATATGATTTTTTCCACTAATTAATTGGTGAAAAAAATTATATATAAAAATAAATATTTTATTTTAGATAATGATCAGTTAATTGTAAAATAAGTTTTTTTAGATAAATATATTATTAAGTGTATTATTTAATGTAATTAAATAAGTATATAAAAATAATTTTTGTTTTTTTAAATAATTTAATTTAATTATATAAGAATATAAAAATATTTATATTATATAAATAAATTAATTAAAACATGCTACATCACGTAACTACTATTTTTATTCAATTCTATTTTAAAGTTATAATCAAATTCTAATTGGTTAGAATATAAATGTACGGTAGATTTAATTATAAGAAATGTACCTTAGTATTTTTCTATATATATATATATATATATATATATATATATATATATATATATATATATATATATATATATATATATATGCACTATGAATCTGATATTTAAAGATTCTCATATTATTTTTTTTAGTTGCTCTAAAAAATATCTTATGATTTTTTTGTTAGAAAGACAATTCCACTATATTAGGTTTGTATTGTGAAAAAACGAGACAATAAGACCATAATGAAAACTTTATACACTTTGTTGTTTATGTTTATTCACTAATTAAATTATTTTGAATATATTTATAAAACTTGTTTTTTTTTCACAAATTTGGATTTCTGTATTTCTATTTAGAATATACTAATAAATTAGGTCATTTTAAAATTTTGCAAATGTCTTTGATGATGATACTTTGAGAATTTTCTCATTTTCCGTAAATTAATCTTAATTCTACTATCTATCAACCATGCATGAAAAAATACATGTTTTCGTAATATGTCTTGTAGTAGGTTGCTACTACACTTAATAGTATAATTGTTTATCGTTGTTCGATTATTTTGGAAATGTTAAAATTTCCTAATGTAAGGATATTATATTAATGTCAAATAAAAAAATGAAAATTAAAAAATACTTAGTTCTTATAAATGTTGGTAAATTGAGAATTATATGCAAATTAAATTCCAATAGAAAAATGGGTTTAACATTTTAATTTATTTGAAAAACAATTTTTAATTTTTTATTAAGATGATAAAATTAAGCATAAAAAAGAATTAATTGATTAAACATAAAAAAAATATTGAAGCTATTTTTATTGCATTGAAAAATAAATTAAGTAAAAAAATAATTAGAAGAGTCGAGAAGCGGTGGAGGCAGATGTGCGAGAACGATCATATATGTGTCCACAAGCCAACTACTGTGGATACAATTACGGAGCAGAAGGCGACAAAAGTTACGGCGACAATGGAGGAATTTGCTACCTTATGAGTCATCTTCATAATCTACCTTTGGTTTATTTATTTTTTCTTCTTGTTTATGTGGTTAATTAGATAAATTAATGAGTATATACTCTACTCTATACATGTTTGCAATGAGACTCGTGACTAGTATTTTATACACATATTTTTTACTCAACGAAAACGAAGCATATTATTTTTGGAAGAATGAAATTTTATAAAGCTTTTTCAATTTTTTTGATGAAAACAAAGTATATTATATTAAAGGGTTTGAATTAAATTATATACAAAATTAATGTTTTCATTTTTTTTAATTTTTCAATAAATTAAAAATAAATTACAGTAATGTATAAATAATCATATATTTTATTAAAAGGGTGGGGTAGGTATTTAACATTATTTAAAAATAATACTGTAAAATGTAAATAAATTGTGTCTTCCAAAATTTCATATTTCTTTCGACCACCCTAAAACCAGCCCAGCCCAGCCCAGCCCAGCCCAAATTCATGTATGGGCCCACACCTCATATCGGGTTTCGGAACCAATCACTCTTTCGACATCATCATAAATAAAGATCGCCGTGCCCCGTGCTCCACCGCAACTGCGCTAAACAAACCCTACGCCGCCGCCCGCCCCGCCGAGAAAGCCAATCTTCGCAAAGCCCTAAATTAAGATGTTGGTAAGATTCTGAATGTTTGGGAAGAACGTTCAATAACTTTTTTTTCACTTCTTTTTCATGTTTGTATGAAGAAATTGTATCCACTTGTTCGTTTTCTTTCTTCTTCTTTTGTTTTATACCGTTCTTAATTTACTCATTTATCTATGCCACTCTTATACTTAATATATGT
The DNA here is from genome assembly GCA_954870475.1 of Euphrasia confusa. Classification (NCBI taxonomy): domain Eukaryota; kingdom Viridiplantae; phylum Streptophyta; class Magnoliopsida; order Lamiales; family Orobanchaceae; genus Euphrasia; species Euphrasia confusa. The sequence continues at coordinate 35,000,288 of OX940963.1, read as the reverse complement.
AACTTCTGGCCTCAATGATTATACAATTATCATACACTTGGAGTAATGATTATTTTCCTCTCATTCTTATCAAATTTGCCTTGTGATTAAGCTTGTAGAAACATGATTACAATCAATCAATTAACTATATGCGTCGATCGCAAAATTGGAGTGTCTGATGGATCACATCAATGAATGGAACTGTTTTTTCAACTTCAGGATTGGTTCTATTTTTTTGCTAATGAGTAATTAGTAGGGGATATTGCCCAGAAAATGAAAATAGGTTGTTGCATTAAAATCTTGCTTACACTTACAAAACTACTTCTTGGTTACGCCATGGTTCTTGTGTTGTACTCTTACATTAACCACAGAAAGGGTTATCCTACTGTGTGATTATTGGTATGATTATTGATATATATAAATTTTGGTCTTGAGAATGCTTGATTTTGTAAATCATTTGTCGTAATTAGTTGTTGTACATCAATATCTTTTGGAAATACAGTGTTTGCATAATTTAAGTTTAATATAACCCTTCTGTTTGTTGGATGGATATTATATTACCTACCGAATTCAATACATTGATTTCCAACTCACGCAACAAGTTCACTATACCCTTGACTGAATTTCTAACAAGATAATGCTTAAAAGATACTAGCACTATCTTGATTTTTTTCAAGTATAAATGAAACTGGGCTTTATGATTTGATATTGGGTATGTTCTGTTTCAGATGTCTGGAAACAAGGCAGCGGATGAGCTTTCATGGAAACCTACCGTAGATTTATTTTCATCCACCAAAAAGGACAAATGCTCCCAAACTGAAATCAGTGCCCTTTATAAACCTAATTCTCAGCTAGTTGATGGCCTTTTCCTTCCTCCCAATGACCCCAAAAAGATTAACAAATTGCTCAAGAAACAAGTCAAGGACACTGCCGGAAAGAATTGGTTCGTCAAATTCGTGGTTCCCTCTGAAGTTTTTTTTTATCTCATCATATATTCGTTCATATTTGGCAGATAAAAAACGGTGACTTAGTGATGTAGATTGGTGTTTTACTTTTTTATAGGTTTGACATGCCTGCTCCGACTATCACTCCGGAGTTGAAAAGGGATCTCCAGCTTTTGAAGGTGAGTTTATTTATTTGTTTATTTTTAATTTCCTATTTTGCATAGGAAGCTGTTGTTAATTGATTGATTGTTCTTTAGTATTTCCGCAACTTATTTTCTCAATTCTAATATCTGAATACATGATTTATGATATGTATCATAATATGTGTATTGATATTATTATTGTTAGTACATAAAGAAATAACAGCCATACATTTGGAAACTTTATTGTCTCTTATTGATTGATCTGGTTGGTTCAATGCCATTGAGATCTTTACAACGCAGCCGAGAGGCCACTTTATTTAGCATTTTGTATTGAGAGCCAAAACTTTGGCTCCTATCTTAGGAGATATTTCGGTTTATATATTGCAAATTATTTGGAATATTGTTTTGCTGACGAGCAGTGTAAATTCTGATTGTCACAGTTGAGGGGTGCCATGGATCCAAAGAGGCATTATAAGAAGAGTGACTCTAGATCCAAAGCACTGCCCAAGTATTTCCAGGCAAGTTGATTTCAACAGTTTAAAATGTTTTCACTTAACTTTGGCTACTTAAATAGTTATCTGATAATTAATTTTATCAGGTGGGCACTGTAATAGAGTCAACGTCTGAGTTCTTTAGCGGTAGACTTACTAAAAAGGAGAGGAAAGCAACCATTGCAGATGAACTGATTTCTGATAGAACGCTTAATCAATATAGGTATGCAGTATTTTGACTATTTTCTTGAGAGGGCGTGATACTTGATCCTTTTCCAGCCTAATGTATTTAAATTTTTGGGATTAATACAGAAATAGCCTGAGGTTTGAATCGTTTGATCAAACTACAAAACAAGCCCAACTAACTTCCTAAGCTACAAAAAATTTTCCTTGGGTTTAATATTTTTATAACACTTTTTGCTTATGAATTAGACACAGGGCTTGATTCTTTTTGTAATTATTTCTAACCTCGATCTTGTTAATTTTATCACACTTGTTTATGCAGGAAACGCAAGGTTCGAGAGATTGAAGATAAAAACCGGCCAGCGGGGGTGGACAAGTGGAAGAAAAAGAAGCATGTGAATGGCAGGAAAAAATATTAGGCTCCCAAAATCGGTATTGTGAAATTTGATCAACCATTTTGTGGAGGGATATACTATAACTTATTGCTCAGTATGTAATGAAGAGTGAGAGAGCTTATGTTGTTTTGTTTCATGAAATAAGACTCAGTATGATCCTTAAAGGTCCGAAGCCTTCAGTTATGTTTAAATCAGTTATCATGTAATATTTGTTGAATCAGTTATCATGTAATATCTCTTTTCTTTTTAGTAATTATGAAGAGCAACCACTTATTAAACAGATAGTAATTATGAAGAGCAACCACTTATTAAACAAATAAGACTCAGTATGATCCTTAAAAGTCAAATTTTAAATAATCTATCATGGATTGATTAAGCATATAAGAGTATGATGGGGTGTTCTAAATAGTATGCTAGTATGCTTCTAATTCTTCATTCCAACCCGTATAGTGGTTTTGTTAATTATGTTGTGTAGCATCTACAGATAGAATAGAAGCTTCATTGGCTTGTTATTGTTTGTAAATCCTAATTAGCTTGGACTTGGGCGTTTATCGATTAAAGTCAAAGTAGATTGCATAATGTTTTTACTAGTCATAATTGGACAAGAACTTAAAATAAGAAATCTCCTGTGCTATCATTAAGGCGACTTGACTTGACACGTCGAACAAACTTTCCCGGTCGGTTACTGTTAGCTATCAAAATGACAAAAAATCCCATGTCATCTTCCAAAACACCTGAGCACAGATGATGCGATGGTTGAAGAGAGAAATCTCAACCCAGCTGATCCTCCGGGGAAGTACGAGATGGCATAGTAAGAGAGAGCAAGGACCTTGCAAATTAAAATTAAAAAAATTGACTTTATGATCATAATTATAAAGATAATAAAAAAAGGGGACGGGTTTTAATACCTGTAACGCAGAGAAAAAAACAGAAAGAATGTAGCTGTGGAGAACCATCGATACATAAATTGTACTCGCCATGCTTCCAAGAAAACCCAATGTGAAAGGTAGCCTCTGTATGGAAGACAAAAACAAACGGGTCGGTAAAGCAATGAGTGTAAAAATAATATTTTTAGCCTAAATATGAAAATACCTCTTTCGACAACATGTGAGTAAGCTGATTCTTTGGGCCTCTGAGGGCGAAAAAGGAACCGACTATGAAGGCACAGCCGATAGTGAAGCAGATTGCAAACTTTTGAGGCTTCAGGACCATTACAGGAAGGAATATAGTGAAGGAAATAAAGATAAAGAAGAAACCGGTGGCAAGGAATGTTCCAAAGTACACGAGGGACTTTCCGCTTGAAGCAGCAGAGTTGAAGCTCCCGGGTAAATCTCTCACTCCTTTTGTAACTCTGTTTAGGTAAAAGCTGAGTTTAGAGAAACAGATAAAAAAAAAAAAAAGGAATATTGGAGAGATCTGAGAGACTAGCGTCTTTTGGAGTTGACGTCTTGAAAATGAAACAAACTTATGCAATGATTTCTATCGAGAGCTCCACTCGAGATTATAACTAGAAAAGGTAGACTGCAGTAGTTCAAGTTGTAGTGTAGAATTTATGAGACAAAAACATTCGGGTTTTCGACAAATGTATGTAAGAGCAAACAACATTTATATGGATCGAGAGCAGCTAATTACATTAGTGTGCCATGCCATCATCAATTTAAAATTTTTAAATACAAATTCCACTTCAAGAATATTGAAATCAAATCAAATCAAATCAATGAAAATGTTCGATTTATTTATTTATTTCTAGGGTTTTTATCTCAACAAAATCAAAATCAATATCAAAATCAGAAAAAACTTACACGCTGAAAGTGGATGAGACTTTGTCGTTGGCGGTCCTGACAGCAGCTTCTAGATCAAAGGTCGACGGATCATCTCCTTCGTCGGGGTTGGACTCGGCGGCATAAGCGTTCCAGTCGGCGAGTAGAGACGACGGCCTCTTGTCGAGATCGCTGCTAGGACCGCCTGCGAACCACCCCTGCGCCGTTTTATTCATATTCGCTGTCGCTGCGGCTGATCTCAGAGAGCAAAATGTGCGCGACGGAGCGGCCGCGGCGGAGATAATTTCAAAATAAATCTCTTTCCGGAGCGTATTATTATTACTGTATTATTTTATTATTTATTACTCCAATATACCAAGCGTAAAATAAATAAAATGTGCAGCTTCAGCTACTTTAAATAAAATAGTAAATATTTAGTAACATTATTTTAAATTATTCAAAAAACAAAAACTTAGAAAATTTTGTTATTAGTTTCATATATCATTTTTAATAGATTGCAGTACATGAAAATATCACAATCAAACTGCACAAACAACATGATCATCTATATCGTCTTATTTCACACAGGTATAAAAGTCGAGGAGGAGGAGGCTCGGTTAGCCATGAACGGCGACATGCTGTGGTGGGCCATGGAGTTCGATTTGTCGAGATCGAGCTCAGACAGCTTTGCTCCGACAGACATGCTTCCTCGCATTCCACGTGTGTTCCTGTGCTTCCTGCACCTGAAAGATCCCACATGCGTTGTTGGAGAGCACAAACAGTTTGCCCTTTTCGCTTCCGGCGTTTTCCTAAAGCCGACCGGAGATGTTGGAATGGAGGAGCAACATGCGGAATGGCCAGTGTCGACGCAGAGGCCACCAGGCTTCATTGGTTTCTCGCTCGTTTTCGATTTCGATTTTGGTATGTCTGACATTTTTATGATGTGTTGTGGTGGGGATGGGAAGAAGTTAGACAACATATATGTGTTCTTGTCTGTGATTATAAGTTGAAAAGTCTGAGGTTGTAAATATCTCCTTGTATATAGGCCACAAGTATAAATATTTTTTACTCTACTATTTTAAGAATGTTATTGTACCGAGAAATCAGGAACAAATTTCAACTCACAACATCAATTATTATCATATAGTTATTTCGTCGACAGGATCTGAGGCCATCAGGAGTGAGCACTAATCGGATCTCTGTTCTGGATATATTTTCTTCAAAGCTCGAGGCATCTTCAAAACAATCTCCGCAAATGCTGAACAAAGAATAAAATGTATAATAACATTTAGTATAGATTCATGTCTTTAGGGTAGTTTTTGAAATTTAACCTTCAGGTAAACTCATCGACAGTAAAGCATCCTCTGCATATTGCAAACGAGCCGGAATAGGTTGAATTCCATTTTCTTTCCTCTTTATAGGTCGATTAGGAGACCATGCAAAGACATTGGCTTTTGAGGGGAGTGTGTACACAAGATCCGAGTATCTAAGGCTCACTGAAACCTTGCTGTCGCAAAGAATACACCCAATAAAATTTAAACTAGTAGGTATTCAAAGTCGACCAAGAAAAAACAAACACGAAATGTATACCTACCAATCGAAACCTGCAAGCACGAATTCAATCATGTTATATGGAAGGCTAAAGTGAAGGTCTTGAATTTGATTTCCGTACAACTCCTTTGTAAGGCGAACCTGAAAAGGAAGAGAACCAGTGAATAACAAATGCTCGTAAGAGCTTTTGTATAGTCATAACATACAACAATTAAAAATAGTTAGGCTGATTGAGAAGTTCTCCTATACATTAAAGTTTTCTTATTACTAAATAAGTTTTTTTTTTTTTTTTTTAATTCAGAGCTATTTGATTCGAGTTAAGAGGTTTAAGGATCGAGTGCAATTGACACAGGTACCAAATATGAACTACCTGCTCTTGTCTGTCAATGTAAGCATCCAGGAAGACTCCCACGTAATCTATGAATTTCTGCACCCAAATCAAGGAAAAATGACAATAATTTCAGATTTGTATGACTTAATATGATGACTTGTGAGACATTCATATGATGTAGCTACAACCTTACCATTGCATTTGTACAAAGGAAATCAAGTTCTGCTTCCCTTACTGGCAAAAAAAACGGGATCGTATGCTCAAGAACTGTCATCTTCTCAAGAAATGAATTGCTTTTAAGAACACAATGGAACACCTCGCAAGGTTCTCCTGCAAAGTCCAAGAGTGAACTATTTACTATTTCTCATTATAAAGTTAAACCTATATTTAGAATTTGTTGTTAATAGTTCTTTATACTACCACAAACGTCACAAAGTACAGTTTTTTTTAATATTCACACCATTTCATCATATTGTTCCTTAAAAACAATTTTTATCACAGCACAGACTCACGGTTAAATATGTAAAGATATATAATAAATGCATAAATTTAATTCACGAGAATGAAGATACATTCTGAGAAACTATATCTTTCGAGAATGAGAAAAAAATCTTATGTATGTATGTATGTATGTAATCAAGGCAATCGAGATTCAGTAATTACCTACCTGCATATGATGTCTCATACTTGATTCCTATCCTGGCTCCATCCAAACAACATAGTATCTGTCCATTCCAAATATATAAAGACGCATATATAAAAAAACGTATCTTCAATAATCAATAAACAGAAATTAAAAGCACAAGTCATCATAATTTACTTTATTTCCAATTCTGTAAGTTGTTTTTTCATAAACAGGAAGATCTGGTACAATGATGGTCTCCCCTGGCAATTGCACGACATTTCTGTCGGCCTCCACGTGCACCTGACATGAACATATTGAACTTGTCAGAACTGTATTTTATATGAAAACTATCTGACCGAAAATAATAAATCTCTCATCAAAATATATTTATTCAGCATAACGAAATAGAATTTACAAACTTAAAGGAATCATACCCGATCCCTTATTGTTGCTAGTAACCCATCATTCCACTGCTCACCAACCAAACATATTTCTACAAGAAATAAGAGGAGGAAAAAAAATCAAGTTCAAGAGAAACTTTCCTTCTATTAATATACTATGTTAATTCTCAGTTTTAATGAATTTAAAGACAATACGCGTATATTTGAACATTTCACTAATAATTAACAAGATAGCAGGCAAAAGACATATTTGCGAACATTGAGGAGTATCATTAAACAAATGCGAGACAACATTGAGGAAATCCTTGAAAGTGATGTCAATAAAATTGAAAATATTACTACCCATTAAAAAGTCCATATAAGAAAATTATTTTCATTGGGAACCAATAGTTTTTGCTTCCATGACCCTCTCACGAATCATGAGATTCATCCAGCTAAGTGGCTAACCAAAGAAAAAAATAGCATATAAACCTATCCAATTCTTATTGGCATCCACTTTTACCAGAGGTTCCAAAGAATGAATGGTGTGCCCTCATATGAACATAAATTTTTATGTTATCTTTTTAAAAGTTGCATTTTTTTGTATCTTCTTAACAACCATTTTTCATTTTCAAAGCTCATTTTAAATAAGAAGGCTTTTGGAATATTGTGGAAATTATGGAAAATAAGATCTTGAATTCTTAAAACGATATTTTTTTTGAAACATGGGGAATATTATATAAAGTACATCAATCAAACATCACATAAAAACAGTTACCTTGAGTTGAAGAAGCAATTGCAGCTTCAAATTCCCTTTGGAGACGCTCACAAACTTTCTTGTCAGAATCCCTAGCAAAATTTGCGAACTTTTTAGCCTCTCCTTGGCATACAGTAGTGAGTAGTAGCCAGAACTCAAACCAAGACAAGACATGTACGTAAGCAACATATGAGGAAAAAATTGTATATTTCCAAATTTTAGTTAATATCAAGAATGTAGACGGTCACGTGGAAAGCATTTTCCATGAAGAAGTGCATTCAATAAGCCAACAAAAAAAAAATACAAGCACAAGAGAAAGACAAAATAAGGATATATACCTAGAAAGCCGCTGTGTTAGTTCTCCATGCCTCTTAAGGACATTTGAGACTATCAAAGAAAAAATAAAGGACTTGATTATTGAAATATTCGAGCATGCTAGGAGAAGTTTGCAGATAAAATGAAAAGAAATAAAATAAAAAACAATACATCTTGCGCGAGTAGCCTCCAAATGTGGGTCCCCATCTTGGGAAAAAATCTGCATAATAAGTAGTCCACTGGCTTGTGAGATAGACTTCATCATACATACCTTCTCTTTTATCAATATTACCGCTCCAATAAAAAAAAAAGGATCAAAAAAAGGAAAGAAGGGAACAGCGTGTACGTAGAAATAATAGTGGAAATCACGTGGCAAATATGTAAACGTAGAAGTTATATCAAAATCCTAGGAAAGCATGCTCTTCACATGTAACCCCATCACATGAAGTTTTATGTAAACACTAAATCGCACATGATTTAAGTACTAACTGTGGATAATAATGTTCATGAAAAATCTGAAAGTAAATTCAATATTACAACGTCGTAACTCGCACGTAATCAAAATATCTTGGAGTCCATTGTGGAGTTTGACCAAAGATTGTTTCATACTACAAAAAATATTCCAACACTGTAGTTTATTTCATACTTCAAAATATCAACAACAAAAATGAACTTTCTTCTTAGATCCTTAGGATATATCAGAAACCCCTACCTACATACCATATATGCATTTAAAATATAAGAATAAAAATGAATTCTTTGCAAAAACATTGAAAATCAGAGTAATGGGGTTTTTTCCACCAAAGATTAACAACCCTTGAAACATCAGCAAAATGAACATTTTCTTACACTCAGACCACCAAAAATGACAGACAACCTAGATGTATAGATATACAGTAATGAGAGGTTTGATAAGAGAATCTGAAGTGTAAATTCAATCAACCAAATCATTCTAAGCAGACAGAAATGAAAAATAAAAAAATAAAAAAATTCACATGCAAAGGCCTCTCCTTTACCTCACCACCCACCTGCATTTTATTCCTCATCACCAACCCACCTTTTTTATTATTTTTTTATAAGAAATTGAGTACCATGAAAAGGCAAAGCTTGCCTCAGCTTTGAAACCCTAATTATTGAATTTGGGCCACTTCAATAGAGCGGTTTTTCAAAATTAAAAAAAAAAAAAGTAATTTATGCCCACCGGTTCGAACCGAGAAAACTCAAGATTTTGTATTTACCTCATTCCAAGTTCCAACTTTCTGTGTCAAGGTTGTTAGCTCAGTTGGTTGAGCACTTGAATTTGGGATTTGAGGTCCTTGATTCGAATCTCAAGACATTGCAATTGACCTATACCAAAAAAAAGAAAAAGTTCTAACTTTCTGATTTTGTATTTTGAATAATTATTCTGTTTATGCTATATACCATGTACATTTCATTAAAAATTCTTTTTTCTTTTTTATTTTTTATATTTTATATTTTAAACATATTGTTAATTTTAAAACCCACAAGATAAAATATAAAACTATAATTAAAAAATAAAATTCAATTTAATTTTGAATTTAATTTTAATATTTCATTTCTATTGCTTTAAATGATTAAAATTTTACATTTATCCATATTTAGAAAAAGAAAAAAAAAACATTTAATTTCGCCTGCTCACAAGTCATAACCTCAGTCAGGTCAGGTATGATGCTTAGAACATAAAATTTACAACAATCGAAATCTTCAAGTTAGAAAGCACAAGAGTTTTCCGAACATCACACAATAAGTTTGAATCCTTGTTCTTCCAACACAAGACGGTTGTGCCTTGAAATGAAAGAACTACAATTGAACACTACTATTCAAGACGAAAAAAACAAAGTCCATAAAATGTGCTGTAGGGATGCAAGTTCGGATATTATTCGTTGCCATTAAAATGCTAGCTTGAATCTGCAGTACAGAAAATTTACACAGAAGCACTCGGGTGAAATAAAGTGAAAACCGAGATGCTTTCCATTTCCACCTTCAACTTTTCCCATTGCAGCAGAGGACAGCATCACTACAACTCCCATTATAATTCAAATTATCTCGATTCAATCCCCATATTCGTATGCTGCGATCGTCACTTGCTGAGGCAAGCATATGGGGATTGGCTGGATTCCAGCTGACACAGTTGACGGCACCTGAATGTCCAGCCAAAGTCGTGATCAGCTCACCTGAGAGCCTGTGCCATATGTAGACCTATAGAAAACAGAGCATCAAAACCTCCACAAGGCTGGACTAAAGCAAAAGTTATGACTTGAAGTTGGTTAAAAGCATTATCTCACTGCTTTGATTTCATTTTATAACAAGGAAATTGCTTATTTTTTTCTTATCACGAGGTCGGCCCTTTTTATTAACAAGGGTCAAGCGCAGAAGAAAAAGATCACCTGCGAGTCCTCACTTCCACCAGCAATAAAAGCTTGTTTCAATCCACCGAAACAGGAGCGCACAACAAAACGCGAACGTCTGTGACCTTTGTATTTCGCTACCAGCTCAGGGCATCCATCTATGTTCCAAAGATGAATTTCTTCATTTAATAAACTAACGAGCAAAAACTTCCCATCACCAGAAAGCTCAAACGAAGTTATTGTTTGCTCTTCTTGAATAAATCTCTCCGACTTTGTTTCCCAATTAAACAACAAAACCGTAGTCTCTTTACAAACCGTAATAACCTCTTTCCCATCAGTAGAGATCCCCAAATCTGCAATCCTAACAGTTTTTTGCCCTTTCCAGCATTGTAATTCTTTCCCTTCTAGATCCCACATGCTTATGCTCTTATCAGTGGCACCGAAAAATACACTCTTCGCATCCGGAGCCCAACCACATGAAACAAAACCAATAGCACTTTTTTCATACACCTGGAGGCATTCACCAGAAGCGATGTCCCATCGTCTGACCGTCTCTTCTACTCCACATGTAAGAAGCTGATGATCATCAGGGCTCCATGAGATATAGGATACAGGTTTCTGGTGACCCAATAATCTATGTCTAACGGAAACTTGGTTATTATCTTTAACCTACAGAAAGCAACCAAAACAATCAAGATAAGACACAATATGAAGGGTGTGTGCATTACTAAAATAACTTTTGAGATGTCTCAGTTTTAACACGTCAAAAAGTACATAGGCCATATTGAAAGTAGAGGCTTTGAGCAATATGCTCAGCATTTCAGAGATCACTTACTTGGCTTCCAACACTTTTATTTTAAGTGGGCCCTGACTAATCCTATTTTTTATGCCCCGAGTAACCTCGCCCATGCCCCATCTATATTCTAGGCCTCACTCTTCCATTCATCATCTACATAGCGTCTAGTGCCTTTTAGAATGTCAATACTGGTTTGTTTAATAATCAATGTGAAATATCACAAAAACTTCATATAAAAGCTTCTTGTGTAGGATTTTATTGTGGTCTTGCATCGTGAAAAATAACACGTGATTACGTTGGTTATTTAACATGTCCAAATCAAAAGAAGTAAACAAGCCCTATGTGGATTACCAATAGGGGTCCCATATGAGAAAAGTTCCTTTACAGGGAGCAAGGTTTAAGTTCTGAAAGATGGATAGGCACTCACATGAACTTTGAAATATCAAAAATATAAAATTTCTAGCTTAGCGAGGACCACGAATGGTAAATTATAGCTATTTAAAATGAATAACCTGAAAGCATCTATAGGCCATTAGAGCATGAATGTCCTTAGGTTAGGCCAGCCAAAAGCTGGTTTGTATACATACTCTATTTATTTTTTCACAACAATTGTTGATTTACACACGTGTTACTTTATTCATTGTGTATAAGCTACTTTCGTACACTGAATCATATGTACAGTATTAGCCAAATATATATTAGCATTTAGCACCACACTATGAAGCATTTGTGGGAAACTTTCCACTTTTGGATACAAAATTACAAGCTGCAAATAACTGTTAAAGACAAGTACATTTTCCAAATTCATGACCTGGCCTAAATCACATACAAGATACGTTAAAGACAACATTAAAAACTCTAATACTTCACCTTACCAAAAAAACAACTCTTATACAGGCGCCTATTTTTAACAGGAGACTTTAACAAGCACTAAATGAAACTCAATAATAATCCAGAATGAAAATGAACGAAGAAGTAATACCTCCCATACAATCACAAGACAATCAACGGATGACGAGGACAAGTATTTCCCATTGTGGGAAAATTGCAAGAACCAGACTTCATCACTGTGTCCCTGTAATATCTGGAAGTAAAAAATAAGACGTCAAAATCACTGTAATGATAAAACATAGTATCCATCAGGACACGCACACATATAAGTAAAACACCCCGATGGTTTAAAAATATCTAGAATTTGTTGCATGTTTATAAAAGCAACCCAATACAACATCACTCTAATTAAATCAAGATCCAAATCCAAATATCCAATGATTAACCCGCTAGAACTGAGTTCTTGATTCTCCACCCCCTAGGATCACGCATCAGAAAAAAGAATCGTCTCATACTCGCACCACGGTGAAACGTTATTGAAAATTACTTAGAACCAATGTATCATCATCCGTGACAAACATAAAAGGATATTATAATGGAAGGACAAATTTTCCACTTCAATTTTGTTATTTTCAACAACGACCGAATGAAAGTTTGGCCTTTGTTTCAATCAATTTCATTTGATAGCACTAATACCTGCAATGTTTGACATGGAATTTGGTCCCTGCCACACTGATGATCAGTGAGCAATGACATTTCTTCAATTGAGGAGTTGTGAAACCTACAAGCATCTTTTTGCAGGATAAGAGCCTGTTCAACAAGATGCACCAATCTGTTTTCTGGAATTATTACAGTTGGAGGAAGCAACTTCTGCAATTCCTCAAGTAACTCTTTACGAGATTTGAGCCTTGATTCCTGACCGGTCCTTTCAAGTAATTTCTGCGATGGAGACACAATGAAATAGGAAAGCTCTCGGACTCTGTCACCATTTATACAAAGCGGTGCAATTTCAGTCCTTAGAGTCTTCAAAGCATCCATGAGTTTATCTCCAACCAAAAGTTCAAGATATTTCTGCTCCAATATTACAAAAGATGCCAACTTAATTATATTTTCATCCATTTGTTCAATCTCATGTAATGTTGACACACTTTCATCCCATTTACCATCAAGAATCTTCTGCACAAATATATCTACCAGACTGGAGTTCAGAGGTATTCCCGACTCTTCTTCCAGACGTGCCCCCGACTTTGAATACCCAAGAGAATACAATGCCTCTGATATAATACGGACAAGTTCAACTTTCTTAACGACGCCTCTAGAACCAACAACCTCGTTATCCTCTTCAGATGCTAACAACCGAGCCATTGAACAACTTCCTTGATCACTGACAGATATACTGTTGGAAAGACCTCTCGAGTCTCCAGAGGACACTTTCACACGTTTTGAGGCTGGTTCATCATCCTCTACACCTCCCATGAAAAGCACACTTCAGCCCATATATGGATACCACAGAAGCACAAAAAAGACTTGCGATCTCGCTAGCCAATCTTTTGACAAGATTTAGATGTTATCCTGTTAAGAGTGTCAAACGGATAACAAGAGATTTGTGAGAAAAATCACAAGAGGGAAAATTAGGTTATTGAATGATATTTTTCCAATTGTAATGCCTATAGTGCATCGATTACGCATAACAAGAATCAAAGTCGCTAAAACTCTTGCTCTGATCAGATGGTTAAATGCCACCTAATTCTAAGAAGCATTTGATCTAAAATACATAGATCAACTTTCACAGACCCACCATGGACAAAACCGGAACACGACGTACCCAACTAATAATCACATTCATAAACTTGCACAAACAGAGTGAAACTGCACATGATAATCGCACAAGTTAAAGACCAAATTGAGATTAGAATATGAACAAGGGTTCCATCAAATTTGGGCAAAATCTTAAAAGAATTCACATCCGATTGAATTCATGATCCAATTCCAGTTGTTCGGATTGCAATTACTGAATTACCCAATGAATCTAACAAACTAAATTCTCGATTATACACACTCACGGAAGACAAATCAATCGAAGCGCTCGAGCCGATACTGAAAGCGCGAGATAGTTCGTTGACTGAGCTGCGACGGCGATGACAGAGCAACAAATCGGTGGTGCGCGGTGGTTGGGAAAAAGGCGAGTCGATTCAGACATGTGAAAACACACACCACACTTATATGATGTTTAGAGTATAGTTGCCGTGTGAGGATAAATACAGAACATACGCTTTTCACTTATTTACTGTATATTTTAATTTCATTTTTACTGTATTCCCATTTTCTAAAGCTACATATACAAAAAAAAATTGTAATCAAAATGTAATTTTTGATGCAAATAATTTCAATAATTTACCCAAATTTGTAATGCATCATACATTAAAATTCAAAATTTAAATAATTTGGCCCTTTGGTATGTCAAAATGTAATTTTTGATGACTAAAAAAAAAATTGTAATCAAAATGTAATTTTTGATGCAAATAATTTCAATAATTTAACCAAATTTGTAATGCAACATACATTAAAATTTAAAATTTTAAGAATTTGGCCTTTTGGTATGTTAAATTTTGTAGGCTTAAACAAAAAAGTTGGATTATTAGATAAAATGAAAGACTATGAAAAGTATTTGATACATGAGGACATAATTTGAGATACTTAAACAAAGTCAAAATGTAAAAATTACATACATACAAACAACACATGATGATAGAAATTTCAAGCAACGCTGAAGGAAGTCGTTGCGCTCTCAACAAACTTCTTTGCACCCTTGAACCACCTCTTGTCCCCAGCTTGCGCCTTGCATATGTAGAGCTTCCCGTCCTTGACAGTGGCTGATATCAGCTGGTGCTTCCCACCTTCGTCCCCATCAGCTGTCCTCGTCAACACCGACAGAAAATAGTACTTTGCCCCATCAATCACAGGAGTGGCAGTCTCCAATATGTTTGCAGTGGCAACCGCCCCAGAGTCGAAACCACCCTAAAATTAAACAACAAGATTTCAATTTTCCTTCATGTTCGATGGTGCAATTTGCAATGTGAAGTAAGTAGGAGTAATTTACTACCTCGGAATCAGTTTTACCAAAATAGGCCTGTTTCCCCAGCAAATAATCCACCTACAAAGAAAGACACAAATTAATTAAGGTGTGATGATCATGCATTAATGAAGGTTACTAGAGCAGAATAAAATCAAAGTACATTAGAGAGGAAATCTTCAGGAGATCCGTAATCAGTAATGGATTTCTTGTCGGTGGGAGTGATTGAGACAGAGAGGTTGCTAGTGGCGTCGAAGTTGTCCTCGTATCTCAACACCTGTCCTGGGAACTCCACTTCGTTGCTGGGATTCCACTTGGAGGGGATGGAGAGCTTGAAACCGTTGCCACTGTATTGCTTGAAATCCGTGTTTGTCTTTGGCTTCCCAAAGATATTGGCTAATAAGGGAGAATGAATCAACAAG
Source organism: Euphrasia confusa (assembly GCA_954870475.1). NCBI lineage: Eukaryota > Viridiplantae > Streptophyta > Magnoliopsida > Lamiales > Orobanchaceae > Euphrasia > Euphrasia confusa. The sequence goes on along the minus strand of OX940963.1, from coordinate 34,984,943 downwards.
TATTAATTAATTAATTGTACTTACTACATATACAACAAATTCCAAGTTTAACCTAATCGAAATCCTAAAATCGTAATGCAGCAGCACACAGTGAGCATGAAATCAATTACTGTAGTAATTAAGAAAAGGGTACTACACACTGGTTAGGTTAATATTATTAATTAATTACCGGACTCTCCATAAGCAGCATCTGCGGGTAAGACCTTAGGGCCAAGAGCAGCAGCGCCGCCGATGAGAAGAGTCAGAGCGAATCTCCGAGACACGACTGTGGCATCATCGGCGGCTTCCTGCTGGGCTCGGCAGACTAGTACGGAACCTGGCTTCAGAGATAGGTAGCGGTTAGAGGTAGTCCTAGCCGCGGCTGGTGTCGCGTAGAAGCTGCACGCAGCAGTTGAGGCCATCTGGATTGTGTGAGTGTGAGTGAGAAGAGTAGTTCAGGCCGATCGATCGATCGTAAATGGTGTGTGTGTGTTATGAAGATTCGGATTAGATGATGATGATGATGATGATAAAGGGAGTTGAACTTCAGTGGCTATCGATGATGCCAACTCAGCATTGTAATCTCCATGTCATCATATAAAATGGTGAGTGGGATCAATGTTGCAGTAATTATTATTCGTGGGCCTACGATTCATTAATCCAATACCCAAGCCCAGCCCACTAGTCCGTTAGCCCAAAGCAAACCTCCTCAAGACCAATTTTATATATACTGTATTATAAATTATATAAAGTATAATCCACTTCACTAATTGGGTTTAATTAATTTGTTTTTTTACGTAAATTAAATATTTTAAAATTTTAAAAATTATTATTTATTTATAGATTATTTTAGTTATATTAATTGTATTAAATAACAATAATTTAATATATAACGAGATTTGATTTTTCATAAACTTTAAAAACTAAAATTTTGTTCTTTTGAACTTAATTTCAGTTCAGTTCAGATTGTTTCAATTCAAGTTCAGTTCAATAAAAAATAATTTGAATCAATAATTTAAGATATACAATCGAGTTAATGTTACAATAGTATTAAAAAAAATTAAAAATATTTAACAATTTATAAAAATTATTATTTTTATAAGAAAATCAATTCAGTCAGATACATTTAGTCAGTTCAGTTCAGATCTATTCAATTTATTGTTCAATTTGCAATTCAAAAATCAAAGCCTAAATGTGAAATTAGACTATGTAATTGAACGTTTTATAATATCATCTCTACAAATACAAATATGGCACTTTTAGCTATGAAAATACTTTGTTCTTTTAGAATTTATTTTCTTACTTTGTACTATTTTGTGTGTGTTCAACTCTTTTTTATTTTGTCTCTAATTCTCAAACATGATTCTAATAAAAGGCTAAAATGTTTAGTTATTTAGAAATCGGGTTATATTATTGTTTAGTTATTTAGAAATCGGGTTATATTATTTTGTACTGCTATATTATTTTGTACTATTTTGGGTGTCTATCCTTTTCTTTTAATTTTGTCTCTAATTCTCAAACATGATTCTAATAAAAGCTATCTTGAATGTTTAGTTATTTAAAAAAATTGATTTCATTTTACTTTATTTTATTTTTTTCTGGTTTAGACGTCGAATTCGAATGAGGACAACAATTTTAATTGTTCTAATTTCGACCAAGGAATATGCAACAATTTTAATTGTTCTAATTTCGACCAAGGAATATGCAGTACCTATGGATATAGTCTATCTACATAAACTTGTAAATAAAAAATAACTTCATTAAATAAAAAATAACTTCATTTATATTACATTACAAATATTAAATTTGCAAAACCATTTTTATGTCAAACATATTTGTTTTTTTTTTCAACAATATATTTTTTTTTAATTTTAAGAAGTAATATCAAGACATACATACAATCTCAATATCAAATTTTTATTTTAATTTTAATTACATCAAACAAGTTGTCATTAATATTTTAAAAACACATTATTTTATTTATTTTTTTATAATTTAAGTTAAGTATTTTTTTTATTTCATATATAATTTATTTTATATAAATATTGAATATAACTAATTATTCACATATAAATATTATACATACATATTATAAAATTATAATTTAAACTATTTCGTGCTCCACACATATTTATTGTGTTACATTGTCTTTATAGTTTAATTAAGCTGTTAAATTAATTTTTTAAATCAAATAAAGAAACTCAAGTTCAAATAAGTTCTTTTAATGGATGAACTAAAATTTAATTACTTAAAATATACACTATATATATTATATAATTTAACTATATTAAAAAATCCGTTTTTGGTATAAGCAAAAATATATTTACATTGGGAAGTAGTTTAGTTTTTTAATTATTTAATACAAAAAATTTTTATGTTAAATATTTTATGCACGTGTAATTTATTAATTATATAATATAAAATTCTTTATGTTAAATAAATATTGTACATAATAAATTGATGCATGCTTCAATCGAGATTACATATCTTTCGACTACCGAAGAAGTATGTTATTATATTTTAAAAGATATTTTCTAAAAGTTGTAAATTGTCCGAATTTTATTATTTTAGTGTTTAAAATATTATTTTTTTTAGTAAAAAATGTATTTTTACCTAAAAAAATCTTAAATAAATAAAAATAAAATTTCAAAAATACAATATTTTTTACTTTTTTTTTTGTTATATTTGATTTTTGAATTGATAAATAATTAATTTATAATTTTTTACAATAATTTTTTTTTTTAATTTTAATAATACTAATTAAAATAAAAAATTCTAAAAAATAAAAAATAATAATATGATATTATAAGTATTAGTTTTAAATTTTAAATTAAATATATTATTTTAAAAATAAAAATTAAATTTAAAATGAAATAAAATATTTAATTTAAATTTAATTTTGTATTAATAAACTATATTGTTATTTTTATTTGGTTTTTTATTTTTATTAAATTATTAAAATAAATTATTTTAAATAAATTTTTATTTATTTATGATTTTTTTGGAAGTAAAATAAATAATTTACTAAAGAATTTTATATTTTAAATTTTAAATTAATAAAAATTGTGTAAAGTGTAATATTTATCAAAAGCTTAAGTATTACGAAAGTTTAGAGTTAAATGTTTTTTACCCAAAAAAATAAGCATTTTTAGACTTACAAAAACTACCCTCGAAGTTCCATCCGAATTAGATATTAACATATTCATTATTCACTCACATCTTCCTTCAGAGGAGCTATTCACATCCAGTTTTCCTTAATTACAAATAACCCCATTACAAATCTTTAGAATTGCTTTTTTATCTTATATTCATTTGGATATTTCTCTGCTATAAATTTTGCTTCTTTTACATCGGGGTAGACCTTATTTTACTCATGAAGTCTTTTATGAATAGTGTATTTTAGTCGCCCCAACACAGCAAACTATAAACAGAGAACCGATGATTGTCAAGAAAAAACAAGCGTTTACATATAACTACTAGAGTTCTCTAAATTTATCTTTTCCACCAGAAAAAAAAAAAAAGATGCTACAAAACAAACCATCCAAGTTACAGACTATTTGAACCCAGAAGAAACATTAAAAATAAATTGCGAGGAAAATCGCAGACTGCCCTCGATAGCATCTTTTCACGTCTTCTGGTATGGAGAACACTGTTCCATGCTGAAACAATCAACAACGTTACAAGCCATTGTTAGAAGCGGCATTTGCAAATATTACGTAGCCTATAATTACTACAAAATTGAAACGAAATCATACAAAATAATTTCCTATCAACAACACTACTTAGCTTTATCATAAGAAAGAGAGAATATCATGATCTGAAAGAGAAAAAAATAACCTTCACTAGCAAAGTACACTATTCCACTATTCCAAAAGAACTTGAACCAAAGTCCTAGGAAAAAACTCATAAACATTTTTTAGCTAGAATCCTAGCTTGTTCACTATTCCACATTGCAATTAGGGATTTACTAAACAAAGTACACTTAATTGAGGTTTAGCTAAATTAGTCCTATGAATAGCCAAGCCCAGCCCACTAGCCCAGCACAGCCGATCGAAGCAACCTCCTATATAAATTGAGATAACGATGAGGATCTAGTTAGCTAGGGTTTTTATTTTATCTGCCTAATTGTAATCTACAATATGCCTACAATGAAAGCTTCTTCGAAATCTGCATCTCCTTGTGCTCCTTCTGCATCTGTGCCTCCTTCTGTTCCTGGTTTGCAAGATTAATTTCATAGATTTAAACATCAAGATATATTATTAATTTTGGTTATTATATAATCCATATATGTAATTAATATGTTCACAGATAACAAGAAATTGCTAACTCTCTCTCTAAATTTTCTTGATGAATACTTCTACGGTACTAAAGTTTTTTTTTTTTCTTTCTATTTTGTTTATTTTGTTTGTGAATATATAATCCATGGAATTAATATTCTTCCTTCAACAGCTAAGTCTATAAGTCCTCCTCTTCGTGATGATAAAGATATTCAAGGTGACATATAAAGTTTAATTGTTATTCTTATTTCATGTTTTGTTTTCCATCTGATAGAATGGTAGAATGGGATTGAGTTGTTTTTGTTATATTTTCCATCTAATATATATATATATATATATATATATATATATATATATATATATATATATAATAGATGACACACTCTTTTTGTAACTTGCAGTATTAAAATGTGTGTGTCTCAACTTATCTGCAGTATAACATTTACTTAAATGCTTTTGTTTATTTCGTGTATATATAAACCATGAAACGTACATTTGCAGACGTCTATTCTTGTTTGTCCAAGGAGGAACAGGAAGTTGTTGATGCTATTAATTCTGGTCCAAAGCTACCACCAAAATGTTGTGACCGGTGTTGTAAGATGCACTCCCCTTCTGAATTGTGCCGTGGTCTGTGGTGTCGTATGTGTTACAACAAATCCCATATCCTTGCCTTTTGTCCTTACTTTGACCATATCCCCCAAGGTGCAATATATAGTGGTGGATCATGTTATGAAGTCCGTTGTCAGTGTGGTTATCCGTTTTTCGACGAAATCAAGTGGGTTTGCCCTTAACAAGCGATGTTCCGGTCGACGTGGTAAGACAAAATCAAAATCAGCAAAGCTTTGGCTCAAGCATTGTAGTATTTGTTTTAGTGTTGAACATGACCACAATACTTATAACTGTCCAAAGAACAAGGAGCTTGCTGCTATCATGGAATCAAATATGAAAAAAGACCTCCATCTCATTTAGTGTTAATGTTTGTGAGTAAACAAACAACCCACAACTCTCTTTTATTATTATTATTATTAGCATCAAACTGGATTTCTGTATTCTAACTTTTTTAATAAGCTTTGAACAATCTGGATTTCTGTATTGTAACTTATTTAATAAGCTTTGAACAATCTTTTGTTTTTCTGCAACTTATTTAATAAGCTTTGAACTTGGAATGCTTTGTTTTTCTGCAAGACTGATTTCATTTAATAAGCTTTGAACTTGGAATGTCTTTTTTCCAATGTTTGTAATTATAAAGCAAAGCATATACTTAGTAGTATTTAAGTACTAATGTGATTAATCATTTTTTTTTTAATATTTAATTCATTATTATTATATTTTCAAAATATTTTTTATGTATAAATAACGAATTCGACTAATTAAATCCTACCCGAACTAATTACCACAAATATTGTGAGCTGAATACTAAATAATTTCCGTGCCCATATTGAATTTATCAAGCATAAAAAACAAGTTTTAATTTTCAAATCAACTAAAATCATAATTCGACAAGCACAAAGTCGCAACATAGCAGCCAAACATCAATAGACAAGTAGCATTAGTAAAACATACGTTATGATACGGGGCAGACAAAACAACCCTACATTATCAATAACACTACCTAATCATAAAAAAAAGAAGAGATAATATCATCTGAAAGAAAAAAATTGCCTTCACTAGCTTCAGTAAAAATTCCCTGTACTCCTCTTGTCACCGTCATCATCAAAATCACCAAACCTAGTCAAACGAGAATTCTGACCAGATATATGGCAAGTTAGAACTGATTAAAAAATGTTTAATGCAAACTTACATGAGGAAAACACACATATAAACATTTTTTGCTAGAATCATTGTCACTAATTTTAATTTCCAATTGGGGATTTACTACAAAAAAAAAAAATGCTTGAGGTTTAGCAAAATTGGTCGTATGAATAAAAAATAGGGTAAAAAGCTTTAAACTCTCAAAGCTTTCTTAAAAGTTGCGCTTTTACCTTCAAACTAATATTAAAATACGTTAAACACTACAAGTTGTAATTTGTCCAAATTTTATTATTTTAGTGTTTAAAATATTATTTTTTTTATAAAAAATGTATTTTTACCTAAAAAATCTTAAATAAATAAAAATAAAATTTCAAAAATATAATATTTTTTTTACATTTTTTATTTTGTTATATTTGATTTTTTTAATTGATAAATATATAATTTATAATTTTTTACAACAATTTTTTTTTAATTTTAATAATACTAATTAAAATAAAAAATAAAAAAATTACAATATAATTCTAAAAAATAAAAAATAATAATATGATATTATAAGTATTAGTTTTAAATTTCAAATTAAATATATTATTTTAAAAAAATCTAAAATAAAATAAAATATTTAATTTAAATTTAATTTTGTATTAGTAAACGATATTGTTATTTTTATTTAGTTTTCTTTAATTTTTTTGTAATATTATTTTAATTCATATTATTAAAATAAATTATTTTAAATAAAATTTAATTTATTTATGAATTTTTTGGAAGAAAAATAAATAATTTACTAAAGAATTTAACAATTTAGATTTTAAATTAATAAAAATTGTGTAAAGTGCAAAAAGTTTAAGTATTTAATGTATTTTACAAAGCTTTTGAGGTTATGCAATTCTTAAAAACTTCAAAGAGTTAAATGTTTTTTACACAAAAAAATATGCATTTTTAGACTTACAAAAACTACCCTCAAAGTTCCATACAGTTTTCCAGCCAGTTTTCCTTAATTACAAAATTACAAATAACCCCCATCCAGTTTTCCTTAATTACAGAATTACAAATTACCCCGTCTCCATCCAGTTTTCCTTAATTACAAAATTACAAATAACCCCATCTCGTCTCTTTAAAATTGTGTTTTTATCTTTTGTCTTCATTTGGATATTTCTCTGCTATAAATTTTGCTTCTTTTACATCAGGGTAGACCTTATTTTACTCATGAAGTCTATATGAATAGAGTATTTTAGTTGCCCCAACACAGCAAACTATAAACAGAGAACCGATGATTGTTAAGAAAAAACAAGCGTTTACATATAACTAGTAGAGTTCTCTAAATTTATCTTTTCCACCAGAAAAGAAAAAAGATGCTACATGAAAACAAACCATCCAAGTTACAGACTATTTGAACCCTGAAGAAACATTAAAAATAAATTGCGAGGAAAATCGCAGACTGCCCTCGATAGCATCTTTTCACGTCTTCTGGTATGGAGAACACTGTTCCATGCTGAAACAATCAACAACGTTACAAGCCATTGTTAGAAGCGGCATTTGCAAATATTACGTAGCCTATAATTACTACAAAATGGAAACGACATCAAGAGCTGAATACAAAATAATTTCCATGCCCACATCTTGAATTTAACAAGCAAATGAGACGTGCTTAAAAAACAAGTTACAGTATTATTTATGAATCAACTAATCATAATTCGACAAGCACAAAGTCGCAACATAGCAGCCAATCATCAATAGACAAGTAGCATTAGTAAAACATTCGTTATGATACGAAAGAGAGAATATCATCTGAAAGAGAAAAAAATTACCTTCACTAGCTTCAGAAAAATTTCCGTCCTGTACTCCTCTTGTCACCGTCACTGTCATCACCAAACCTAGTCGAACGAGAATTCTGACCAAATTTTGAGTCGCCAAAAGAACTTGAACCGAAGTCCCCAAATCCACTGCTCCTAGAAGGCCCACCTAGCCCATATCCAGAACCAGCTGACCGGCTTGAACTCGACTGCCCCCCAAAACGACCACCGCCTCTAGAATCGCCAAAACCACTTGATCGACCGCCTCTAGAATCGCCAAAACCACCTGAACGTCCGAACCCAGAATCGCCAAAACGGCCACCTCCCATCCTTCCATTAGACCCATAACGGCCACCTCCCTGATCCATGCCACCATACATTTCCATGGCCCCAGCTTCAACAGATATTTTTGGGAGCTGAAACATGGCAAGTTAAAAAAAAAAAAATGTTTCATGCAAACTTAAAGGAGGAATAAACTCATATCAACGTTTTTTAACTAGAATCCTTGTTCACTATTCCACATTGCAATTAGGGATTTACTAAAAAAAAGTAGACTTGGGGTTTAGCTAAATTAGTCGTATGAATAAAAAAATATGCATTTTCAGACTTGCAAAAACTACCCTCGAGGTTCCATTCCAATTAAATATTCACATGCGGAGCTATAGAATAAGGCTGGTGTCAAAAAGTAATTCACAATTACATATGCCAGTTTTCATTAACATTACAAATTACCCTCATTAATAAGGATCACGACCAGACTCAATGATGGGTCTATTTGTACTGTATCGGTAGGTTGAGGGGTGTAATGGTAAAATATTTGACAGTACTAAAAAAATCTATTGGGTCAACTAATGTTAGGGAAAAATGCAAGGGGGTATCAAACCTCGACATTGGTTTCTGTAAGTTAAGGTAGGTTGGATTTCTTGCAAATACCACAAGGTTGACTGGTGATTTTGTAATTATTGTAGTTCTTTGTAATTCTACATTGTGGTTATCAACAAATAAACATCATAACTAATTCCATAAATTCAACTTACCTCAGTAAAGCGGCACCCGACTTCACGTTCAATACCCTTAATCTCCCTAGATTGGTGGTATGAATGAATAAGTACTGCACTACCTTTCTTCCCAGCACGACCAGTTCGTCCAGACCGATGAACAAAAATCTCTGAATTATTTGGAAGTTCATAATGTATCACCTGAGAGCATAGAATAAAGTATTCAAGTTAGATACTTTTTTTTGGGTAAAGGTCAAATTCATAAAATTAAAAAGTAGTAAAGTACAATCTTGCGCGTGAGGTAGTAAATACACACACAAGGTAGTAACTAGTAAGTACTCCTATAACCAACCAAGTTACATACTCACAACTTTTAAGGACATTTACTTTGCAACCCATAACATGGAATTAGAAAATAAATCTAGTAGAATACTAGAATACTCATGTCTGGTAAATTATCATGGAGTGTAACTTAGAATCCCCGTAGACTTAAAAGATGCCTCACAAAAATATCTAAGTAGATTAGTTTCATTGACAGCCAGAATGATAACATCCTTCAAATCTTTTACAGCAATGGAATTTGAAGTCTTTAATCAACAATGTTGATATGTAATGAAAATGACAATACCCTAAATATGCATAAAACCTAGAACTAGGTGAAAATCTTGAGATTGAATGGTATGCAAATGCCCCTGAAAGGCTGAAATGCAACTCCTGCAAGGGGCATTAAAAACATGCATATTGCCCAGAATATAATGGAAAATCTGGAACCTATAGTATGTAGTTTGGAAGTAACTTGAGATGGAAGAAAAAAATGGAACTTAACCGACTGACACTTCATCCAATATTTTCCCTTCAATCTATCACTGTGGTGACTAGGACAAAATGCTAAGCAAGAAAAAAAAAAGAATACATATAAAAATAAATAATAATCACCAGATCAACATTTGGGACGTCAAGGCCACGGGCAGCCACATCAGTAGCCACTAAAACATTAAACCGACCATCTCTGAAAGAGGCGAGAGTTCTCTCCCTTTGGTTTTGTGATATATCACCATGTAAAGCTTCACATTTAAAGCTTTTTGACATTGCATACGCCAATCGATCAGCATCACGCTTTGTTTGAGTGAATACAATGCATTTTCCTCCTTTTGCATGTTCCTGATAACAAACAGATAGTGGTGTCACATTCAATAAGATTGATTGAAATATGTACAATTATAGATAGTTAGCGAAAATCATACAGTAATCAGAGGCCCAATTATTGCTGGCTTCTCTCGTGAGTCTGATACAATGCTATACAAGGAAATCCCATCAGCTAATTTCTGATCAGATTCTCCTACCTACAAAACATAATTCAAGTCAATATTTTATATAAAAAAAAATTAAAATATTAAAAAAAAAAGTGTTTTTAAAGGGGACTTGCAACTCACGAGGTCTACAGTAAGTGGATTTCTCAAGAACTTCTGAGTAAGTTTCAGTATCCAACCAGGCATTGTAGCTGAAAACATCAAAGTCTGATGCTTCTGAGTAATGTATCCCAATATAGTCTCAACATCATCCGCGAATCCCACGTTAAGCATCTGGTCGGCCTCATCAAGGACAACAAATTGAACTTCATGCAGGTTCAATGAACCACGCTTGATCAAATCTATCACACGGCCAGGTGTCCCAACAATCACATCCACACCATGGTCGAGAGTGCTCATCTGGCGAGAGATTGGGACACCCCCATAAACACACAGTGTGTCTAATTTTGGGGCAGTCTCGGCAAACTCTTTGTCAACTTGTTTTGCGAGTTCTCTGGTTGGGGCCAGAATTAGTGCCAAAGGGTTCTTGCCCCGTCTGAAGGATTCAAAAAATCAAGCAGCAAATTTGAGCTATGTTAGCAAGTCAATATTTCTAGATACCATCCAAATTGTAATATATAAAGCAGTCGAATACAAACTAACCCATGTTTCGCATTGAACGCGATGATTTTATCAATGATGGGAATCCCGAAAGCTAGTGTTTTCCCTGTTCCAGTTCTTGCTCTCCCAATCATGTCGCGCCCCTGCATGGCTGGTTCCAAGACTGCTTTCTGAAATTGGAGAAAAACACTTCCATCAAAATAAAGAAAAAAACATGAAATTCATCCAATCAACTTGAAAAAATAATCCGAAACCATAATAAGGGTGTGACTAAAGAGGCTCGTATTAAACGTATTGAAAATTTCTTACAGAAAAGTTTTCCAAACTAACACCTTGATGCAGTCATCTTGTTTCCTTTCACATGAATTCATTCAGGCATAAATCAACTCACAGTATTTCGCAAATTACGAACAATTTCATCACAATTTGTAAAACTATCGAAGCAGAGCAGATACGTGATAGTCAACACTTACAAATTCACACTTATAAGAAGTTCACAATCATAAAAAATTCACACGAAAGAAACGATTTTTATGTTCTTTTTTCTGGAATCATACCTGAATTGGGAAAAGCTTGTCGATGCCCCTGCTCGAGAGGGCAGAAACGATCTCCTGCGAAATCCCGAGCTTCGAGATCTCGAGCCCTTCGTTATCGGAGTGCGAAGATCTTTTCTCTTCAGCATCGGAATAATTCACCGCGGCAAACCCGGCCCGCAAAGCCAGGCCCGAATGGAAGGCCCTCGTCAGCCCAAACACCGTCGGAGGTCTGGGAACAGCGGGGTCGGCGGCGTATGTGTGAATATGCGAAGAAAATGGGGCATTCGATGAAACTGGGAATGACTTCTCAGAGAAGAAATGGGTTATCGCAGTGAGAGCGAGTCGCTTCGATGAAGATGAGGAAGGTCTCCGGATCAAAAGGAGGCTGCCCATTTTCGCTTTTGGGAAATGAGAAATGTTTTAGACGAAGTGAAGAAATGAAGTTGCTTAAACCCTAAAGCCTAAAGAACTAAAGAAGTGAAGGGTTTTTGTTAGGGTTTACGAGAGAGAAGGGAGGCGACGAATAATAAAATATCCGAAGGCTTTAGCGTTTGTTTGGTTTGAGATATTTTTTTCAATTTCCAAATAAATATATATATATATAATAAAAAATATGGTTGGTGGTGCAAATGAATTCTAATTTTTCATCAATGGAGGTGGACCCAAATTTATAAATTGTTGACTCAAAATCTGCTACTATGATTTTTATTTTTTATTTTGGCTTAATCACAACTTCACAAGTTGATGTTAGTTAAGTAATTATATTATAAATTCAATAAATTTACATTAAAAAATATGTAGTTATATTTTATTTTAAAATACTTAACTCAACATATAATTTTAACCAAATGAATTAAAATTCATAGTAAGCACAAAGGTCGAAACACATGCATAATAAATTATATAAATATGAATTTTTTGGTTTTACTTCATATTCAAAAATTATTAGAGTACAAATTTCAATTTTAATGGAGGTGTGGATTGCAAAATCTTATGCAATCTTTTTTATAAGAATTTTTCATGTAATTCAATCTTCGTGTTTGAAAATCAAATATTTGGCTTTTGGGAAGTTTCAAAATGCAATCGATAATTTTCACTTTTTACGATTTTATTGGCTTTATCTTTTTAAACACTCTTGGTAAATATATTTAGTGAAAAAACTTTTGACAAAATATTCTAGGAAAATTACTTGAAATTATCTACAAAATTATGTAATGTAATCGTCATTGTAATTAATTATTATGCTAGTTAATGTAAAATAAAAGGTTAAAACTAATAAAAGTTGAATAGACAATTATTAATAAAATTCTGGTCATTAAAAAATGAAAAAAGAGTTAATTACAACTACCTAGTACTAAAACACTGACATACTAAAAGCATGATCAATCCTCAGATTGACATGATACAGAAAAGATACATGGAAATGAATGAAGTTTTTTAAAAAAATATTCCTTCCACTTCCAATTCCAAACATCTGAAACCCTAGTAAATAAAATTGGTCCTAAATTTACCTTTACAAGAAAAGATTGAAGCTTTGCCTGAAATGCATAGATTGGTGTTTTCATTAATGGAAATATATTTAATAATCAAACTCAGTAATCAAGAATGCAATAATTGAAGTACTTTCCCAATTTACATTGCACCACCATTTTCACTTTGAACTCTCTCCCTCTCTCTCTCTCTAAAAATATAATAATACAAAAAATAAAAATGAAACCTTTATTAAAGATCTGAACCTGATTTCAGCTCCACAGATAGAGAGAGAGTGAGAGAGAGATCTCAATAGTTCATAAAAGCTACTCATCATTTTCTTCCTTTTTTCTACTTGTTCCACTTTAGCTCATTTATTCCTCGGACGAGTCATCTTCATATTTCTTCTTTCTTTTGTTCAGTAGGGTTCTTGGAGTTAATTTCAAGATCTGCTTCTGCCTTTTCAGTTTTCCTTAAACCCTTGTCAAGATTTTTGCTTTTTTATTTTTATTTTATTGTGTTTTTTTTAACTTGGAAAGGGAATTAATTAAAGGCTGCAACTTGAGGAGGATGTGCGAGTTTGGATGATAAAATTAGCTGTTCTGTTTGGCTTGGAGGTAGGGGTGGGGTGGGGTGGGGGTGGGTAAGATAGCTTTTTTCAAAAATTGTTGCTTTTTCCTGAATCCCTTTTGATTTCAGGGTCTTTAGATTAATTTCTTTGATTTTAGCTTGATTGGAATATGAGGCTATCTTCTTCTCCCTCCACTGCTAGTGGGTTTAATGCTCAGCCTGATGAAGGTAACTCTTTTTATTGCATATAGGAATGCTGACTTAAATGACGCTGTTCTAATGTTTGTTTGTTTTTCCCCTTTTGCAGGGGAAACGAAATGCTTGAATTCGGAGCTGTGGCATGCTTGCGCTGGCCCGCTGGTTTCGCTTCCGCAGATGGGGAGCCGGGTCGTGTATTTTCCTCAAGGCCACAGTGAGCAGGTTTAAGATTGATTCCCTGTATACCAAAATAGCAATATACAGTTAATTATTTCACAAAATCGACAAATTTGGTTCTTGACTTGTAGACTTGTAGTGTCATACTTTGACGACCTCGGTTGTATATCAATAGAGATTGTATTTCGACTTGCATGATGTGAATCGAAAACTAAATCTAAAAAAAATAAAATTGACTGGTCTTAGGATGTATTATGTCATGCCCATTTGATGCGTTATCGTCTCATATAATAAATAGCTGCTTGATGTCATGTTATTTTGTTTTTACTCATTTAAGATGAGCATTCCCATACCAGTGCGTGTCTTGACGAAACTTTTACAGATTACTACATAAAATAACTCGCTCGAGACATGTACAATGACTGTTTTTACTCAATTAAGATGATATCTTCCTTTCGAAAAGCTCGGTGGGCCGGTTGTTTAGACATAAATATTTAACCATATACAGTTTAACTATTTATCCATCTATACCAAATTAGTGTATATCTTTATTTTATGTATTGTGAACAGGTTACTGCCTCGATCAACAAGGAAGCAGTAGACTCGACTCTCCCTAATTATCCAGGCTTACAACCACAACTGATATGCCAGCTTCACAATATTACCATGCATGTAAGTATCTTTTTTTTTCCTAACAAAAAAAAAAAAAAAACTAAAGCGAAATAAAATTGGGACGTATTTGCTTTGTTTTTTTGCAGGCTGACATTGAAACAGATGAAGTATATGCACAGATGACTTTGCAACCGCTCAGCCCTGTACCATACTTCAAATATATTTTGTGTTTGTTAAATTTATTTTCAGTACTGTCCCTTAATTTTCCATCTAACAATTCTGTTTTTGTCAGGAAGAGCAAAAAGACTTGTGCCTGCTGCCCTCGGAACTTGGTGCCGCGAACAAACAGCCGACCAATTACTTCTGTAAAACATTAACAGCTAGTGACACAAGCACTCATGGAGGGTTCTCTGTCCCCCGCCGGGCAGCTGAGAAAGTCTTTCCTCCTCTTGTAGGACCCATCACAAGTTATTTATGTTATTGTTCGTATTAGCCTATTATGTTAATTATTTAATTGTCCATTTTTGTTTTATTCCTCAGGATTATTCCCAAACCCCGCCTTGTCAGGAATTAATCGCAAAAGATTTGCATGGAAATGAATGGAAGTTTAGACACATCTTCCGTGGTAAGTTCAATATTTTATATAAAGTCTCAAGCTTGTTTTTTTTTGCCTTATAGTAAATGTTAGAAATACTACTTAGAATAGAGAAATAGATAACCTTATATCAGAATTCGATTCAATGCAGTCGAAAGATTAAAACAATTTGGGCTCGTGTGAGGTCCATTTCTAGTCGTATTTTTGTTTATTCACTATTTATTGAGATTTAGTTTGCGTACTTTGTTTTCATGTGAAAATTGATAGCATTGTTAAATGATTAGCTGTAATGATATTTTAAATAGAATTTTTAGGTTTTAATAGAAGTAGTCAACTCCTACAGGTCAGCCAAAGAGGCATCTGCTTACGACAGGGTGGAGTGTGTTCGTGAGTGCAAAGAGGCTTGCTGCTGGAGACTCTGTTATTTTCATCTGGTATGCATGCAGTACATATTACTGGTTTGGAATAAAAGCTGCCTTACATATAAATCCTCGACTCTTCATTTTTTTTAATCAGGAATGAGAATAATCAGTTGTTCTTGGGGATTCGACATGCTAATCGCCCTCAAGCCTTTATGCCTTCATCGGTTCTATCAAGTGATAGCATGCACATTGGACTTCTTGCTGCAGCTGCTCACGCTGCTTCCACTAACAGTCGTTTCACTATATTTTACAATCCCAGGTAGCGTTTATTTGCATATGCAATTTAATTTAATTATCATTTCATTATTTCTGCTCAAGTAACATGTATCCTTAACTTCTTTTTTTAATATCAGGGCTAGTCCAACAGAGTTTGTGATTCCACTGGCAAAGTACGCCAAAGCAGCGTATCATACCCGTGTTTCTGTGGGGATGCGCTTTCGGATGTTATTTGAAACAGAAGAATCTAGCGTCCGTCGGTAGGTCAAATTTTTTCATACAAAATCACATTTTTACCCCAAGTAATGCCCAATGGTGTTAATAAGTGTTCAATAAAAACCACACCTTTTTAACGTCATACATGTAATCTCAAGCTTATTACCATACCTGAAAACCATAATGAACTCAGGTACATGGGTACAATTACGGGTATCAGTGATTTGGATCCTGTTCGTTGGCCCAACTCGCATTGGCGCTCAGTGAAGGTTTGTTCACATCTATATTTATCATTTTATCATTTGTTTCTGGTATGCTTATCAGTGTTAAGAAGACTGTTAGTTGATTTCTCTAATACTTTATTGCATGGGATATCTTTATATAGGTTGGATGGGATGAATCAACAGCAGGGGAGAGGCAGCCGAGAGTTTCCTTGTGGGAGATCGAACCCCTTATGACATTCCCAATGTACCCTTCTCCATTCTCACTCAGGCTCAAGCGACCGTGGCCGTCCGGATTGCCTTCTTTCCCTGGTATGCTTTATTCAACTGACCTTTTTTTTGCTCGTTTCGGTTTCGCCATTGTTAGTTTAGTGCTGGTTTGATTTTGTTTTCACTTACATTTACAGACCAGGGTACTCAGTCGCTGAATTTCCAGAGGTTTGATGTATCCCCATGGACCCAACCACGGCTCGACATGTCCATGCTCGGCTTACAGCCCGACATGTACCAAATGATGTCAGCTGCTGGACTCCAGGACCCAGGTTCGTTAGATCCCTCCAAAATTACCAATCAGTCCCTCCTCCGTTTCCAGCAAAACATACAAAACGTGCCAAATCTCTCTGCTTCATTAGTTCAGAATCAGATGCTGCAGCCGTTGTCCCATTCCCAACATAACTTCAATAATCAGAACTTTCCTGAAAGCAATGTTGTATCACAGGTATATACTTTGAGTACTCGAGAAAACATGTCGTGATACCAGAATACTTAATCTTACTTCTCATTTAAGATAGAACTGTCCAATAAGAATATACTCGACTCGATTTGATTCACAGGCTCAGATTTTGCAACAACAATTGCTACTCCGCCAGCAACTTAACGATCATCAGCATCATCAGCAACATCAACAACAACAACAACATCAGCAACACCATCAGCAGCAGCAACAACAACATCAGCAACAACAGCAGCAGCAGAAATCTACTCTCGCCAGTCCACATTCAGGCCCACCACCCCCTGAGGCCCAAATTGTGCCCATGCATGGATTTTCTTCGACTAGCCAGCTGCAGAACTTCTCCGACCTCATCGGCACTCACTTGCCTTCTTCCAATAATACCAATACCAATAATAATAATTCTTCCTTGCAGAGCCTTCTAAGTTCATCTCCCCACAGAGCAAATCCATCAATGCCTCATAAGCGAGTAGCATTAGACCCTCAGCTTCCCCCAAAGCCTTCTCAATTCGGAGTGCCAAACGGCGAAGAATTCGGGACAGCTAGTCCGAGAATCTCGAACCTTTCAGCCTTGCTCTCACCTTTCTCCAGCAGGGAGTTTCCAGATTTCCAAGGGCCGAGCGATCCACATAACAATATGCAATTTGGGGTTGGTAATAACATCTCGTCAGCTATGATGATGAATGGTGTCGCAACTCTCGGGAATGATCCGTACCCGGGCCCCACGTTTGGAGGAGATGCAGGCACTGATTTTCCTCTAAACTCAGACATGACTACCTCGAGCTGTGTCGATGAATCGGGTTACTTGCAGTCCTCGGAAAATGTGGACCAAACTAACCCAAATTCTGGAACCTTTGTGAAGGTGAGATAGCTCTCTTTTTCGGAATATTTACAAAAAAGTTCTGTTTAGGTTTGACTTTATTACAATTTACAAAACTAACTTTTTATATTTATTTTTAGGTTCACAAATCAGGTTCGTTTGGACGTTCGTTGGATATATCAAAATTTAGCAGCTATGAAGAGCTGAGGAGTGAGGTGGGTCGTATGTTTGGGCTTGAAGGCCTTTTGGAGGACCCACAGAGATCAGGCTGGCAGCTTGTATTTGTTGACCGGGAGAATGATGTTCTTCTCCTGGGTGACGACCCTTGGCAGTAAGCACATATACTTAATTATAATCGTTTTCTTGCTTATTGTTTTGTGCTTATTAGTAATTCTTTTTCTTTGCTCGGATCCAGGGAATTCGTTAACAGTGTATGGTACATCAAGATTCTGTCCCCTCTTGAATTCCAACAGATGGGCAAAGACGAAGTTGAGATTCCTAATAACTATGCCCAACCGAACGGGAACAACAATGCATGTGACGATTATATGAGCCGGAAGGACTCTGAGAGAAGCAGTGGTAGCTTGAATGGGATACCATCTGTTGGTTCTATCGACTATTGATCGATATGAATGTTGAAGTGTCGTTACTACTGTATTATTTATCGGGTTTTTTGTTTGTTGTAATATGAAATTTTTATTTCCATGAATGTTTCAAGTCATATATGTGTGACTATTTCCCAAAAAATTGGATTTTTAATTTAATATTTATAATTTTAAAATACAAATGATTTTCTTTTCTTTTCTTTTACTTAAAACGTGACCAAAGAAATCACAGGCTGAACCCAGCAGCCATCTGAATTCTGAATTCGATTTTCATCTCTGAGTGACTACAGCTACAAAGAAATCATCCTTCGATTCCATCGTTTGTTTATTTTAGGGTTGTAAATTTTAATTTAATTTACAACCCTTTTAATAATCCGTGATTTTAAATTTTAATTTTTGTGGTTCGAGTATCCTGTCAGGTCCGATCAATTATAACTCTGAAACAAAGAAATCCCATGAAGATGATTCAGGTTTTTTTAGTTTAGTTTTGGATTACTTGGCTTTTAATTAGAACCCTTTGTCAGTTTTGTCATATCCCAGTACTTAATATAACTCATTCTAAAGATTATAATTTTGCATTGTATCTGTAGTTAATTCGAGAAAAGCAAATTGTATGAATGATCACAAACCATGGTTGGATGATCCATGAAATCAATCCTGTTGTCTCACTTGTCTGCAGGTTCAAATAAATTGTTATGTTTAAGCTCCCCTGCAGAAACTATGGCTTCAACCAAAGTGCTCTCCTCCCATGAAGATGATGTGATCAAACGACCACCCTCATATAAGAGTACCTACTCTACTTCTCTTGGTACGAACATTGCTTTTGCCATCTCATGAAACAACTTTTAGCTCTACCTAGTTATGTTCCATAGTTTGTTTCTTTTTCATATCTCGATCAATTTTTTATGTTACTAAATTTTTAAATGATTTCAGGAACAAGGAAATATTTGGGTTTCGGCTTCATTACCCAAGCTCCTACAGGTATGAAAAAAAATCCCTTTTTATCATCCGAGATTCGAAACGAATGTATTGTTTGGGAGTTCGTTTGTTTCTTTGTCATATATATATATATATACACACACACACACACACACACACACACAGACGTTTGGTGGTGTTGTTGATCCATGAAATTTATCTGCAGGCATAAAGGGATCGTTCAGTTCAAGCTGCCTGCAAATTATGCCTCCGAGTAAAGCTGTAATAAACACAGAACCCACTTTTTTGCAGAGTATCGGCGTCCCATCTCTAGGTACGTACGGAAAATTGCTCTGTAATCTGAAACAAGTTTTAGAGTTTTTATTGTGATTTTTTAGCTAGGTGTTCCATCCGATTTCTTTCTCATATCTCAAAAACATTGTTGATACTGCTTATCTCTGAACTGTTTTTTATTATCCTTGGTTTAAAAAAGTTTGTTTTTTCTTTAATCATTTGGGTTTGTTTACACTTAAAATTCCAATTTTGAAGGCACTGTGTCAGTGTGTCACACTTAAACTTTATAGCAAAGTAATTACACAGACAATTCTCTTTTTATTGGAAAACCAAATTAAATATGAAATTTGCTTTTGCAATCTGGAATGATTCATTGTTTTAATTTATTGATTGGGGTTCCTTTGTTTCTTTTTCATATATTTATACGAGTCATGAAATTAATCTTTTCGCAGGTATGAAGAAATCTGTCAGTTTAAGCTCCCTAGAAAGCCTTGCGTCAAAAGTTGAATGCCATGAAGATTTGATACGCCTATCACACTCGTTTAGGAATCTCCGCTCTTCATATCCACGTAAGTAAAATTGCTTTGCTATCTGAACTGAGTTAAGGTTTTTGTATTTAGTGTTAGATATGAAACGATTAAGGTCCTTTTAAGAGGTTACTTTGAGATTGGTTTCTTTACCATGTGCTTAACATTTTACTAAAACCGTTTGCTTTTGAGACTCATTCCCCTCGTCATATTTGGCATATCGGAATACCTTCAAATTTATTGATATCATTTATTTAAAAGATTACCATCGTTCATGTTTTTATGTTTGTTTATTATGGGTATCTACAAAATGTTCGATAATGAGTTGAAACAATATATTGAAACAGGCTCTGGCTTTGGCTCCGCTAACTTTAACAATAAGGCTTTACCGGCGATGAATCCTTGCTATTCTACCGACTGCGAGCATATGAGATACTATATATCTCCTGCAGACGGTCGGCGCATTAGAAGAACTCCGATTCCTCATTACATAGAACACACATATCCAGAAATTTGCGACGAGTGTTCCAAGAGGCACATACCTGGTTACCCTTGTCGTGACATAGCGTGCACCGTTTGCAACCGCCCGTTTCACTTCAATACAGACTGCCCTTACTTAGGCTACTACCCGAAAGGTGCTGATTTTGACAGTAAGAGATATATGGTAATGTGTCAGTGCGGGAATTTATTCGATCAGGATAGATGGTGTTGTCCCTATTGTACTGGGAGAGAAGCAAAGCTTTGTAGAAAGCTTTGTGCCATTTGTTTAGCAGGTGAGGATCACACCGCCTTTGAATGCACAAAGGACGTAGCTCGTGCTGCCAGACGTAAATCTGAATGGGAGAACAAGTGTAAAGCTTATGCCATCAGTCTATGATAAGTAGACAAGGCAATAATTGTATGGATTTGGGTATTGGAACTACTTTTGTAAGGTTAAAACATTACTATCTACTGTATTTATTTTGGAATGTTTAGTTATTTTGGAATAGTGTTGAGGTTTGCCCAGTGCATTTTTAATGGCATGATTACTGTTGGATGTTTGTTTTGTCTCTGAATTGACGAGATGACCATTTTTGTGTTTGATATATTACAAGGGCTAATGTATACCAGTTTGAAACTTAGTATTGCTTATGTTGTTCATAGTTGAAGGATGTCAAATGGGATGCTGAACTTGGGGGTCAGAGTATGGAGTTGAGGTTGGTGGAGTATTTTGCTAATGAGTTTAATTAACAGCTTGGAATCAATTAGAAACTCTCCCAAGATCTGTAGAATCAATTTACGATGATCGTGACTTCAGGTTAGCTAATCTCTTTGGTACACCGCAATCTTTACAAGATCCATTCTCTACTGCCACGGCATTATGAAAATAGAATTTCTTCATTGTTCTCTTCCATGTTTTGGACTAATGTCTTATATCCTTGATTTCCATTTATCGCATTCTCTCGTGACATAAATATTGATTGAATCATGGCTTGTTTTCTTATTTGTCTTCTCTGGGATTTATTTCTATAGGAGCACAATTACTCGCGAAAAGTTTGAAGAGCTTTGTGATGATCTTTGGGTGAAGGCACTTGTTCCTCAAAAAGAAGTTCTCAAGCATTCTGGACTAAATTTTGATGAATCATATGCAGTGGAGTTGATTGGAGGTGCCACTCGAGTTCCAAAGTTGCAGGTTGTTACATCTGACTTCTGCAGCCATGGTTTTGATAGAAATTGTTGTTCTACATTTATAACTTTAACAGACATGCCTTAAGTTTCTCAAGGCACTGGTGCTTAGAAATACTACATTTTCTCATTTGCTTTATCTTAACCAATTTTTGGGTGCTGCAATGCACCCAGCCTGGTGTTTGTTTTTTCCACTGATTTGGACAAAAATAGCCTCCGCATAGTGAACTCAGGCTTCTAGGTTTATTTTTGAAACACTGATTTCACCTGGAGCAATGAAAACCGAACATTAGAACTGCTCAATCTATTGTATGCTTGATCTCCATTTGTAGCATTTGATGATTCGAATCGGATCATGCATATTTCATGTTCAGGCTCAGCTTCAGGAGTTTCTTGTACGAAAACAGTTAGGCAGACATTTTGATACTGATGAGACTATTGTTCTAGGTGTGCCTCATCATGCTGCAAACTTAAGTTATGTAATGAAGTTAAACCGTAAGCTCGGAATGATTGATGGTTCTACTTATGGATTTGTGTTTGAGTTGAATGGTGCTGGTATGTTAAAAGATGAAAACACCAGACAGCTTATTGTACCAAGAATGAAAAAATTACCCAGCAAGGTAAACAATTTTTGATACAGAAAAGTTGGTATATCTCATTCCACGGTATCAATTTTATTTGTTTTTTTTTTTACTTGAATTGCAGATGTTCAGAACTTTTGTTCACAACAAGGATTTTGAAGTTTCACTTTCTTATGAGAGTGAAGATCTGATACCACCTGGAACATCCTCTCTGGTATTTGCACAATATGATGTGTCTGTTTCTGAAAATCTGATTTCATTTGATTGCATTACTCTTTTTTTGTTGTTTATGAGATTTTCTTGATGCCTTGGTATTCACAGGTACTCGTCACGAAACCTTTCCTCCCCAATTAAGGCCAATTTACACTTTTCTATCAGTAGAAGACTACTATAGAAGTGGTATATTTTCTTTGGATAGGGTAGAAGCTGTCATTGTGATAACTGAATGGGTAAAAGTCCCAAGAAAGAATCTCACAGTGAACAATTCAACATCTTCTTCTGTCAACAATACAGATGCTGATTCGAAAAATGCATCAGAGGACAACAGTGATAAAGTTGAGGCAAGTAATGGCAATAGTAACATCTCAGACTCTAATGCTAATGACTCTAGCACCGTGGATCTTGGTACGGAAAAGAAGCTGTAGAAAAAGACTTTCCGAGTCTCCCTTAAGGTAGGCAATCCTCATAAACAAGATCTACTTCACAGTTATTGCATTCTTTAATATCTTGAGAATTCTATTTATGTTTCTATGTGTTTGTGTAGGTTATTGAGAAGACAGCAGGGCCTGGGATGTCTCTCTCAAAAGAATATTTTGCTAAGGCTAAACTAAATATGGAATCATTGGATAACGATTCAGAAAGGAGAAAAACCGCAAAATTGAAAAATAACTTGGCAGGATACATATATTCTACTAAAGACTGGGTAAGTTTTTTTTATGCAGACTTTTAGCATTCGTGAATTCCTAGTCTCATTGATCATACCTAAGATTTTGTACATACTGGATTTTAAGAATTATATATCAATGATTATTATTTTTAATACAGCCACGTTGAAGCTTTAATATTCATGTTTTACTTTGATCCTTATATCTACATTAACCAATGAATGTAATACGTAGTCTAGTCCTATAAAGGTTTCATAAGCATGACTCCAGTACTGCCACAAGCATTCTTTGAGAGTATGTGCTGATGTTTCCTTTCCCTGCTTTCTGATTCCCCATCCATTGCTTCCTCATTGATGATGTTGGCAATCAGGAAGTGTCACCTTTATATTGCATTTTGAGAATTATGGCTCTGTTTATTAAATTTGTTTATGATTTGGTATACAAAAACTTAAGCATCCTGTAAATTCTTTTGCAACTAAGTTACCTAAACATGCATCTTAATTTTGATATAATCAGCTTGAATTGAAGGACTTGAGAAAATTATCTAGGTGGCAGATTGGTTATATACTGATGGTGAAGATGTTTCTGCCACTGAATTTCAAGAACGACTGGATATGTTGAAAGCTATTGGTGACCCTATATTTTTAGGTTTGTCCCTACTTTCTATTAAATAAATTAGTAATGCTCTTTCATGCAGGCAAGGTGTCTCTTACAATGTATTTGTGTTACAGGTATAACGAGCTCCTGCACGTCTGGCTGCATCTGAACATGCACAGAGATACCTTACTGAGTTGCAAAAGGTGAATTATTTTTGTTATTTCATTCATTAACTTTTTCTAATGTGCAATATTATTGGCTAAACAGCGGGATGGTTCACATCCACTTATATATTATTTCATTTTTTTGTGCTAAAAAATTGTGATTTTTGAAATACAAAAATTGAAACAAGGATGGATATTGATATCGTGATTGAATATGAGTTGAAAATGTGACAGTGAAAATTGATGTGATATAGAAATAGAACAATGATAGGATATGAGTGTTGATTGAAAATGTACTAGAGATGAGGGAATTTGTGAAAAAAACTGTAATAATGATAGTCTTTTTAAAAAAGAGCAAGTCAATTGCCTTTAGGTGTGATGGTAACCAAAAAGGCGAATTTTTTGGTATCCACCCTTGAGTCCTTGACCTATGAGGAAAATTATTTATAAATGCGATTAAGTTGATTGAAGTGAAAAAAATCCAATGTTTTACATTTCTATTCTGTGTTTTGCAAAAACGAAATCTCCATTAGAAGGCTTAACAGTCGGTAGCAAGTTTTAACTGTATTCACTATGCCGAAAAGTAGAAATACTCTTGTTTTGAAATTTGGTAACGAAACTTGGACTTGGCATACCAGGCAACATCTCTAACTTCTTGTTTATGTCACCCAATCTTTAGATTGTGCAAGAATGGGAAACAGACAAATTTTGGCTGCCAAGAGAGAGAATAGATGAGTTAGTATTAAATTATTACCCAAACATATTGAAAATGCACTCACTTACAACATTTTTTTATTTTTTGAAAAATTTAAATTGTGCCTCACTGTGGAATCTGTGGTTTTCTAGGTCACGAGTGAAGCTAAAAAGTTGAAAAAATGGTCAAGTGACAAGGAGACTGAGCAGAAAATAAAACCTTATTCTTCTTTTTTATTCACGAGACGAGTCTTTATCATTTTGATTTTTCGATGTTGATATTGTTTTGTTAAATAGGCCCTCCGAATGATACATCAAAATGCTATATTAATAAACAGTAATAAATAGTGTTTTGGTATAAAATATAGCCAAGTGTTTACGATTTTCTGTGAGTGTCCGCAGTCGTGGACCAGGTGGTATGCGCTGGGGGCTCCTTTGGTCCGCCCAGAACCTCTGTAAGTTTTTCTTCATCCTTTCATATACATGCCGTTCCTCGCTAACATATGCGCACATATGTACCTTTGTATTGAAAGCATATTATAAGAATTGTTTTATGTTTGTAATATGTATCTTTGTATTGACAGCATATTATAAGATGTGGAGCAATCATTTATATATGGAGCATATTGAGAATAAATCCACAATCATTTATATATGGAGCATATTGAGAATAATATTTTGCTCCATTAAAATGGGTTTAACTATTGATTATATGTAATTTTCAATTCATAACCCTTTCATTAATAAAATAAATAAGTTCTCCTATAGATATTTAAAAAGAAAATTAAATGTTTTGCAATAAATAGTTAATCTTACAGTAAAACACTATCTATTTTATATGAAATGGTATATATATATATATATATATATATATATATATATATATATATATATATATATATATATAAATATAAATATAAACGTGTAATTAATTGATTTTATTCTTAAGAATAAATTATAGTAGTAATCAAATGTAAGTATTTTTGTTTTATATGTATATACATAAATACTTAAATATGGTTATTTATTTTATGGGTATCAAGTTGAAAATTTGATTAAAATTATATATATATATATATATATATATATATATATATATATATATAATAGAAACTACATATAGTAATACTCTATATAAGAATAAACTCCCTATAATAATAAAAAATTCAAGTCTCGACTCGGACAAGTTATAAATAGGAATAAACTCCACATTGTCATAAGTCATACATTTTGCAAGACCCACCTTAAGGATTTATACTTATATATAAAAATAAATGATTAATATATAATAAAAATATATATTAATAATATTTTTATTTATCAAAATCAATTACATGTTTAAAAAAACTTAAAAATGTTTATCAAAATCAATGACATATAATATATTATCAAAGTTTATAGTAATTAGATTTATTAGTATTTTATTTAATATATATGTTAAATATAATTTATATATATATATATATATATATATATATATATATATATATATATATATATGGTCAAATATAGATAGTCAAAACTATTAAATTTGTTAAGTTCGATATATTTTATTTTTATATTTATATTATTTTTTATACGAAAAAAATTATTTTTTATTTTGTAAAACTCTATATAAGAATAACTCTCTATAGTAATAATTTTTCTAGTCCCAACCATATGACTTTACGGAATTTCTAATATATATATATATATATATATATATATATATATATATATATATATATATATATATATATATATATATATATATATATATATATATATATATATATATATATATATATATATATATATATATATATAAACGTGTAATTAATTAATTTTATTCTTAAGAATAAATTATAGTAGTAATCAAATGTAAGTATTTTTGTTTTATATGTATATACATAAATACTTAAATATGGTTATTTATTTTATGGGGATCAAGTTGAAAAATTGATTAAAATTGGGCGTGTTTATGTTTAAGCCGAGAGCTCGTTTATTACATGACAACTCTTTAGAAGTGATTTGTTAAATGATGAATCTACATTTACACAGCCGAGGGCTGGTTTATTACATGACAACTCTTTAGAAGTGATTTGTCAAATGATGAATCTACATTTACACTACATTTTTTGGATGGTTAGAAAGAAAGTATATTGTTAACAATTTATTTTTTATATTTGAAATAGTGGGTTGATTAGTTGATGAAGACAACGTGAAATGGCTACACAAATCTGATTGGTTGGTGGGTGATATACACGGTGAAGTTTCCATCTGATATGAACAATTTTGTCAAAATAGTTTTGGCGTCCGGTCATACTATAAGAGAATTTAAGAACAATGATAGAAGAAGTGTAGGTATTTAATCATCAAAACATAAATCTTCAACCAATACATAATGTGAAGAATTTCAATAAGTCATTCTTGAACGTGCTCTTTTAGTTTAACAATAATTTGTAAAATACAATAAATTTGTTTTCTGGTTTTGAAATGGTGAATTGGTCTTCCCTCTATTGGTTCTGACCAATCACTCAATATAACTTTGCATCATCTTTTACATTATAACAATATTTGCATGTCACTCAATATAACTTTGCATCATCTTTTACATTATAACAATATTTGCATGTCACTCAATATAATTTTGCATCATCTTTTACATTATAACAATATTTGCATGTCACTCCAGATATAACTTTGCATCATCTTTTACATTATAACAATATTTGTATGTTACTCTATCCTCCTAAACAACATCAATATCAAAGTTTGGTGTTGCTTCCTCTTTGCCTGTTCGGAAGTCATCCTAAACAATACGTCGAGCTTTCTTGAAGTCAAGGCCCGACTTGAAACCGAGCTCGCGGTCCGAATCGGGTTTTCGAGTTTTTTCGGGCGCGATTTTTTAATAATAAAAAAATTTAAAATAATCAAATATTTTTTTGAATTAAAAATTTTATAAAATATATAATTTTAAATATTATAAATATAGAAGTATAAAATTTATGTTTTAAATTTAAAATTATAAATTAAAATACAATAAATCATATAAAAATATATATACTTATTACAATATAAATTAAAAAAATAAAATTAAAAAGTCGGGTTGATTCGAACTTTCGATCCTAAATTTGTAGGACCCAAGCTCAGACTGAATTTTAAATTTCGGTTCGAGCTTTTAGTAGATTGGTCCCAAAAAAATTTGAACTTAACTCGTGACTGTTTTTTTTTTGTGGGTTTTCTGCCCGTACTCGGGTTTTAGGCTCAAACACACTCCTATAATTAATAGATACTATTATTGAATGCATAAAAAAATTACTAGTAAAATACATGTACATTACTTTTGTTCATTAATTTATATTGCAAGTTTCTTAAAGAATTAAACATCCTTATAATATATAATTCAGCTAACAATTATCCTAGGTGTCATATGTTTTAACCGTTTGATTTTTTTGTGTTCACACCTATTAATAAACAAGCACCGTTATATTAAATTTGTGTTCACACGGGTCATTATTAATTATTATTTTTAGCGTAATTATTTTTAATTAATTAGGCAATTATTTTTAATTAATTATCTTAATTATTTATTTCTTTATATAATATAATTTATATTTATAATCTCCTTAATATACTCCTTAATTTTAGTAAATATTAGTTTGAAATATTCAAAATATTACCTTTATTCCTTAATTATCTCTTTCAATTAAGTTTATTCTATTATACAAACAATAATATCGAAATTTAAGGTAATTCAAATTTGTTATATTTAAAAAATAATATTAATTATCAAACCTTACTTCAAATACTATATAAATGACCCCATCTTCACTCACTTACTACCTCCCACTTTTCATTTCAGCTATTTCTTTTATTTGTTAATGCTGACATTTATTTATTTTTTGCAGAGGTCTATGTAAGTTTTGTTGTTTTTTTTGTTTTTTTTTTATTTTTCCAGCCTTTTCATTTCAGCTATTTTTTTATTTTTTCATACTCACATTTATTTATTTTTTTCAGAGCTTTATGTAAGTTTTGTTGTTGTTTTTGTTGTTTTTTGTATTTTTTGTAGCTAAATATTATTTTACTAATTCAATTTTAATTTAAATTTGGTTGTTTGATAATTAATGTTTTTATTTTTGTAGCCTTCAAATGTAAATCTTTTACTAATTCAAATTTAATTTTAATATTATTGTTTGATCATTAATATTTGTATTTTTGCAGCTGTAAGTATTTTTTTACTAATTTGAATTTTAGTTTTAATATTATTGTTTGATCATTAATATTTTTATTTTTTTGTATTTTTTACTAATTTGAATTTTAGTTTTAATATTATTGTTTTATCAATAATATTTTTATTTTTTGCAGCTTTCGATGTAAGTATTTTTTACTAATTAATATTACCGTTTGTTGATTATAATTGTATTGTAAATATAACAATTTATTTGATAATAATTTTTGTATTTTTTTCAAATTTTTTGAATTTTTTATTCTTTTTGATAATTTAATTTTTTTTTACAGAACTTTTGGATTTCTTACTTTTTTTTTTGTTTATTTTGTAAGTTTCTTTATAACTATTTTTTTTGTAGGTTTCATTATAAGTAAAATACTCTACGTACGAATTGAACAATTAGAAGTTCATGAAGAAAGATCAAAACATTGGATTGCACAAATTTTAAATGGATTCCAAGTTTTTGTTTATGTTTCCTAATAAAATTAAAGTAATTTTTGTTAATTTTATTTATGATGTAATTTACTCAATTTACTGTAATTTTAGAGTAGTTTGTTTTCATTTTATTTATGATTTATTTTATCTATTTACTTTAATTTATAAAATTTACGTAATTTACAATAATTTTATTTAATTTTATTCTAATTTTGTTTATGTTGTAACTTACACACCAATATCTTTATTTGTATTACTTACAAATATCACTAAAACAGAATTAAAATCTTTGATTGAGTTAATGAAATAAAATCGTATTTAATAATTATTGAATAATTGAAAAAACAATAATACAATCGATGATTATTATTTTTGTACAAAATAATTGTTTATTATTAGATTTTTTTAATTTTTTTTATTTTCGGAAATAAATTCAAAAATAATTTATGTATTTTAGTTCGATCGGTCTATTATATATAAATAATAATAATAATAATAATAATAATATTAATTTTGATTTAATTAATTTATGTATTTTAATTATATGAATTAGTAATAAATTATAAAAATAATTATTATATCAATTAGTCTTCCAACCAGATTTGATGTATAAATAATATTATAAAATTATAAAATAAAATTATATCCTTAGAAATCAAATAAAATTTTTATTATTAATTATGAGTATAGTAAATTTATTCCTTATTTTAAGCAAGCAACTAGATAAATTCAAAGTTCAATTAAAATTATATATCAATAATATTATTAATTATGAGTATAGTAAATCTATTCCTTATTTTAAGCAACTAGATAAATTCAAAGTAACTAAATAAATTCAAAAGTCAACTAAAATTATATATCAAAAATATTATTAATTATGAGTATAGTAAATATATTCCTTATTTTAAGCAACTAAATTAATTCAAAAGTTGACTTAATTAATTTGAGAATGAAATAATAATAATTCAATTTTTTATTAATTTACAATTAGAAATAATATTATCCTCTATTTATATTACTTTAATTATGCGGCATTAAAAAATATTTTACCATAAATTAATAAATTCAATAACAATTCATTATTCAATTAATCACGCTTTAAACTAAATTAATATATTTTGATTTATTTAAATAAGAAATATTCCGAATACGTTTTCTGTTATACTACTATTTATTTATAGTACTAAATAAATTTGTGATTCTTTAATTGTATTCCGTTCATTTTTTCTCATCCCTCTAATTGTCCAAAGATCTTTATATAATAATTTCATTTTTTTCAACTCTTTACTAATCATTTTCAATCAATGTTTTGGTTGTATTCTTCTTTTTCTGATGTCAATTCCTCCGAAAAAGACTTTCGTTCAATTATACTAAGGTATATTATTGAATTTAATGTGTATAAACATAAATACATTTTTTTTATTATATATGTGTAATAAATAAGTGATTTATAATTGTTATTATATTTATTGCAGGTTATTAAAATTTGCACATCTTTTAAAATCCATGAAAAACGGTCTGAGCGAGGTTGGTATTACATAATTTGCCCTACTTGCAATCATTCACAGAATGTCAATTATTGCAATTTTGTGTGCTATTTTTGTCATCGTGGTCTTATTCGTCACACCAAGTTTAAAATTCATCTCCAACTTCATGACGGAAAGCACTTCACGAATTTTGTATTGATGAATGAAGTTGCATTATTTCCAAATCAAAAATCAGCTGATCGATTGGTTCTTTCAATCCTCTTGGTATTTAATTCTCTCCTACATATATATTAATTTTTTTATGTAATTTTATTTTTCTGTCATTTTATAACTGTATTTTTTATTATATTAATTAATTAATTAATAATGCAATGTATCTTTATGTATACAAAGATAATGCCGACGATCATATTGGAACATACTCGACTGAAAGTATAAACAAAGTAACTGCGGTTGTATCATCTCTTAATGAAAACGAGTTTATGTTTAAGGTCAGAGTTGATGGAGACAATCTTTTAGGAAGATTATGTTGTTGCATTGTAGATATGCGAAATTTGGATTCTATATTATTATGGCTGTACAAGGAAAGATTAATCCGTAATTCATCCTACCTTACAATTCTTGATGGGGTCTCCGAATTAATTAAGAAGTCGAACGATGATTCCTCCGATTATCCATCCGATGATGACCTTTTGAACTTATTTTTTTTACCTTTTAGTAATCTATTTTTGTACTTTTTTCTTTCAGAACTTTGTATCATGAATTCATAATACCATTTCAACTTAATTTTTACTTTTCCGTAATTTTTGTTAATCTATATTTTTTTTAATATCAACTTATTATTATCAAATTTCTATTTTATAATTTTAAAATCATTATATCTATTTAATATCATTAAAAAACTATTGAAATCTAATATATTATAATTGAAAACAATTTGTTATAATATATAATTCACTATATTTTAGTAAGATAATTATTAATCTTTTTTCATACTTATCACAAAAACCAACAAGAAAAATACTTATTTCCGTTTATTAATATAAAATTATTAAATAAGGAAATCACTCAAAGAACTTCGACTACAATAAGAATATCGAATCTCAGGGGTAGACCCAGAATTTTAGGTGAAGGAGGGCCAAAATTATATTTTAATAGTAAGACTAATATTCTTGCATAATTATTTTTGCTACTACCACGTTAGAAAATAAAATAATTTTATCAATTTTTACTTAAAAAAATAAAATATATATATATATATATATATATATATATATATATATATATATATATATATATATATATATATATATATACACTTCAATTTTAGGTCATTGTATTTATACTTATAAATTTCTCTATGTAAATGCATATTTCTATTTTTATTTATTGTGAATTAGTTGAATAAATTTACAAATGGAAATTAAAAAAAAATCATTAGTTTATGTGGAATTTAAGAAAAAAAATATTATTTATACTATTTTGATAAAAAAATGTAAGATTAATTTACGTATTAAACTTAAAAAGTATGTAAAAAATTAATTATATAATTGTATTTTTAAAAGTAAAAAATAAGTTGTTCGTAGATATATTTAGGATAACTTAAATTTTACTTCAAATATATATATATGAAACAAAGTGTAATTCTCAGTTAATTTATTTAACTATAGAGACATAGAGAGACAAGATAATATATATAGAGAGAGAAAAGACTAGGAATTAACTAACAACACCGTACTCTTTTGAGTGAGGGTGGGCCGGCCTTAACTATGTAAATATAAAATAGCGTAAAAACTTTCAATAATGTAACTAATAAGCATACTGTATATAGGTAAAAAAAATCCAAGGGGGGCCAAGGCCCATGCAGGATCATACCTAAAGGTACGAGGCAAGATATAGTTCACGCCACTATTAATTCTTCCAACATATGGATAAATTGCAAAGGTTTGCTCTTGGCCAAGAATATGAGGCTGCAAAATATCGGTGAGGGAAATTTTTGTCGTAAGTTGCACGAGTTCTCTGATTGGCTGTCTTCTATAGGGGATGGTACTATTGGTGACGATAACGACGGAGAAGTGGATATAGAGATCCCGGATGAATATTTGATAACTCATTCGGATAATCATATTGAATCTATTGTTCAAGCCACATACCCGAATTTCCATGACCACATTGGTGATATCAATTTTCTAGACGGGCGGGCGATTCTGGCGCCGACCCTGGATGACGTTAATGAAATCAACGATTACATGGTTGCAATGCATAATACTGATGAACGAATTTACTTGAGTTCGGATAGTATCGTCCCTAACGAACGCGGGGATAATATGTTTGCTCAAATGCATTCTGTTGAGTTTTTAAATACCATCAAGTGTTCCGGACTGCCAAACCATGAGCTAAAGTTGAAGGTTAGTATTACTATTACCTTTTTTTTCAAATCTATTTCTATTAATTAATTAATATAGTAGTTAATATAGACATTCAAATATGATAGTTATATAGCTGACTAATATATATATATTAGTGAAGAATAATCAATCACTTTTGATTATTTTTAATATTTATATTCATACAAATATTACGTGTGTATATATATATATATATATATATATATATATTCAAATTGTAACTTTGGTTTTTTTATGCAACCATTTATGCAGCTATATTCTATGTATTGTATTCATTAAATAATTAATTAAAAGAATTAATTTAATTTTGTGAGATGTTACATATTTTTGATACAAAATTGTTTTTTATTGCTACGGAATATGGATGCCGCTTTGGGACTATGGAATGGTACGAGGATGGTTGTAACACACGTTGGTAATTATGTTATCCAGGCGAAAGTATTAGGAGGAAATAATTCTGGGGAATTGGTTTTTATTCCTCGAATTGATCTGACGCCATCAGATACCAAATTCCCGTTTTCTTTTCAACGAAGACAATTTCCGATTATGATATCGTATGCCATGACGATTAATAAGAGTCAAGGTCAGTCGTTGAGAAATGTTGGAATATTTTTGAAGAGACCAGTATTTACGCACGCTCAATTGTACGTTGCGCTGTCTAGAGTAACCAACACCACCGGATTGAAACTTCTACTTTGTGATGATCGTGGTCGTCTTACGAATAGAACAACAAATGTAGTTTATAAAGAAGTTTTCCAAAATTTGTAATTTCATTGTAATTTCTTATTAGATATTACAATTAGATCACAAATTTAAAGTTAATTTATGCATTATCAATGACTATTTCGAATTATTTGTTAGGTTAAACATCAAATATAAACAGAAAGAGCTTACTTCGAGTAACAAAAATTTGAAATTTATTAGCGTGCATCGCACGGGCAAGTGGACTAGTATAATATAATTTACATTTATAATCTCCTTAATTATAGTAAATATTGACTTGAAATATTCAAAATATCACCTTTATTCATTATTTATCTCCTTTAATTAGGTTTATTATATTATACTATTATTTATTTAATTACATTTATTATATTATACAACTATTTATTTATAGTACTAAAATTAATTAGTGTAATTAATGATGAGAGAATTTGCATTTTTTTATTAATATATTTAACCGGTTAATTAATTAATTTATATTATATAAACAATAATATCGGTAAGGTAAATCTACTCCTTATTTTAAGCAACTAAATAAATTTGATATTATCTACTATTTATATTACTATAATCATGAATAATTCAAATCCCTGTCTATATAAAAGATGTTATCTTCACTCACTTCCTACCTCTCACTATTATATATTTTTTAATTTGTTCATGCTCACACTTTTTTTACAGAGTGTAAGTTTTGTTGTTTTTTGTATTTGTTTTGTTGTTTTTTGTATTTTTTGCCGTCTTAAATGTGTAAGCATTATTTTACTAATTGGATTTTAATTTAAATATTATTGTTTGATAATTAATGTTTTTATTTTTTGTAGCCTTCAAATGTCTTCAAAGGTAAATATCTTGGAATTTTAATTTTAATATTATCGTTTAATTATTAATATTTTTATTTTTTGTAGAGTAAGTATTTTTTACTAATTGGAATTTTAGTTTTAATATTATTGTTTGATTATTAATATTTTTATTTTTTACAGTTTTCAATGTAAGTATTTTTTACTAATTAGAATTTTAGTTTTGATATTTTGTTGATTATAATTGTATTGTAAATATAACAATTTATTTGGTAATGATTTTCTTATTTTTTTTTCCAGATTTTTTGGATTTTTTATGCTTTTTAATAATTTATTTTTTTGCAGAACTTTTGTATTTTTTACTGTTTTTTTTTTTTTTTTTTGTTTTTTTGTAGGTTTCTTTATAAGTAAAAAACTCTTCAAATGACTCTTCAAATCGAACAATTAAAAGTTCATGAAAAAGATCAAATATTGGATTGCATAAGTTTTAAATGGAAGCAAACTTTTGTTTATGTTTTCTAATAAGATTAGTGTAGTATGTGTTAATTTTATTTATAATTTAATTTACTCAATTTATTGTAATTTATAAAATTTACAATTTACAATAATTCTATTTAATTTCATTCTAATTTTGTTTATGTCGTAACTTACAAAACAAAATTTGTATTTGTATTACTTAAAAATATCACTAAAATAGAACTAAAATAATTAATTGAGTTAATGAAATAAAATTGTATTTAATAATTATTCGAATAATTTAAAAAACAATAATACAATCCATGATTATTATTTTTGTACAAAATAATTGTTTTTTAAAGTAATAAATTACAAAAATAATTATTTAATCAATTAGTCAACAGTCAATAATACAATCGTTGATTTTTTTTTTAAAATTGTTTTTTAAAGTAATAAATTACAAAAATATTTTTTTAGTCGATTAGTCAACACGATTTTTTCCTTTTTAATCTCCTTTAAATCCGTCTATTAAATTAAAGATAATATTATTTATACATTTATAATAGTAAATATTGACTTTAATAAATTTAAAATAATAAATAAATCATTTTCAATAAATCTATTTATTTTTAATACGTTTTTCCTTATTAATCTCCCTTAAATCCGTTTATTAAAAAAATATTATTTATACCACCAAATATACCATAATAAAAGCCATAAAATCATGTCGTCTCTTTTTTATCAGATTTATTATTAGCATTGTTTTTTTTTTCTTCTCTTCCTTTTTTTATATAAATAATAAATGATGTTCTTATATAATAATTATTATATTCATGTACAATTAATATAATATACATTTGTTTCTTTAATTAAATTTGCATGTAACTCTTGAATTTTTTGTGAATATTTTAAATTTTGTATCTCAAATTATATATTGATATCTTTAATTAACAAATTACCTTTTATACACTAAATTATACTAACCCTCCTAAAACCATAACATGTCATCCCTGTTGTATACTGTTTCTATAATTATAATTAAATATTTTAAAATTTTGTGTATTACTCTTTGAGCAAATATACCAAATATGTAAAGAAACTCGATAAATTAAATAAGAGGTTAAAAAAATATCAACAAACTTATATTAAATCAAAAATATTCTAAAACACCAAAAAAAATTATATAGTAAATTAAATAAAGAGTTTTTCACCAACATACAATATATTACCGATGTGAACGTTGAAAAAGTCGGATATTATTATATTTACAAGCAAAAGTAAATTATTATATTTATAAGCATAAATAAAACAATCATTAAAAAAAAATTATCGACAAGCCATTATGTATATTACCGATGTGAACGTTGAAAAAGTCGGATATTATTATATTTACAAGCAAAAGTAAATTATTATATTTATAAGCATAAATAAAACAATCATTAAAAAAAATTATCGACAAATAATACTCAATGTGGCCGTATTAGAATTGTCAGATTATTAATAACGTTTCGTTTAAATTTCCGTTCGTAATGTAATTAGTAACAAAAAATAATTAAATTTTATAAATATAACAATTATTCAAACAATATTAATTCAGGATGACATACAATTGATCGAAATCTTTTTTAGTTTGTCAGTTGGTATTTCCGAACAATTTATTTTGATATTTTGAATACTTTTTGGGTTATGTTTGAACAGCTTAATGGTTATTCAAGTTTAAACTATAACTTCAATTAACTTAACTATGTTTTTAGCTTTAAAGACTAATTATTTACTTATTTTATGTTCATATTTTATTTTTATTTGAGTTACCGTCAATTTCTTTACTTATTTGTTAATATGAAATTTTCAAATGTAACTAAACTCATCGTTGTTGAACCAATTGGTTTGTAAATTTGATTTATACTATGAAATGATACTTAATTATTTCAATATTAATATTAATAGACTTTTATATATGTATAATTTGAGAATGACTTTATTAACAAAACTAATTTTTAACGCAAAATATCTATTCTATTAAATATAAATCAGACTTAATTGATAATGACTTTATTAACAAAACTATTTTTTAAAGCAAAATATCAATTCGATTAAATATAAATCGAACTCTATAAAGAATTTAATTATCAATGTCTACATCTAACATGAGTTTATGTTAAACATTAAATTTAAGTAGAAATAGCATTACTCGAGTAATAGAAAGTTGAATTAAATACACGTGCATCGCACGGAAAGGGGGACTAGTTTCATATAAAACACACTAGTTTTAGTAATAATTTATTATTATTATTATTATTATTATTATTATTATTATTATTATTATTATTTTTACATTCGATCTAAAATTAGATAATCGTCCGGGTGGGTAACGAAAAAACCCGGAACAAAAGGGAGCCCAATTGTTAGTCACCTAGAAAGCTCTCGCAATGCACGCGAAACACAACGCACTCGGCGACTAAGATCCAGCCACGTGTTCTTTTGTCCACATGTCCTCTCTCCATTGGTTGTTTGCCCTCGCACTTTCCCACCCCAACTCCACCGTACAAATACAAAACCCCCGGACGCCATTGATGCATAGAGCTCGGAAAATTCCACAAAAATGGCGATGACGGGGAATTCGCTCGGCGCTGTGCTCCTCCTATTGCTGTTCCTACTTAACGCGTTTCCGTCCGAATCGGCGGTGGCGAGCATAGATCTCGGCTCAGAATGGATGAAGGTTGCCGTGGTCAACCTCAAGCCCGGACAGCCCCCGATCGCGATCGCCATCAACGAAATGTCGAAGCGCAAAACCCCGTCTCTCGTCAGTTTCCACGCCGATTCCCGATTAATCGGCGAGGAGTCGTCTAATCTCCTCGGGCGTTACCCGAACAAGGTCTACTCACATCTTCTCTCTCTCCTCTCCAAACCCTACGATTTTTCGGGAGATTTCCTCCGAAAGCTGTATTTGAGCTTCGAGACAGGGCCCGATGATGTGCGGGAGTCTGTGTTTTTCAAAACGGAGAGTGGCAATTTCACGGCGGAGGAGATGGTCGGGATGTTGCTGAAGTATGCGGTGGGACTGGCGGAAACTCACGCGAGGACGAGTGTGAAGGATGTGGTGATCACGGTGCCTCCATTTACTGGGGTGGCTGAGAGGAAGGCACTGTTAGCAGCGGCGGATTTGGCGGGCCTGAATGTCTTGACTTTGGTGAATGAGCATTCGGGAGCTGCATTGCAGTATGGAATTGATAAAGATTTCTCCAATGGATCAAAGCATGTGGTATTTTACGACATGGGAGCTAGCAGTACTTATGCCTCTTTGGTGTACTTTTCAGCTTATAATACTAAAGAACTCGGGAAGACTGTGTCTGTTAATCAATTTCAGGTGAGTTCCTGTTTCTGTAGTCCGTCAAGATTATTTTTTTGGTACTTTTCTATGGATGTGATTCACATTTGAGGTTTGGCAATTGCATTTTTTAATGGCATGGTTAATGTTAGATGTTTGTTTTGTCTCTGAATTGAAATGACTGTGCGAGTGAGGTCACCATTTTTGTGTTTGATCTATTCCAATGGATAATTTCGACCCATTTAAAACTTAGTATTGCTTATGTTATTCACAGGTGAAGGATGTCAAATGGGATGCTGAACTTGGGGGTCAGAGTATGGAGTTGAGGTTGGTGGAGTATTTTGCTGACGAGTTTAATAAACAGTTTGGAAATGGGTTCGACATTAGAAACTCTCCCAAGTCAATGGCCAAATTGAAGAAACAAATCAAGCGCACTAAAGAAATTTTGAGTGCAAATATGATGGCTCCAATATCTGTAGAATCAATTTACGATGACCATGACTTCAGGTTAGCTAATCTCTTTAGATACACCGCAATGTTTTCCAGATCCATTCTCTACTGCCACGGCATTATGAAAATAGAGTTTCTTCATTGTCCTCTTCCATGTTTTGGACTAATTTCTTATTTCCTTGATTTTTATTTATCTCATTCTCTTGTCACATGCATTGATTGAATGATGGCTTGTTTTCTAATATGTCTTCTCTGGGATTTGTTTCTCTAGGAGCACAATTACTCGTGAGAAGTTTGAAGAGCTTTGTGAAGATCTTTGGGAGAAGGCACTTGTTCCTCTAAAAGAAGTTCTCAAGCATTCTGGACTAAATTTTGAAGATATACATGCAGTGGAGTTAATTGGAGGTGCCACTCGAGTTCCAAAGTTGCAGGTTGTTACATCTGACTTCTGCAGCCATGCTTTTGATAGGACTTTGATGAGAAATTGCTGCTTTACATTTATAACTTTAGTAGACATGCCTTAGGTTTCTTAAGACATTATGTGGTGCACTGGTGCTTAGAAATACTACCTTTTTTCATTTGCTTTATCTTCACCAATTTTTGGGTGCTGCAAGGCACCTAGCCTGATGTTTGTTTTTCCACTGATTTGGACAAAATGGCCTCCGCATAGGGAACTCAAGCTTCTAGGGTTATTTTTCAAACACTGATCTCACCTGGAGCAATGAATATAAAAAAATATTGTTTGCTTGATCTCCATTTCTAGCATTTGATGATTTGAATCGGATCATGCATGTTTCATGTTCAGGCTAAGCTTCAAGAGTTTCTTGGACGGAAAGAGTTAGACAGACATTTAGATGCCGATGAGGCTATTGTTCTAGGTGCCTCACTGCATGCTGCAAACTTAAGTGATGGAATCAAGTTAAACCGTAAGCTCGGAATGATTGATGGTTCTACATATGGATTTGTGTTTGAGTTGAATGGTGCTGGTCTGTTAAAAGATGAAAACACCAGACAGCTTATTGTACCAAGAATGAAAAAGTTACCCAGCAAGGTAAACAACTTTTGATACAGAAAAGTCGGTAAATCTCATTCCACGGTATCAATTTTATTTGTTTTTTTTACTTGAATTGCAGATGTTCAGAACTTTTGTTCACAACAAGGATTTTGAAGTTTCGCTTTCTTATGAGAGTGAAGATTTGATACCACCTGGAACATCTTCTCTGGTATTTGCACGATATGATGTGTCAGGTCTTGCAGACGCTAGTGAAAAGTAATTATTCTGCTTCTGAAAATCTGATTTCATTTGATTGCATTACTCTTTTTTTTTTGTTTATTAGATTTTCTTGATGCCTTGTTATTCACAGGTACTCGTCACGAAACCTTTCCTCCCCAATTAAGGCCAATTTACACTTTTCTATCAGTAGAAGTGGTGTATTTTCTTTGGATAGGGCAGAAGCTGTCATTGAGATAA
This sequence comes from Euphrasia confusa, assembly GCA_954870475.1. NCBI lineage: Eukaryota > Viridiplantae > Streptophyta > Magnoliopsida > Lamiales > Orobanchaceae > Euphrasia > Euphrasia confusa. The sequence continues at coordinate 34,944,761 of OX940963.1, read as the reverse complement.
CTGAATGGGTAGAAGTCCCAAGAAAGAATCTCACGGTGAACAATTCAACATCTTCTGTCAACAATACAGATGCTGATCCAAAAAATGCATCAGAGGACAACAGTGATAAAGTGGAAGCAAGTAATGGCAATAGTAACATCTCAGACTCTAATGCTAATGAATCTGGCACCGTGGATCTTGGTACGGAAAAGAAGCTGAAGAAAAAGACTTTCCGAGTCTCCCTTAAGGTAGGCAATCCTCATAAACAATAGAACCGTGGATCTTGGTACTTCACAGTTATTGCATTCTTTAATATCTTGAGAATCCCGTTTATGTGTTTGTGTAGGTTATTGAGAAGACAACAGGGCCCGGAATGTCTCTCTCAAAAGAATCTTTTGCTAAGGCTAAACTGAATATGGAAGCATTGGATAAGAAGGATGCAGAAAGGAGAAAAACCGCAGAATTGAAAAATAACTTGGAAGGATACATATATTCTACTAAAGACAAGGTAACTTTTTTGTATGCAGACTTTTAGCATTCGTGAATGCCTGGACTCATTGATCATACCTAATATTTTGTATTTGATGGATTTTAAGAATTATATATTAATTACTATTTTAATACAGCCACGCTGAAGCTTTAATATTCTTGTCCCTTTGATCCTTATTTCTACTATAACCAATAAATGTAATACTTAGTCTAGTCCTATAAAGGTTTCATAAGCATGACCTGAGTACTGCAACAAGCATGTGCTGATATTTTCTTTCCCTGCTTTCTGATTCCCCATCCATTGCTACCTTGAGGATTATGGCTCTGTTTATTAAATTTATTTATGATTTGGTATACAGAAACATAAGCATCCTGTAAATTCTTTTGCATCTAAGTTATTTAAACGTGCATCTTAATTTTGATATAATCAGCTTGAATTGGAGGACTTGAGAAAATTATCTACTGACCAAGAGAGAGAGTCTTTTATCGAGAAGCTTAATGAGGTTTGCTCTCTCTCTATACACACTTATATGTGTGTGTGCTGTCCATTGTTTTTCGTACCATACTTTCTTTTCAAGTATCTATGTTGAGCATTTAAAATTATCCACTAATTTAGGTGGAAGATTGGTTATATACTGATGGTGAAGATGCTTCTGCCACTGAATTTCAAGAACGCCTGGATATGTTGAAAGCTATTGGTGACCCTATATTTTTTAGGTTTGTCCCTAATGTATTAAATAAATTAGTAAATCTCTTTCATGCTGGCAAGGTGTCTCTTACAATGTATGTGTTACAGATATAACGAGCTCACTGCACGTCCGGCTGCATCTGAACATGCACAGAGATACCTTACTGAGTTGCAAAAGGTGAATTAATTTGTTATTTCATTAACTTTTTCTAATGTGCAAAATTATTGCCTAAACTGCGGGATGGTTCACATCTGATCATATATTATTACTTTTTTTTTTGCTAATAATAGTGATTTATGAAAGACAAAAAATTGAAACAATGATGGATATTGATATAGTGATTGATTATGAGTTGAAAATGTGACAGTGAAAATTGATGTGATATAGAAATAGAACAATGATAGGATATGAGTGTTGATTGGAAATGTACTAGTGAAGGGTTTTGTGAGGAAAATTGTAATAATGAGTCTTTTAAAAAAGAGTAGGTCTATACCCTGTAGGTGTGATGGTAACTGAGTAGGTCAGTTTTTTGTATCCACCCTTGAGTCCATGACCTATGAGGAAATATTTATAAATGCGAATCAGTTGATTGAAGTGAAAAAAAATCCAATGTTTTACATTTCATTTCTGTGTTTTGCAAAAACAAAATACCCATTAGAAGGCTTAACTTGTTAGTTTAGTCTCCCAAAGTACTGATTCTTACATTACGGCCGGTAACAAGTTTTAACTGTATTCACTATGCTAAAAGGTACAAACATTTTGGTTTTGAAATTTGGGAAAGAAACTTGGACTTGCATTACCAGGCACCATCTCTAACTTCTTGTTTATGTCACCCAATCTTTAGATTGTGCAAGGATGGGAAACAGACAAATCTTGGCTGCCAAGAGAGAAAATAGATGAGGTAGTATTAAATTATTACCCAAACATCCATTCATATTGAAAATGCACACTCACTTGCAACATTTTTTTATTTTTGATTTTTTGAAAAATTGAAATTGTGCCTCACTGTGTAATCTTTGGTTTTCTAGGTCACGAGTGAAGCTGAAAAGTTGAAAAAATGGTTAAGTGACAAGGAGACTGAGCAGAAAAAGTAAGCCTTATCCTTCTTTTTTATCCATGAGACGAGTCTTATCATTTTGATTTTTGGATGTTGGTTTCATTTTTCTAGTTCTCTCTCTTTCAGCATTAGGTTCTTGGAAACAATATTAATAATTGATTACCTTCATTGCTTTGCATTAAAAAGCCATATTATCATTCTATATAGCGGTTTTTCTTCACTTCAGAACAGGTTTAGATTAACAGTTTATTGATTTTTGGTTTAAAACTATCAATGGTTGCTTTTTTTTTAAATGGGCCCTCCAAACGAGACATCCGATGCTATATTAATAAACAGTAATAAATAGTGTTTTGGGTTAAAATATAGCCAAATGTTTACGATTTTCTGTGAGTTCATTTATGTAGCAACTGGTTAAGAGGATCAAGGAGATACAAGGTTAAAATTGTTTATAATGTAATGATGAGGACTAAATTTGACTGATAAATGGAGCAGTGTTGTGCTATGTGGTTTAACATATAGTAGTACATTTACAAACATCTATAGATGTATCAGCAAATGTTTGGGCTTAGCTCACTAGTTCAATTTGCTAAAAATAGTTGATGCCTAGATAAAATTTACCTACATTTGACAAGTTGCCTGATAGTATAACCGTCTGTGCAAATTGCCAAACTAATAGGTGGTGAGAATATTTTTGTGCATTGTGCAATTAATTAAGTTGAATTCTCGTAAAATTTTATGCTTCTTTTCCCCTGAATCGTGCTGTTTTTTGTTCAAAACTATTCCCTTGTTCCGAAAGTCTCAGTTTGATCTCCAACAGGATTTCTGGGTTTAACAAGCCAGCATTCACCTCTGAGGAAGTATATGATAAGGTTTTAGATCTCCAGGACAAGGTATTTCTCCTACGCATAATTCATATTTACATGTTACATGCATTTGGTGCAATAGAAATGTTTTTGGGAGGCCAACAGCTACTTGCAGATATATGTAATTAACCCACAACCACTGTCATGTATGTTCCATCTGTGAAGGTTTCAAGGGTGAACAGAATTCCCAAGCCAAAGCTGAAAAAAGTGGAGAAGCCTGACAAGTCAGATAGCGAGAAAGCAAATTCCACCGACTTTGCATCTGAAGAGACAACCTCCGCAGACGATGACAAGGCAGATGCCGAGTCTACTTCTCATGATGAGTTGTGAGATTCTTTTATGAGGATACGCACAAACTGGAGAAAAAAAATCTAGCAATGCTCCCGGTGGCGATGATGCAAGGACAGATGTAGTTGCTAGGGATAGATAACCTATAATACGGTTAGAAAAAAGCATATTAGAGTTGAACCCTTTTTTGACTTATGCTCGGCTTTTTCTCTTATTTTTTATCGTGGTTGTGGAGAATGTTACCATGCTTGGGTTAAAAGACTATATAGAAAGAGCAATATGCATTTTATAATTAATTATGGTATCATTTTACTTTGTAATTTTGAAATCTAGATAATCTGGTTGGTGCCATGTCATTATGCCATTTTGGCCATGGAGAGAATATTGTTTGGATTGTTCCTGAATACTAATATACATTCATTTGAGTTGTGACTGTGAGTTATGTACTGTATTAATATAATAATATTTAAAAAAAAGCTGACTATTCTTACAAATGAAAAGCACAGTTATCAATTTTTTTGCTGCATATTCGGTAGTGATCATTTTCGAATAACAGTTTACATAAAGACTTTTTAAAGAGTATTCAATAAAATACACAGGCTTGCAATTATTCAAGAATATAATTTTTATTCAAAAACAAATTGAAGAAAAATTATATATAATACTTTTTTAACTAATAATTTTTCGAAAATAAATGAAGTTGTCGCGGGTATCTGATGCTTTGAGTAGGAGGCTTGGGAATGTCATTATTAGATTGAATTTTTCGCTAATTTCGTTCATAGTTTCGTATAATAAAATTATTAATTTTTTTATTTAGTTTCGTTCATGATTTTTTGTAATACAATTACTAATTTTTTAATAATTTCATTCCTAATTTTTTTTTCTAGTTCCGTGTTTAGTTTTCTAATGTTTACTTGAATAATTACCCTTGTAATTTAATATTTTGAATTTATTATATCATAGTTTTCACATAAAAACGAAACTAGCAAGAAGCTGTAAACAAGAAATGTGGAAATGTCAAAGAAATGTTCAGAAATATTTTTTTTTCATCAAAAAACAGCCTATGGCTTTTAAACCATACTTTACATTGTAGCAATGTGAGAGAAAGGTTTGTTTGGTCCAACAAATATAGCATTTTTTGATTTAGTTTTACACACATTCACTTTCTCATATCTATATATATATAATTTTAGGATCCCACGTGGATCAATAAAAAACAATATTAATATTGTGTTCACACTATAAATTATAAATAAAAAAATTATAAATAATAAATAGTAATATTATTAAACATATTTAAATTATCTATACATATATAATTTCAGAATCTACTAATATCACTAATAAAAAAACAATAATAATATTGTTTTCATACTATAAATTATAAATAAAAAAATGTAAATTATAAATAGTAATATAATTAAGCATATTTAAATTATTATATATAAATTTTAAATAGTAATTTGAAATTTGGTAATAATAATTAATTATTATCTTAAATATATACATTTTTATTTTTTTCTCAAAATTCTTTTTTATTCCATTAATATTAATTTAATATTCTTTTTTATTCCATTAATAATATTGGGCCAGCCCACTCGGCTATCGGGTTACTTCGGTTCGGGCTGATCGGGCTGAAATTTTTTCGGGCTGCAAATTTGTAGCCCTAACCTTAAAATCTTCGGTTTCGGGCCCGTCGGGCTAAAAAAATAATATTATATAATAAAAAAATAATTTTAATACCAAATTAAATTTAATATTAATAAAATATTAATATTTAATAATAATTATTATAATTTTAATATTTAAATTGTTCAAAATATTAAATATTCATTCAATAATATTTAAAATTATAATTTTAGTTGACAATTTTCTTTGATTTGAATATATTATTTTATTTATTTAAAATATTTCTATAAATAAATAAAATGAATTATAATATATTTAAATATATCGGGTTGTCGGGCTAGCACACGGTTTATCGGACTAGCCCACTCGGGCTATCGGGTTATCTCGGTTCGGACTGATCGGGCTGAAATTTTTTCGAGTCGAAAATATTCGGCCCTAACCCTACATTTTTTCGGGTGGGCTTCGGGTTAGTCCACCGTTTCGGGTTAGATTAACATTCCTAATTAATATTAATTTAATTTTAATACATTTTTAATTTTTTTCTCAAAATTCTTTTTTATTCCATTAATATTAATTTAATTTTAATTAATCGTATCTCATAAAAATTAATTTTTTCATATTCCAGTAAAAAAAAATGATCAAACTTTCAAACTTTTTTCTCTTGCTATAATATGTAGACGTTTTTCTATGTTTTTTTCCTATTTTTTTAATTTTATTTATTAATTATAATTTTTTCGCATTGGAGAATCAAATTTCCAGAATCAAGGAGTAATAAGTATTACTCCCTCTTAGATAATAAATATTGATAATTGATCCATAAATATTTAAAGTTTTTCAGGAAATTAAATACTCTCTCATATTTTTTTATAAGACGTTTTAAGCTTTAATACAACTATTAAGAAAATATTTAATTTCAATTAATATTTATTGAAAAAAATAAAATGTTAAAAATAATGAAATGTGATTGGTGGAGAGAAAAAACATGTGCATAAAAAATTGAAAAAAAATATGAATTAATGTTATTACATCATTTAATAAAACTAAAACGTCTTATAAAATAAAAATAATTAAAACTCTTAAACGTCTTATAAAAAAAAGAGGAGGGAGTAGTACTAAAGGGAGTGAGTACATGTAAAATAATTAACTATGTTATTTTATGTTATTTTAAGAATTTTAGTAGTAATAAGTATTACTCCCTCTTAGATAATAAATATTGATAATTGATCCATAAATATTTTACATATTTCAAGAAATTAAATAGTACTAAAGGGAGTGTGAATGTTAATTTGGAATATATGTAATAAAGGATAAGAATTAAAATAAATGTAATAAATGATAAGAATTAAAAGTCAGAACAATGCATTTTCAACAGAAATTACAATACCAAAGTCCATTTTGATTGAAAAACAAACAATGTAAACAGACACAAAACAGCAAATTAAGTAGAAACGACGAACAAACTTACATTGTTAAACTTCATTCACTAATAAAAGATGAGTGCCCGGCATACATATCATTGATTTAGCTTCAACTAACTAAATAATAATGCCTTTGGGTAAATTGTCCTTGTCATAAAGAGGGCCTTCACCAGGTTTGAACAGTTCCCACGAAGAAGAGGATAATTCAACTGAAGTTTGTTCCAGCAATACAGATAATTTGTAAGAATCTTGAAATAAAATAAAAAGATAAATTCGGTTCTTCAAGTATTGAGATTTTCAGTCAAAGGGAATGAAATTAAGAAATAGAAAAACAAACTTAGCTGTTATTGACAAGATTTCCCAAGCTCGGAACTTCGGTTCACCGCGATCCTAAACGATCGAAAAGCAACACGTGTTCTCGAACCAACACGACTCGATAGAAGCATCCATTGGCATCGATCAGATATACACCGTGAGAGAGATATGCGATTCTAGGGCACATAGAGAGTTAGAGTTTGACAATATCGTAGAAATCTTGTACTGATATTTATGTAAGAACTTGTTATCAACATTGAAAAATTTAGAACGGTGTTAGAATGTGCGCATCATAAATTACTTGATCCGAACGAAAGGGCTTCGTGAGATGATGATGTAGACTTATATTCGGAGAGGAGGTCACGGCGGCTAGACTGAAAGTACTCACAAAAGAGAACAAAGCGTTAATATATAGCATTAATAGAGGAATTAATAAAAGAATGGCTCGATTTACACATAACACAAAACAAACTAATTCAAAACTTAAAACTATAAAAAAGATCGTGTAACTCTAAATACTTACATTGTACCTGTAAAAAAACAATAGACATTGAAATAGTTAGATTAGAAGATAATACTCACCTGCAAAAAAAACACAAACAAATATAAAACGATTAGATCAATAATCACAAAACTATAAAAAAAAATACTTACAATTCTCCCTAAAAAAAGAAAAAACATTAATACGATAATTGATATATTAAAAAAACACAAATTACACAAATAAGGAGATTAATACACGATTGGATCAATATCAAATTATCAAACAAAAAGTAACACTTACAGTGGTCCTGAAAAAAAAATTAATATAGAATAATAATAAATCATAAATAATTAATTGCGACAAAATAAAAAAATAATGAAAGCAGACTAATAAAAATGAAAGAGAGAAGACGCATTATATAGTGATAAAAGAGCTGCGTTTATAATTGAAATATATTAATATAATATCTTTTGAATGAAATTGATTGATTCAGTAGAGATAATTATGGAGAAAACGCGTGAATTAAATTAGGGAGTCAATGATTTTACTATAATTAAGGAGTTATAAAAGCAAACATAATAATACCAATTCAGCCGAAATCAAATATATATATATATATATAATTAGTGGCGTAATTAATACTGTCTTTCTTAATAATAATTAATAAATATTAATCAATTAAGAGTGAGAACACATTCTTAATCTAACGGTGAATTATTTAGAAGTGTGAACATAAAAGAATCCAACGGGTAAGACATATAACACCTAAGACATTTGCTAGCTGAATTATATTTTATATAGATTGAATCAAAAACTATAATAAAATAGCAAAAACTATATTTAATACTTTTTTAACAGTAATAATTTTTCGAAAACAAATTGAAGAAAAATTATATTTAATACTTTGTTAACAATAATAATTTTTCGAAAACAAATAAAGTTGTTGCGGGTATCTGATGCTTTGAGTAGGAAGCTTGGGAATGTCATTATTAGATTGAATTTTTCGCTAATTTCGTTCATAGTTACGTATAATATAATTATTAATTATTTATTTAGTTTCGTTCTGTTTATTAATTTTTTTTTTCTAGTTCTGTTTTTAGTTTTGTAATGTCATTACTTGAATAATTACCCTTGTAATTTAAAATTTTGAATTTATTATATCATAGTTCTTCACATAGAAACGAAACTAACAATAAGCTATAAACAAGAAATGTGGAAATGCCAAAGAAATGTTCAAAAATACTTTGATTTTTCGTTCAAAAACCTATAGCTTTTAGACATACTGTACATTGTAGCATGACAACCACTCGACATCATTCTTAATAATGTGAGAGAAAGATTTTTTTGGTCCCGCAAATATAGCATTTTTTTCGATTTAGTCCCACGCACATTAACTTTCTCAAATTAGTCCCAAATAACTCAAATTTTGTTTCAATTTAGTCTTTTTGGACGGAAAATTCAAAATTGATCGGAATCTGCCCACGTGCGTATTACGTGATCTCAACTCCGGCGACCACTGCCGACTCAACGCCACGTGTCAACACGCAATTGATCAACTATTTTTTTTCAAAAAATAAAAAATAAAAAAATACTTGCAACGTCATATATACATGAAGAAGCATTTTTCGATCACAAGGAACGAAAAAATGTGTTTAGCCTCGCTTCAAAAATCGAGAGTTCGTTGTAAATGACCACTCGGAATATCAATCCGAGTGAGGACTAGAGTGAGAGGTTTCCAAAATCGTGTTCATTTCAATATCTCAAAAGTTCAAGTAATTGCAATTAGACAATCAAAGCAAGTAAAGGGTAAGGTGTATTAAAGTGAGAAAAACGGAGATAAAGTAATAGTCGTCCTACAAAGTGAATCATGAAACACAAGAGAGTAATCCGGTTGTAATCCTCTTTCAAATCATACAACCTTGTATTTAAGTTCGAGAATTGGACCGGAAAGAATTTAAGTTTATTAAATCATAACTTCAGTTTTAATTCAAATAAAAATATCTCAAATCATCAGATCACATATAAACACATGTATCATGCAAATTTCAATTTTTAATCTAATTAAACATTGTATAATCAAAATATATTTAATCGCATAATTTAATTTTGTTAAACTAACTTCAATTTTAATTCAAAAAAAAAATCTCAATTCACTGTATATGTATCATGTATATTCCAATGCGAGTGATCAAGTCATAATACCATGTTAATGGCAAAACGAAAACACGAGAATGTGAATTCCAAAATTTAAGTTTGAATAAATCGGGGTGGCAACCGGACAAACAAAGTCATCGGAAAGCAACGGTGGAAGCAACGTTGGCAATATGGCGGCAACAACGACAATGGCTTGAGCGGGACACAACAGTCCGAGGCTGCTAAGCTTCAATACATGGACAATTGTCAAATTTGGGTCAATAACACATTAAAAAGTCTTTTAAGATAATAAGGTTATTCAACTTATATGTGAGCTCAAAGTTCGATGTCCAATCAATGTGGACAAATAATTTTTTGGTTTTTAAATTTATGAACTTTACAAACTATACTTTCTAAATAATGATTGTTTTTTTTTTTAGTTTTTTGGTATTATTAATTTTATAATTCTAAAAAGGACGAAAATAATTACTATTTTACCCGATTAATAAATAATCACACTTATGTTTAAATAAAAAATGTATTTTTGAATTTTACTTATATTTATAATTAATAAAAACTAATTCATTTAATTCTAACCAATTATTTAAAATTTCCTTTTGAAATTTATCAAATAATTATACTGATTCTCTCAAAAGTTCATAAGAAAAATAAAAATTTTGATCTCTTAATTAAGGTTTTAAAAAAAATTGTTCTAGCAAAGCTACGTAAAACTTACATTTGACATACTACTATTACAATTGTTAAAAATAAATGCTTATAAAAAGTTGTTATTAGAATCTTTACTATTTTTAAGAATTTTAGTAGTAATAAGTATTACTCCCTCTTAGATAATAAATATTGATAATTGATCCATAAATAATTAAGTTTTTCAAGAAATTAAATAGTACTAAAGGGAGTGTGTACATGTAAAATAATTAACTATGTTATTTTATGTTATTTTAAGAATTTTAGTAGTAATAAGTATTACTCCCTCTTAGATAATAAATATTGATAATTGATCCATAAATATTTTACATATTTCAAGAAATTAAATAGTACTAAAGGGAGTGTGAATGTTAATTTGGAATATATGTAATAAAGGATAAGAATTAAAATAAATGTAATAAATGATAAGAATTAAAAGTCAGAACAATGCATTTTCAACAGAAATTACAATACCAAAGTCCATTTTGATTGAAAAACAAACAATGTAAACAGACACAAAACAGCAAATTAAGTAGAAACGACGAACAAACTTACATTGTTAAACTTCATTCACTAATAAAAGATGAGTGCCCGGCATACATATCATTGATTTAGCTTCAACTAACTAAATAATAATGCCTTTGGGTAAATTGTCCTTGTCATAAAGAGGGCCTTCACCAGGTTTGAACAGTTCCCACGAAGAAGAGGATAATTCAACTGAAGTTTGTTCCAGCAATACAGATAATTTGTAAGAATCTTGAAATAAAATAAAAAGATAAATTCGGTTCTTCAAGTATTGAGATTTTCAGTCAAAGGGAATGAAATTAAGAAATAGAAAAACAAACTTAGCTGTTATTGACAAGATTTCACGAATTATTATAAGACAAACTTCAAGTATTGAGATTTTCAGTCAAAGGGAATGAAATTAAGAAATAGAAAAACAAACTTAGCTGTTATTGACAAGATTTCACGAATTATTATAAGACAAACGATCAAGAAATTGGAAATAAAGTTTTTTTTTAGATTGGAAACAACAAATAGAGACCAAAATAAAAAAAGAAGAAAAACTAATCTGTGGCAAAGTGAATATCCATACCTGGAGTTCGGGGGCCGGTTTTTTTCTGAAAGTATCCAGCTTTCATCAGATCATCAAGAACTGTTTTGGTAGTTAATTTAATGGATTAGAAGAAACAAAAGAATTATATATCATTAAAACAGCTATACAACAATATTGTTTGTAATACTCCAACAAAAAATCAAACAACAGACAGATATATCTGTAATTAAGGATCACAAACCTGCGTCCATATATTCCCTTTCAGAATTGAACCTGCGTCCATTGTTACCTAAAAGAAAATTAAACAATCACAGTGAGAAGAAAGATTAAAACCCATCAGGAGATTGGTCGTCGTCGGATTGAGCAAATAAATTTCACGAATCAGCAAAATCAAACGAAGCCCCAAACAAGAAAACAGATAAATTTCTGTAATTAATTAAGGAAAGGAAATCAATTGATCCCAATAAGAAGGATGAAACAGAACGATTAAAAACAACTAAATTGAATTGAATATCCAAATATACCATCGGAAGATCTGGCGGCGTCGGATTGAGCTATGGTTTTCACTTCTTCGATATCTGTTAAAATTAATTTCATGGATAAGCAAAAACATATGAAAGAATCAAACAATCAATAAAACGTAGTCCAGATCCAGATCGATCTCATACCGGTAGATCGGGAACCAAGATCCGATGCTCCTTTGCCTGAAGCCATACTTGAAGGATCGATCGAAGTTTAGGTTGGAATATGAGCCCTAATTTCTAATCTTCTTTATACTACTACTAAAGAGGAGAGTTAGGCCCTGTTCTTTCGGACTTAATTTCAGTTCAGTTCAGTTTTATTCAGTTCAGTTCAGTTCAGGTTCAGTTCAGTTCAATTCAATTTCAGTTCAGTTCAGTTCAGTTTTTAATAATAATAATAATAACAACAATAATTATTATTATTATTATTATTATTATAATAATAATAATGATTATTATAATAATAATAATAATTATTATAATAATAATAATAATAATAATACTAATAATAATAATAAAACAATAAAAATTAATGTCAATAAATATTAAATGTTTGTAATATTGAAAAAAATCACAAAAATTACAAAATTAAAATAATCGATCAATCTACTTCTATATGATCTAACTCCTTATCATTTTGTTGTACTCTATTGTCATGCTCTTCGGTGTTGTTATCTTTCCAAATAGCTTCAGCTATATCCATCCTTACCTTAGACATGAGCTTCATTCGATTTTTGTCATCCAAGTTTGAATTTGTTCTCCCACTGGCAACATCATGATGTACAATTGGAATACCACTCTCGTGCATTCGTATGAAATTATGAAGTGTGAAACAAGAAACAATAATTGACATTTGATACTTTTGTGTTATTTGAGGCATAATTTTCAACACCTTTCACCTTTTTTTCAACTGACCAAAAGCACATTCAACTTTCATTCTTAATGAAGAATGTCGGTAATTGAAATGTTATGAAATAACTCTAGGTGGTCCATGTAGGGGTGTTCATCGGTCCAAAACCGGACCGAAACCGGATAGGACCAAAACCGGAATCATGAAAAAGCATGACTCGGAAACTGGACCGAAATAATACCGATTCGGACCAAACCGGACCGGTAAATTCGGGTCTGGTCCGATTTTGGACCGGATAAAACCGGATTAATTTAAAAGTTAAATAAATTAAATATAAAATAATAATTTAATTTAATTTTTATATTTATAAATTTTAAATTTATTAAGTAAATATGAAAAATTATTATTTTTAAGTAAATAAATATTTTATAAATTAAAAAATATATAATTTTTTTATTAATTTTAGATTATTTTGTTATATTGTAATTAAATTACATATTAATAATTAATATATAGTGAAATTTTAGTTAATAAAAAAATTATATTTGATAAATAGAAAATTTTTAAATAAAAAACACCATTTATGAATTTATTTATTTATTTTTAAAAAAATATAACAATTAATATTATTAAAAAATAATCTTATATTATTATTTATTTTGAACTTAATTTCAGTTCAGTTCAAATTTCTTATTTTGAACTTAATTTCAGTTCAGTTCAGTTCAGGCTCGTTCAGTTCAGTTCAGATCTATTCAGTTTCGTTCAGTTCAGATCTATTCAGTTTCGTTCAGTTCAGATCTATTCAGTTCAGTTACTTTCAGTCCAAAAGAGAGATCTATTCAGTTCAGTTACTTTCAGTCCAAAAGAACAGAGCTCGGTTCGACCGCCCAAATAAATTCAAGGAGTTCAAATAATTATTTTTATTTTTCTTTTTTTTAATGTGTCAATTAGGTTGAGTTCAACCACTTAGATTTTAGCTCAACAAGTTCCCGCATAAATAAAGAACATTCATCTTCACAGTCAAACATGGTCTATTCACAGTTTACATAAAGAAGGTGAAACAAAGCTCTCCATAATAAATAGTCGTTTAAAAGAGCTTTATAAAAAACACAAAACAGTATATCCACATTCAAAATTCTACCCAAAGTATATGCACTCAATGCTTCCATACTTCTTTCTAGTACAAACACAAAAGCAGGCAATGGAGAACAAAGCATTTACAAATTCATAACTTCGATTCAACCTCATCCTCTCACGGACTCAGGATTCACTTGTCCTACATTTCCCCCATGCGCATTTAAACCGCTTACTACAGGCATCGACCTATGAGCAAAGTTGAGCAACAACTTCTTCTGACTCTCGTCGGTGTGCGGAATACTAGCACGCAGAAGCTCGACCGGCATCTCCCTGCTAACAGCTTTCGCAGTCTCTGCACTAACAACCATCTCTTTATTCTGCGGGTTTTGTGTAATAAGCGACTGCACTATGCTGTCATATTTACTTATGCAGTAATTTGTCAGCAACCCAAAAAAGGTGTCGAACGAAGCCTTCCAAAGGGCAGGATTGGGCACACTGTAATTTGTCAGCAACAAGTGATTTGCTCGTTCCAAAAGAGATTTCAAGATGATCGATGCACCATCTCCAGCTGGGCTCCCGAGCGGGCGAAGAGGCGGCTGTTCAGACGAACAAACAACAGCAGCAAGGCAGGCACTAAGGGCATTTAGGTCCATTGCACTTAAGCACACCGAGACCATCTTAGCGAGATCATTAATGGTGTCAGCAGCTTCTGGGTCAGAGGGAAGGCTCCCAAACAGAAACCTCAAATGTCGGAAAATGGCCATGCAGACTATCCGTGTGAGCTCACTGCCAGGTAAAAGAAGCTGAAGGAACCTCGAGATGAGCTTTCGGCCCTTGGAGACAGAGACTATCCGTAAAAAGATGATATCGTCCTTGGGCGATGTATTTCCTCTCTTCCCAAGCGGGTCGACCAGCTGGAGAGAAGCAGCCAATCCCTCGAGTAGCATATGGCGCTTTCGCCTAGACTGGGCCCCACCGTCCTGAGGTTGAGTGAACTGTAGAGTCCGGTCAATGTCGTCCACATCGAGAATGAGACACAGACCATCCTCAATCATAACCCTTGCTGCGAGCATTGGTTCTTGATCCAGAGACTTTCCGGATGATCTCTGCTCGGCAGTACTGTCCCCACAGGGGAAGGGTGGAGGGATTGCATCGAGGAGAGGGCGGGGCCTACGGACTGAAGAGAAACAAACCCGTCCATGCGAGTCGACACGCAGATGCGGTTGTGACTCAGCACTGTTACGGTGGCGGGAAGACTGCTCCCTTGGGTGGGAAGGGCAGAAATGGTATTTTAATTTCATCTCGGAAGAATTCTTAGCGAGGCGGGCTTGGTGGTAGTAGTCGTCCGCATAAGGGTCGTTTCCATGTGTTGATGAAGCCTGCTGCAGTTTGAGAATGGCATCTATTTCTTCGGCAGTCATGTACTTTGATTTAAATTGTGGCAGAGAGTCACTCCTCTGGCTGCTGCTACCCCCAGACCCTTGATTGGAGAAACGTACAGAGTGTTTGCCTTTATGGGTCGATTTATGTCTTGAATCTCTCCTATCGGTCGAGTATTTACTCATGTGCAACTGTGAAGGGACACTGTTGAATATTTGAGATTGTTGTAGTGATGATGAGAACTGGGGTAATGTTTGTTGTAACGAAAGGTGTCGTCTCAGGAGATGTGGAGATGTTTGTTGATGAGAAGGTGATAATAACCCGCTTTGATATTGATGCTGCAAGATATTGTTCAGGAGGATAGAGTGGTCCCCATGGAGAAGCCCAGCCCTGCTAATCCAGTGGTTTTCCAGATGATTGTTGCTGCCTGATAGGTAATTAGGTGACGTGAGGTGTGACATGCTAGTGTTCTTGTAATGGAACGGATGAGACAAGTCGGGCAAATGGACAGACGAACTAGATAATGATGACTGGGGTCTACTAGAAAGAGATGACAGATTGAGATGATGCAAGTTATATTGAGATGCTTGTTGAGAACCCGGTGGAGGGAAGGAAGTAAAGGATGGGTTTGGGAATAAAGTGTGGTCGCTAGAAAAGTGAGGTAACTGCTGGCGCTGCTCAGGGTAAGATGATGTTCTGTATAACGGTTTAGATTCTTCCGGTGGAGGGAATGAAGTAAAGGATGGGTTTGGGAATAAAGTGGGGTCGCTAGAAAAGTGAGGTAGATGCTGGTGCTGCTCAGGGTAAGATGATGTTCTGTATAACTGTTTAGATTCTTCCGGGAGGTACATTGAGGGGATATGGGGTTGTGATGACCATCTCTTGTTTTCTTCATAACATTCAGAGTCGGACATATGATGGTCAAACAGATCAGAATATTCTGCATCTCGGGTCCATTCTGTAGCTGAGGAACCTGAAACACATCGAGTAGTCAGGGCAAGAAATAAAATACAGAAAATAATTTGTGAGAGATGCTGAGGAAAATAATACTATATGGAACAAGTTAACTTGTATATGTGTGCATGCTATTGAAACAGTTTATACAATAAAATTCTGGCTGATGAGCGGTGGTGTATTTGAATTATAAATACCAGTTTGGTCAAATGAATTGGATAAAACAGCCAATCTCAATGTTTTTAAACCAAAACTATCAGAAGAAATGAACGATTAAGTAGCTAATCTGCAACACAACTAAAAGAGATCATAACTCAACAACAAAACATATGTTTAATATCCGGTGAAATGAAAAATCCATTAATATGGGAAGACATTGGCTAACAGGAAATAAAAAAATTGATACTCGTAAATAGAGCAAACCCTTTACTCCAAATGCAAGGCTCAAGTGGATTTTTCATGCACACAAGCCTATTTCACACACCGGTGAGTGATGACTGATGAGTGCATCCAATATTTTAGTTTTGCTATTGGTTCTAAAATACTTCGTTGTCCTAGACTAAGAAAAAGAGGTCGATGCGTATGTGTGCCCTGACTATGACACCACACCACATGAGACCATGATGTACCAAAGCATGCAAGTTCCCAAACAACTTAATCGAAGTACTTATCTAATATCTAATATAAGAAACCATGATTCTAACACCATTAGAATTAGAAATATAAATTATATAATAAAAACTCACTCCCCCTTGAGAAAGATCCAGATCCTCGATCACCAATAACTCCAGGGTGTCTTGGTCCAGAAACAACTTTGTTCAACTGAAGATAAAACGAACTTATGCAAATAAGCAAAAAGATACTGCAGGTAAAAAGTGAGCACTACAGACAAATAAAGCAAGGGACATTTTTCTACCAAGGAACTCAGTGGAAAGCTTGTAAAGAAAGTTTTCTTTATTAAGGCTTCTCATTAGTTGAATATTACATTGTTTAAGACGTATTTGTGATACTTCCCCCAACTCCACAGACCACACAGCAACATAAAGATTAAAGGCTAAAGCTGTCTTTAAGCTTTCAGTAATCAAACTATGTAGTCAACCTTCTTTGGATTCAATTAATCTGTAAATCTAGCAGTAAAAAAAAATCCCGCAGATTTCCCATCTAATTGTAAAATTATCATGGAGTGGATTGCTTTGGAACTCTTGTAAATTTTTGAAAGGGGAAATTTGGAAGACCAAGAGTAAGGAAACTTTGTTATTTGATTTATTTCTCATAAATATAATAATACTTATGGATCACGAAATTCTATTGTGAAATATATTTTTTCTATCCAAGAAAAGTTGTCCTGCATCAAAGTTAGTCAAGTCGATCAATATAGTTATGTATTGAACATACAATTCTAGAATAATAGTAAAAATAAGCCGGAAGGATAGGTATCAAATAACTCACTTTTGCAAATGTAGCCGTCAAATCATCGATATCAGATAATGACCCTAATCCTGAGCCCTGGAGGGGAGGGGAAAGAAAAATAATTGACCAATATCATTAGGTGATAGATTGAGATAGCTCCATGAAAAAAAATATTAATCGCAGCAAGTAAATTAAGAGAATCAACAGATGCTAACCTCGTCTTTGTCGAACAAGTGATACTCGTTCAACTTTTCTTCTCCACCAAGAAGACTATCTCCATCATCATTGAAACCTCCTAATTCCACTTCATCGGTGATGTCTTTTCCGAAAAACGTATACTGGGATGCATCGAACACGGACCCACCTGCACCATATAATCAAAAGCCCAATTTTTTATCATGAATGCATAACAAGAAACAGTAATCTTAAATTGAATCCGCCCTCAAATAATCAATCTCAAAACAAACGAACAAACGCAGAGGTTTAAATCAAAAGCTACCGAAGAAAAATCAAAATAAAAATTAAGAAATCGGAGAAGGTAGACAGATCGGCGGTTAAAAAATAGAGGGAAGAGAGATGCGAACCAGAGGCTGAGCTGCTAGAGGTGTTGAGAAAATCGTAGAAATCTTTGCCGTCTGATCTCTCCATTGCAACGAAATCAAGCGAGACCTAACTCCATAAACAAGGAAAGGAAAAGCGATCAGAATGTCGGGGCATCATTGCATATGAGAATTTGTTAATTAGGGTTTAGTAGTTGCAACAGAAACTCCAGTGGCAGTCACCCCCACTGAGATACTCGCTCGCACACAGCGAGCTGTTAGACTGTGTGTACGTGTCGTTGATAATTATATTATTCATAATTAAATATTAAATTCAATTATACAATACAATTAAAATAATATTTAAAATTGTTAATATTTTTGTACATAGTATTTAAGTAATATTTTATGTTATATACCTACATTTGCTCCGATTTGATGGTCCAAAGATAAAAAATGTTAATAAATTGTAAGAATGTGATTTTATGTTAAATGGTAAAATAACAAGTAAAAGTTTAAAAAAGAGAATGAAGTGAATATAAAATTTTATTTTAAAGTGAAAAAATTAAGTAATTATTTTTATTTTAGGAGTGTAAGTATTATTGTGGAACATCTCACAAAAAATGTGCATATAAGAAAAGGAACATAGCTAGTATAATTTGATTTTTTTGTTATAATATGTAATCTTAAAGCAAATTATAATATGTAATCATAAATTTTTCCTTGATATTATAATATGATTATATGTTTAGATTATATTTTGTTTGTATATAAAGAATGAGATAACTATAGGGGGGGAGAGATCAAGGAGAAGAAAAGGATGGCAATGAACATGAAATCGAACAGCGTTGGCTTGATCGTGCTCGTGTTGCTGCTTCTCGTGGTTTCAACTATTCAAAATGAAAACGACGAATGCTTTCAACTATGCAGTGCTGGTCATCTGTGTTATTGCCACAACAAATCCTTCGACGGTAGTTATCAGTGCAACTGCGATATCAAATCCAAAGTCCTTTGTTCCTGTCAAAATTTTTGTGATCTGCATTGTCCCGGAAACAACAACTGTTATGGTAATGTCAAGACTGATCATCATTGTTAACGTTTTTAAAGCATGTTTTCAATCCATCTCTATCGATCTTGTTTCACCTTGATTTGATATATTTGATACCCAGATTATGATTTACATAAAAGAAAAAATGCAATGGATTGATTGTAGATATTGATCAAAGGTTAATTAATTACAAAATGTACTCTCATGTCCCTATATATTACAAATAAGACCCTCTAGTTTTCTTTCTATCCAAAAAGGATACATTGTGGAAGCAATTGTAATTTCAAAACATAACCAGACCTCCCTCCCTGTAGATTTCACAATTACCTTAAACCCGATCCAGACGAAGCCGGAGTCGAATCAGAATTACCGCCGGGAATAAATATCGGGAGCTGGTTCGAGACGGCATCCCTCTTGAACCTAGACGGTAACAGCTTATCTTGCCCATCTCTCGAACCGGAAACCCCTTCACTTTTCAAGCCACCCTTCATCGGCCCACTCAAAAGCGGGCCCCCGAAGAAAATCGACTCCCCACTGTACAGTAATTTATCCGACTCTCTCACCACGGGTTTCACAACAGGCTGCTGCTGTAAGGGCCTATTGTTATCTTGATTACCCATTGCAGCACTAGAGAGGGGTAAAGACGTCTTTTTACGAGCTTCCAGAGCCGACACTGGGACTGACACGTACCTCCCGGCTTCCTGATCCCAAACAACAGATGTCCTTTTCACGTCCCTAATCAATGGAACTGTCTGGATACTCTGGACACCAGTATTCATCTGTGCAATCCTTTCGTCAAAACCCATGACGCTTACATTAGGGACAGGTGGGTTCGGGCCACGGGCTTGACAAGGGAGCGGGCTTAACGTGACGGGCTCGTGGACGTGGATTGGGCTGCTGAAGCTGCTCTGGCTCTGAGTGCCTGTTTCATATTCGTCCCGACTGGTTTGACTCGGGGCGAACGAGTTCCCCAAAGGCGACGAGAGTCTAAAATCGTTTCTCGCGTCTTTATTTCCTCCAGTTTCGGCGCTTACGCTGCTTCTTATGCTTACGTTTTCGCTCGAACTCAGTTCGGAATCGGTTTGATGGCGACTATTATTGTCGAGCGGGCGGAGTACAGAGGATGATGCTCTTGCTTTTGCAGCTGCTTTCAGTGCCTCGTTTGAATCCAGTTTGGCGAGCTTCCAGGCGCTGATTTTGACACCCTTTTTAGGGCCCGTTTTGGCCTTGTCGTGTAAGGCTGTTGCGTCTGGGTCGACGGTGGAAGGGACCATCCCGGGGCCCAGTTGTGGGGCAACTTCTTCCTAAAAGAATCAATAAAAAAGGGAATTTCAGGAAAAAAAACTGCTGCAGCAGTTAAAGCAATCATCTTTTATAGAGATATAATCGTACACAAACTATCTCCGAGGGTTCAGGTACATTTTTCTCCTTACAAGAAGGTTAACACTGACATTCAACCCAAAACCCAGGGGTAGTAATGTAATTAAAAAGAACACCAAATAAGGAAATGGGACATATATATGTATTTACCTGATAATCGACAAACACCCTAGGAGGGGTGCACCATGCTCCTTTGTATTGAAGGCCCAAAGAACTTCCACCACTGAAACCAGTTGTTGCGGATCCTGACGGAGAGTATAAAATGTTTGGGTGTTCCTCATCTAAAGATGCAGCACCTCCATCGGGTGCTTCACTCATGGCCCTCATTGCCACTACGTACTCATAGGTTGTGATGCCCTATATAACATGACAAATAATCTCAATGTTTTATGTTATATGTATTTGTATGCAAATTCACTGGGGCAGATTTCTCGTTTCAAACTTGTTGTGAGAAAGAAAAATCCCAAACTATAACAATGTCATTTCTCTCTTACCTAGAGGTTATGGATAAGAAAAAAAGATTTTTCCATATCAGATGAAAATTTAGAACAAATACAATATACTGCTATCTCAAGTCTCAACAAATCAATTTCATTGATTATGATTCTCAGCTAAGATTTGATTTAGATTCTCAGAAGAATAAAGTTTCTCAATATAGTTGTTCAATACTTACAATGTAATATGACACTTTCTTTATTATTTTGCCACTATATATTGGGAAGATAAAAGGTATAAAAGAGAAAACTCTGAACCGAGGAAAACATTTTGGTAAGGGTACTAAGATCACTAAGCTTCATTCTCTTAATTTTGTGTGCATAAACCTAAAACTCATTTTTATTTCATAAGAAACGGAAAAACAGAGAGTAAATGAGATATCCCAGGACTTGCCTTTTTAATAAGTATCATGTGGAAAAAGAAGAGTTCCCCCAATGGAACACAGGCAAGCAACGAGACAGCAGTGCAAACAGCCTGCAAAAATGAAATGGAACAATGCCACAATGAGTAAGATTATTTGTAGTTTATAGTCACACGTAGCTTTACTAGTATGGTTACTTAGAATGATTTTTTTTACCACAACAGTCGCAAATGGGGCACGAGTGAAACCATTTCCCAGCTTATCAACTATTTCAGCTTCCATGTGAGTCTTCCTCACGAAACAACGTACTAGAACACCAATACCCACTCCAACTTCAATAACAAGCTGGTGAGAGAGAGAAAAGAGATAAGGATTTATATCCCTTTTTTTAAGGACAATGAGCCTATATTGAGTCTTACCCACACGAAACTGATGGCCATAAGCGAAATGAATGTTGCATAGTTCTTTCGACCCACACAGTTATTGAGCCACTACAACACAATTTAGAATATTATATTGAAGTTAGCTTTCCCAAATATTTTTTAAAAGGGGACAAAAAGTATCCTTGAAGTCATAACTAATGGCAAAACAATTAAACTAATTTTTAAAATAAGACAGTAGAATCCTGGTAGTAGTTCATGTAGTTTTGTACCCGGCAATGGTGATCAAATCCATCCACACACTTGTCACAACTCCGACAATGTTTGCTGAACTTCCTAACCTATAAAGATAAAATGAATAATCAACACAAGTGACACAGAACAAAATAAAAAGAAAAAAGATACTCAACATCAAGACCATTATGTATGTGAGCGTCAGTGCCTCTTCATATAACACCTACAGAACTTTCCAATAGAAAAGCCTCTATAACAACAACTAATAACTGTAACTAATTTACCTACCTCAGCATTGCACAGCGTGCAGAATAAGGCATCTTCACCGGTACCCTCCGGATCATCCAACTCATCTTGTTTGCGACAATCTTCATGAACAAAGATGCCACAGAATATCACTCCGAGAAAATAGCAAATGGAACTTTGTCTTGGAGAGTGAACTTGAGCATTGGATTTTACAGACACAGCCGAGCCTTTCTTGCTAGAGTTAGCACCCGCAAAGGAGCTTCTCGAAGCTGAGGATGCACACGAATGAGTTCCATTGCTGACTTCATCGAATTTTCTGGGCAGCCCAGGGGCAATAGAATTTTGCTTTTCCTCTGCTTCATGCATCGACTCCGAGTCAAATTTAAACATGATACCGGGGTCGGCAGGGTTAATCGCGGTTGAACGGACATAAAAAATGAAAACCAATAGTGCCTGCAATTGAAGAAACATTGAATACTAGGTTATTAGAAGACAATTAGTCTGGTTATGTCAATGGAATGTAAAGCATTTACATCACTGAGTAAACATCTTTAGATTAAATTAACATACCACTGGCGAATAGACACCAATCAAAACATACTCCCATATCCGGCCCCCGAGAAAAGGGGCAAAGAAAGCATAGAATGCTACCACCAACAAGCAAAACACAGTGATAGCAATAACCTGTGAAATTAAAATCAGAAACACGGGTTAATTAACTTGTGTTTGGTTTTGTTTTTGGGAATGAGAAAATACAGTGGACCTTTGAACATTCTATCATCAAAATCGAATGACTGAGTACTCCGATTTCTACTCAATCATTACCAACATGGTCGAACGTTCTCAACCACCAGATAGTCCACTAAAACTACGGCATTCACTCACTGAACTAAATCGATATACACACAAATTCCCCAAATTATGTTACCACTAAATTGCAGAAATCCTCTTTTCACCATCCACCCAATTCCGGGCTAGCATCGCAATTCACAGTTCATAAACCCTAATCAGCAATTCAGTTACACGAGAAACAAATCAATTTTACCTGAAAGGTGTGTGCCGGCAACTGCCAGCCATGTTTCCTCACCATCACTTCCTCTCTTCACCACTGCAAATTCTGAATGTGGTGGGCCGATTTCTCCTTCACCAAAACCTGAAAATTAACTTAACATCAAATGAATTTCGCAAAACGCGAAATAGGGAAGCAGAAAAAAAAAAACGACATAAAACCCTTTTCACCTTTTTCCTCCACCAAGCAAAGACACGCGACGGTGCAAGGCAAAAAAGAACACCGGGTCAAAGTCAAACTTTTGTCTGCTCTATGCTTCTAGTTAAATAGATGCGTGTGGGAACGAACGAGCAAAAAAAAACGCAGGCGGACCAAGGCGGCGGCGACGGGAAGGGAGGTGGAGGTGGAGGTGGAGGTGGAGGCGGAGGCGTGATGTGGTTTTTGTTGTGTTAAATGTTGTATAGCATATCAAATGAAGTGGGTGAAGTTCCAACTACTAAAGCTTTTTTTTTGGTCTTTAGATATTCGCACAACGTTTTATTCAAGAAAAAATAAAGATTTTTTTTCAAACAAGTGTATTTTACTTCACCGCATTTTTGTCTTGAATTGTAATTTGATGAATCAAAAATACCTGAAAATTTATAAATTTTTATGAATTTTATTTGTTAGGTCAATTTAAAACATTTATGTGATTTTGTTGTTGAAAGCCAAGTACATATTCATTAAAAAAAATCGATTTTGTGTGTGTTATCTGTTATGTTCATAATATACTGTAGGTTTTAATTTCATGTAATTTCACTACAATGATAAAAATAATCTATTAAACGGAAGAGTAAAGAATTTTATAATTAATTTTTGAATTAGAATTGAAGTTAATTTGTGAGTCTTTTCCAAACAAAAAGGATTCATTGACATAGTTCTCTTTTTTCACAACAAACAGGATTCATTGAATTCGAATTCTCACTTATAAATATGTACAACTCCGTGTATGACTATGTAAATCTAAATTCCTGCATCAATTCCTTGTGTCGATATGAAAATTCAAAATCTCATATGGATATTATATTTTAGATAAATTAATTATCGAAAAGATAACATTTGATTTTAAAAAAAATACAAGAAGAATTGTCGATTCCGCTTAAGTAAAAAATAGTAAGAAATACAGACGATTACTACTATCAACAAATTGCATTTCAAATTAATATATTAGGCAAAATATTACACAAAACGTCTTGTAAGTTTAGTTGATACCACAAACAGTACTATCAACAAATTACATTTCAAAATATATATTAGGAGAAATATCACAAAATGTCTCGTAATTTAAGTTGATACCACAAAAAGTCTCTTATGACCAAAAACCACGGTCGATATTTTTCGGCAAAAAATCCATAAAAACGCACGTAAAACGCACGTGCTAGTATACATGGCTAAAATTTCCGCCGGAAGTGCTTACGTGGACACTGATTTTTCAGTACGAGACATGTCATTAAGATTTCCCCAAATAATTGTGTAATTGTTTGATTTTTTGAAGAAATTATGGATGAATTTGAATAATTGTGCAATTGTTTGATTATTTGATTGAGAATGAAGGTGTTTGAGTTGGGGATCATCTTTCACTCCGTTATTATCGGGATCGGGTTGGGAGCTTCCCAGAGTCCCGAGACGATAAGGCCTTTGATAGCCGCCCTCAGCTTCCACCAGCTGTTCGAGGGGATCGGCCTCGGAGGGTGCATCACCATGGCCAAGTTCCGGACTCGATCGATCAGTAGCCATAATGACAGCCTTCTTCTGCCTCACGACTCCTATCGGCATTGCAGTTGGAATCGGGATAAGCAATGTGTACCATTATTGGGTGCTATTTTATAAATTTATAGTATAAATTAACCATTTAGATATATTATATTTTTTTAATAATTAATTAAATTAAAACTATTTAAAAATGATGCTTTTATTTATTTTTATTATTACTTTGATTCTAATATAGTAAATTAAATTAATTATCTTAGGTTTATCACAAATTGAGTTAATTTTTTTTAATTACATTGAAATTAATTTTATATATAAATATTTAAAATATAATTATATTATATTATATTTTATTTATTAAAATTTGTGTTTATATTTTTAATTAAATTGAATTAATATAATTATTTAAATTACTTATATTAATTTATTAGTATTTGTGTTATTTTTTTTATTAAATTGAAACTAATTTAAATTATCTAAAATCAATACAATTGTTATTATTTAAAAAAAACAATTTTACATGTTACGTTTATAATATCAAATTTTAATTTTATTTGTGCGATTTTTATAAAATATTAAAGAGAGATATCTTTGAAACCAAAATGAATAAGACCGCTCTCATCGGTCGTAGCTTCCACCAGCTCTCTTAGGGCATCAAACCTAGCTGAGCGGGTGATAAATGATATGTAATGACTGGAATGATTTTATTGAATGAATATGGCCAGCCATATATATAGGGCTGTACAGAGGAGTGAATAAGGGAATAAATCTTCCTAATACAAAATTACTATAATGAGTTTCCTGTAATAAATCAATCAATATATACTCCTAATATAAGAAGACATAATTAACGTAAGTGGACGTTAAGTGAGTAATGTCAGTATATATTCCCGTAATACTCCCCCTCAAGTTGGAGCGTGGAGATTACGAATGCCCAACTTGGAACGTAGAAACTGAAAACGTTCGGCGCCAAGAGCCTTAGTGAAAATATCAGCGACTTGCATGTCCGATGAGATGGAATGTGGAACAACATCCCCACTTTCGACCCGTTCTCGAACGAAGTAGCAATCCATTTCAACATGCTTGGTTCGTTCATGAAATATTGGATTCACGGCGATATGACGAGCAGCTTGGTTGTCACAAAAGAGTGGCGTTGGCCCTTTTTGGAAAACTTGCATGTCGCGTAAGAGCCATCGAAGCCATAATATTTCGCTGACTGTCTGAGCCATGGCGCGGTATTCTGCTTCAGCCGAAGAACGAGAAACAACCGATTGTTTTTTAGATCTCCAAGAAATCGGCGCATCACCGAGTGCAATATAGTAGCCAGTAGTCGAGCGTCGAGTAAAACTACAACCCCCCCAATCTGCATCACAATGTGCCGTGAGGTCTAGACTTCCGTCCACAGGAAGGAATATACCCTGTCCGGGTGTTGATTTCAAATAGCGCAAAACGCGTTCAGCGGCCCTCATATGTGTTTGTTTGGGATTTTGAAGAAATTGGCTGAGATAATTTACGGAAAACACGATATCGGGTCGAGTCACGGTAAGGTACAATAACTTGCCAATCAATCGCCTATACTGTGAAGGATCAACCGCAAGATCATTATCATCATCTTTTCGAAGTTTCAACTTTTGTTCCATCGGAAACGGACTAGGTCGTCCTCCTTGAAGTCCACTTTCTTCTAAAATATCCAGGGTGTATTTTCTTTGACTTAAAACAATTCCAAGAGAATTACGAGCCACCTCAATTCCCAAGAAATACTTGAGGGGTCCCAAATCTTTGATGCTGAAGCGAGAATGAAGGTAGGCTTTTACATACTCAATTTGAGAGTGATCATTCCCAGCCAGAATCACATCATCAACATAAATAAGCGCGGAAACGTAGATGTCACCTTTTTGGTATGTGAAGAATGAATGATCAGCTCGAGATTGGCCAAAGCCAATGGCTGTAAGAGCTTGAGTGAATTTTTTGTACCAATTCCTAGATGCTTGTCGCAAACCATAAAGCGACTTTTCCAGCTTGCAAACACGATTGTCTCCCTTCTTAGCAAAACCAGGAGGAATACGCATGTAAACTTCTTCGTGAAGGTCCCCATGCAAAAATGCGTTGTTCACATCCAATTGATGAATTTCCCAATTTTTCTTAGCTGCGACCGATAATAAACATCGTACCGTTACCAATTTTGCAACTGGGGCAAATGTCTCGTGAAAATCGATGCCCTTTACTTGAGAAAAACCGCGAGCCACAAGGCGAGCTTTGTAACGCTCAACTTCTCCACTGGGTTTATACTTTATTTTGAAAACCCACTTAGAATCAACAGTTTGTTTCCCAGGAGGTAAAGAAACCATTTTCCAAGTGCCATTGTCTTCCAAGGCTTTTATTTCCTTTTCCATAGCTTCTCGCCAATTAGGATCCTTCATAGCCTGAGTGTAATGTTTAGGCTCATCGCGAGAAGTGATGGCCGCTAAAAAAGCTTTGTGAGACGGTGAAAATTTATCATAAGCAACAAAATTAGATAGAGGATATACCGTAGTGGAGTCTGATGTGGAAGTGGGTTTTGAGTGATCGACGGAAGGCGGCAAGTCAGTTACAAAATTTTCCAAGTGCTTCGACGTTTTCTTTAATCGATGACCTCTACCTTGAACCAACTCTGTGTGCTGAATTTCTGGAGCTGTATTTGATTGTCTAGACTCACATATAGGATCATTATAAGCGTGATGCACAACCTCTTGATCATCAACGGATGGTGTAGATTCAGTGAACTCGTTGTTTTCTTGTTGCTCAAAGCTCATATTACTATTTAGATCGTCAAGTAGGATATCTTCGATTATGTTTGGTTGATCCATGACTCTCCCATGATGTGAGCTGCATCCCTGTACAAAATCTATTGCATATTTTGTGGCTTCGTGAATATCCATATTTGGATTACCACGACATTTATCATTTTTAAACGGGAAGACATGCTCATAAAAAATAACATCACGTGAGGTAAATAAATTATGTGTCTCTAGATCAAAAACTCGATATCCCTTTTTACCATTAGGATATCCCACAAAAATGCATGGTCTCCCCCTTTCGCCAAATTTGTCCACCCTTTTGTTTTCGTGTGCATACACTAGGCATCCAAAAACTCTTAACTGGTTATACATGGGTAAATGTCCCAACAATATTTCATGTGGAGTTTTATTATTGACAGCGGAAGACGGTAATCGGTTTATGATATAGACCGAAGTAAGTACACATTCACCCCAAAATTCTAATGGTAAACCTGATTGAAAACGAAGAGCTCGTGCAACCTCTAAAATATGTCTATGCTTACGCTCTACAACACCGTTTTGTTGGGGTGTGTCGGTACAAGATGTTTCAAGAAGAATCTCATGCTCTTTATAATATTCTAGCATTTTGTGGGATTGAAATTCTAATCCATTGTCACTTCTTATACGTTTTACTGTGACATCAAATTGGTTTTTCACCATAGTGCAAAATGAGGTCAAGTAGTGAAAAACTTCAGACTTATTTTTCAGCAAAAAAACCCACACAGCACGGCTAAAGTCATCAACGATCGATAAAAAATAATGTGCACCGGTAAAAGAAGCAATCTTATAACCACCCCAAATGTCACAGTGGATTAATTCAAAACAACGATTAGTCTTAATAAAATTGGAAGGAAAAGGCAATCTAGTTTGTTTAGCTCTTAAACAAGCATCACAGAAATCGGTCTTACTACTCATTTTTCCCAAAGCGTGTATTTGCTGCAATTTCTCATCGGAGGTGTGTCCAAGACGCTTGTGCCACAAATTATGATCCACCCGAACTGACATTGCCGCGGTTTCCGTTTTTAGGGGCTCAAAGTAGTAGAGACCATCACGTTGTCTACCCATCCCAATCAGGCTCCTCGAGTGCAAGTCCTGTAACACGCAAAATTCAGGAAAGAATATCAAGGCACAATTTAAACTTCGTGTTAGTCGACTAACGGAAATCAAATTGCATTTGAATTTCGGTATATTCAACACCCCATTGACTAATAAGCCATTTGGTAGTCGAGCCTTGCCAATCCCTGTTACAGGAATTTTTTCACCTGTTGGTACTTTTACTGGCATGTCACGTATAGGATCAAGTTTTCCTTCAAATATTGTTTCGTCACAAGCAATGTGTTCGGTGGCACCTGTATCGATAATCCAACATTTAAAAGCATCAATACTACCTGCCATGTTTACTGAAGGAACCTTTTGAGATGTGCTCTCCGAATTGTTGCGGAGAAATTTAAGCAAAGTGGCATGCTCTTCAGGAGTAAGCCCTTTAATGGGATTAGAGTTTGCTTCCACATTTGCCGCTTTGGGTATTTTCTTTCCTCCTCCTTTTTCACCTTTTTGTTTTTCTTTTTCCCTTTCATTTGGAAACCCATGCAAATAGAAGCATTTTTCAATTGTATGATTAGATCGTTGACAATGTGTGCAAAAACGATCTTTGCCAAACTTCTTTTCTCCTCCTTGCGCTATTTCACGCCTATTATTAGTTTGTGCTTGAAAGGCAGAAACTTCAACCACCGGATTTCTTGAGGTGGTTATAGCTCTTTGTTGCTCATCTTGGGCAACAAGATGATAAGTTGTACTCAACTTCAAAGCTGGTTTCGAACTAAGCACATGCGTTTTGACGTTGCCATAATCATCGTTTAGACCCATCAAAAACTCGTATAATCTTTCTCGATCGACACGATCAACAAGCTTTTTTCCCATTTCGCATTTGCATCCGCCGCACTCACACGTAGGCATGGGAGCAACCGCTTGAATCTCGTCCCACAATCCTCGTAGCTGCGTATAGTAAGCAGAGACAGATTGTTTCTCTTGACGGATCATAGTGATGGCACGTCTCAACTCATAGGCGCGGGGTGCGTTCTCCATACCGAACCGTTCCTCCAAGTCGATCCAAATGTCTCGAGGCGTAATATGATATTTCACGCTAGAACGGATCTCTTTCTCCATTCCGCTAGTTAACCATCCTTTAACCATGGCGTTACAACGCAACCAAAGATCTAACTCCTTAGAGCCGACATGAGGTTTAGTGATAGTCCCGTCCACAAAACCAATTTTGTTCTTGGCGAACAGGGCGTTGGACATCTCTCTTACCCAATCACCGTAATTGCCATCCCGGAGCGGTTCGCTAACATAGACTTGTCCTGGATGGTCGGATTAACCAATGAAATACGGTGACATCATGTCAACTGAAGAAGAAGAAAAACTGACCTTGTCTTTTCCTTCTGACATAGCAAATTGGAAAAAAAACAATGAGATTTTTTTTTTTTTTTTTTTTTTTTTTTAGGAATTTTGCTCTGATACCATAATAAATGATATGTAATGACTGGAATGATTTTATTGAATGAATATGGCCAGCCATATATATAGGGCTGTACAGAGGAGTGAATAAGGGAATAAATCTTTCTAATACAAAATTACTATAATGAGTTTCCTGTAATAAATCAATCAATATATACTCCTAATATAAGAAGACATAATTAACGTAAGTGGACGTTAAGTGAGTAATGTCAGTATATATTCCCGTAATAGCGGGTGCATAATGCTGGCCAAGTTCAGGACTCGGTGGTTGTGATGACAACATTTTTCTGTAATCCAAGTGGGTTTGTACTTTAATTTATTCAATTTTATATTTAGTTGCATTAGTATTTCTTATCAATCCCAATATGTTAGTAATATTAATAGTTTGTTATATTCGAAAAGTCGAGCTCGAGGGATTAAACAGTTTGTTCGTAACAAACGAATCTTAGGAAATAGATCAGTGAAGAATAACAGTCCCCGTAAGATGATAAAAAATCAAACTCAGTCTTTTCTAGCAAACAAACAAACATAAAAATACGTAACAAAATAATTTATAAAAGTACACGAAAAATGCACGTCGTGATGGCATATATATCTAAAATTTTCACCGAAAGTGCTGACGTGAACACTGGTTTTTTAATATGAGACATGTCATTAAGATTATTCCCCAAACCGGCTCAATGTCAACGTAAGATTTTCATGCGCAAATTTTAGCCATGGCATTTTTGGTACGTTTTTAATTATTTTTTCACTTGAAAAAATTAATTGTGATTTTCAGCCAATACAATAAAACCTTCTTAAATTAATAATAACCTTTAAAAATTAATGGAATTTCTCGATATCGATTTAATAATAACTTTTTTAAATTAATAAAATTTTTCGGTATCGATATTTTAAATTAAAAAAAAATCTATAAATTAATAATCTTTTTAAATTAATAAAAATTTCAGAATCTCGATACTATTAATTTATAGAGATTTTATTTTAATGTATATTTTGGTATTTAAGTTAATAAACAATTAAATAGTAAAAGTATATTTTATTATATATAAAAAAAACGTGAATTTAAAATTATCGCTCAAATATAAACCTGTTTTCTTAAACAATTAATTTTGTAATTATTAAAGTATAAAACACACAAAACGAAGTAGAAGAAGTCAAATCATAGATGAATTTTATTAAAAAATTGAAGTCAATTTACGAGTCCTCCGAACAAAAAGGATTCATTGAGTTGGCCCACACAAAAAACAATCTGAAAAGATTTGGAAATATAATTAACATAAATAAATAAATTATGTCCCAATATACACGTCATAGTGTCAACACAGTACTGATTTTCGCAACTGAAAATCTCAATCTTCATCGCCTTCGCGTTTCTAAAAATAAGGAAATATGTCGACATTCTTCTTCATCTCCTTTCACTCCTAAACCTACTCAGACTCTGTGTAAACCTAAATCCCTAAACCCCCAATCCTCACTTATAAATACATACGCATGACTCTGTAAACCTAAATCCCTAAACCCCCAATTCGAGAGAGATGAAGATTCAGAACATCACGTGGGCTCTCGTAATTTCCGCGATGATTATCCTCCCGGCGATCGTGACGGCGGAATGTACGTGCGACAAAGAGGATGAAGCCGGCGATCGAAAACTAGCCCTGAAGTA
Source organism: Euphrasia confusa (assembly GCA_954870475.1). Lineage (NCBI taxonomy): Eukaryota > Viridiplantae > Streptophyta > Magnoliopsida > Lamiales > Orobanchaceae > Euphrasia > Euphrasia confusa. Next base: position 34,913,023 of record OX940963.1, on the reverse strand, counting down.
CAAGATTGCCGCCTTCGCGTCGATCCTGATCGCCGGCGCCGTGGGGGTATGCCTCCCGGTGCTGGGGAGATCGGTGGACGCCCTCAGCCCGGATCGGACCTTCTTCTCCCTCCTGAAATCCTTCGCCGCCGGCGTGATTCTGGCGACGGGATTCATCCACGTCCTCCCGGACGCGTTCGAGAGCCTGACCTCCCCGTGCATCCCCGAATCCCCGTGGGGCGATTTCCCCTTCACCGGATTCATCGCGATGATGTCGGCGATCGGTACGCTTCTGGTGGAGACCTACGCGACGTCGTATTACAAGCGGCAGGAGGAGGAGAAGGGCCTTATCGGCGGCGGGGAGGAAGCCGGCGGCGTACTGCCCGTCCACACCCACACCACCCACGGGCACGCGCACGGGCACGCCTCCGGTCAGTCGGAGCTTCTTCGCCACCGAGTCATCTCTCAGGTACTGTATATAATTAATTAATTAATTAATTTCAATCGAGCTATAAAATTATCAATTGTGTAACTGTTTGATTTTTTTAGGTTTTGGAATTGGGGATTATCGTTCACTCTGTTATCATCGGGATCGCATTAGGAGCTTCACAGAGTCCAGAGACGATAAGACCTCTGATTGCGGCTCTGAGCTTTCACCAGCTGTTCGAAGGGATCGGGCTCGGCGGGTGTATAACGCTGGCAAAGTTCAAGACTCGATCAGTAGCAGTGATGACAGCTTTCTTCTGCTTGACGACTCCTATCGGCATTGCGATTGGAATCGGGATAAGCAATGTGTACAGCGAGACGAGCCCGACTGCTTTGATCGTGCAGGGCTGTTTCAACTCTGCATCGGCTGGGATATTGATTTACATGGCGCTTGTCGATCTTCTCTCGGCCGATTTCATGAGTCCGAAATTGCAGACGAATCCGAAGCTTCAGTTGCAGGCTATTGTTGCTTTGCTTTTGGGAGCTGGAAGCATGTCTCTAGTGGCCAAGTGGGCTTGACATTCCTTATCATTTTTTAATTCTTTTTTTTTTTTAGTCTATTAGATTTTCTTGTTAGTTTTTGAGCAAATTCAAACTGAAATTATATATTTTTGATCGAGTCTATCTTTTTGTTACATGCATGCACGTTGTGTGGTACGTACGTTGTTGGTTTGATATGATGGAGAGTACTCTATCTTTTTGTTACATGTTGTATTCAAACGTTGTAATGGTTGTTGGTTTGTTACATGTCGTATTCAAGCGCTAGCTCGCTCGATTGAATTAATACTACTCTCTATAAGTATACACTGGTCACTGCGAGAGATCGAGATTTTTGAATTAAGATCAAACAACAACCATGAAAACATATTAATATTCTCTCAAGAAAAAAAAGAAAAAGAAAAAAATGCAGATACAAAAAATCAGGTACTCGTCTTACCAGAATGGACGTGCGAACAGGATACTGATTTATATGGCACTTGTGGATTTGTTGGCCGCGGATTTTATGATCGAGCCCGAGGATGCAATACAATACAATACGCGTTTGAATCATGTATATATGTGTCAGAAAAGATCAAAAGAGGTTAGATGTCGTATTCAAGCGAGAAAAGATCAACAATCGAGATTGGAGAGGGCCGATGATCATATCGATGTTAATACAGTACGTTGTAAAAAAGACCCACAAATGAATCAAAAAGCAATTCGTGTTTTTGTTAGTCGTTACATATCACTATCTCTATGGTGAGAAATACAACACCAACACCAACTCCAACTCCATTACTATTTCATTTTAAATGTCACAACTCACACGTACGTGTGGTTTGTTATGGTTTGTTACAAATATGGTTACATGTCATTGTCTCTGTGAGATAGAGATTTTGGAATTCAAAACAACTAAAATGAAAAAATATAGGATTTCTCTGATCAAGAAAAAGAAAAAAAATCACATAACTCATCTTACCGGAATGGACGTGCACACATAAAAATCTGCTTAATTCCTGCTTCTCGAGAGATTCGATCTTCAAGCCTAAACTAAATCTATCTAAATCCAACCCAAATCATTAAACAATATTTAAACCCAGCCCAAATAAATTGGACATAATATGCCCAAAATCTTTTAAATGGCCCAATCCAACCATTATTTTTTTAGTATGGCTTTTTCACTAAATTTCACTAATATCATTAAGTTTACTAATTACTAGTGAACATTTTCGGTTGGCTCGTATATTCGATCAATTCACGAACATAAAAACTACTATATCACAAACATGTAACGAAACTCAAGCTCTATATATGTTCAAAATGGCACCATGGAATGAAGATTGAGTCCATACATTAACATCACTCTCATCACATGCACACACATATTATGTTTGTTAAAGGTTATTGGTACAAGGACATTAATTTGTGTGTATATGTGTGACACAATCAAGCACGTACTATACGTCTCTCACATGAAAATCAAACGGCATTTTGCGTGTGTGAGAGTGATGTATAACAAATCACCGCATCTTGTGTGTGTATTCTAACTCTCTATAAGTACCATCGATCTTCAGTGTGAGAGGTTTCAGAATAATAAAAAAAAAAAAAGATGAAAACTTACTCTCTCAAGAAAAAGAAAAAAAAAAAAAAACACTCACCTTAATTGGAATGCACGTGGGAACAGGAAAAGAAGCACCGGCGATCGAGAACGCAGTCTCACCGGAGAGGAGCTTCTTTGCCGGACGCGTTCGAGAGTCTGACGTCTCCAAGGGTGCTCGTCGACCGATTTCATGCATGAGTCCCAAATTGCAGACCAATCCGATCGAAGCCAATGAAAAAGAAAAAGAAAAAGAAGAAAAAAAATGACATGTGCTCATCATCTAAATTACCACCGGAGAATGGAGTATTATTTATCATGCATGCGGCTTATCAGACGCCAAGACCAGCTCTAAGGACGCCCAAGAATATAAATGATGTTATATTCCCTCTTGATATAGTCAACAACCTTGTCGAGAACCATATCAGCATCCGCCTCTGGCTTGCCATGTCAGGTTTAAGCCAGAGGCGGATGCTGATATATATGGTTCTCGACAAGGTTGTTGATTATTTAAGAGGGAATATAACATCACCCATGTCACGGTCCAGATTGAGAGACAACAGATTTCTTGATTTATTTGTGTTTCAGTTTGTGTTAAAAGTCTTCGTTGGTTCGACTCGAACTACGTACTCCTTAACCTTCAATTCATTCGACTAGAATATAATTTATCTTCAAGTAAGTATAGCCTTATAGGGAGAGTATATAGTTAAAGCATCCTTGAGTGAACCGTTTTAGGCCATCTCTCAGTTTACCAACAACACATGTACAACACAAACATCACACACACATTATGTTGTTGTGTTTATTGAAGGTTAGGTACGAGCAGATTAATTCTTGTGTATTGTGTGTGTGTGTGTGTGGAGAGTGATTGATTTATAACAAACCGCATTTTTGTGTGTGCAGCGAGAGAAGAGTATGTATAACAACTTTTCTCCATCGGCTAACAATTGAACATATGTGTAATAATTCGAAACACGATCGAACAAAGCCGAATCTAATAAATACAAATAACACCAACAATTCCATCATTATTTTCACAAGTAATAATCAACAACCACGTACCACAACAAATTCAAATGTCCATCTTATCACAATTTCAAATGTAAATGAAGATTCTTTTTTCGATCCTTTTTGTTGTTCTTCCTTTTCTTGAATTGCTTCACAGCTGCTTTCATCACTTTAGCCCATGCCTGCAAACTCCCCCAAAAGACAAAAAGATCACATTTTTATCACCTTACTCTGTTTTTCAAGAAAAATAAAAACACTACCTTTGGACTCGAGGAAGACGAAGAAGAGGGCCGCCGGCTCGAACCCGCCGGAGAAAGCCCGAAAGGCATTCCTTTTCTCCTCTTCATCTTACCGCACCTGCCCACATTCTCAATCACCGCGTCAGTGATTTTCCTCGCCATTTTCCTGGTGTTTTCCAGCAACCCCACCTGCTCCACAGTTTCTCCGTACGACAGCCGCCGGGAAAACTCGATCCCTCCGTCGGCGGAGTATTTGGGCGGCGGCCGGGGAAGCAGAGGCGACCAGATGGAGCTCTGGGCGTAGTCGAAATCGAAGGCGGAGTTGTCCGGGAACTTGCAGAGGAGATTCTGGGACATCGATGTCTCGAGATACTCCACCACCATTACCAGCGGCAGTGGGCCTCCGCCGCCGCCGTTGATTGAGGCCGGAGACATGGAGGAAGGTTTTTGGGTTCAGTGGATTTGGAAAAGTTGTGTTGTGGGTTAGATTCATCTGACAAAGAAACGGCGTCGTATGGTATTTATGTTGAAGGAGGTAAGAAAAAGTAGCCGTTGCCGAATTAAAAATGACAAAATATAAATTAATTTTGGATTCTATGTTTTCAATATTGTTAAATTTTAGATACAATTTGATAATGTTGTTACAAATTACTTATTTGACAAGGGATCAAGAAAACGAAAAATGAAAACACTATTTCGGCAAAAACAAACGCCACAAACTGTTAAAAAATCGCAAAACCGAAGAAAAAAAACAACGAAAACATGTTTATTGTGTGTTGCACAGAAGAACTTGAGAGATCAAAACAGCTATAGTTTCTATAGTATAAATAGTACACTCACCACCGATCATTGATGGTTACGAAAGAAAATCAAAGAATCAACTTTTCTCGACACACACACTTCTGAACTCCTTTTCCATCTCAATCTTCGACAAAGCAAGCAGTGCCAAGAAATCTCATCACGTGGGGATAACTTACTGAAGGTGAAATCAAACTCGTGCAATCGGTCTTTTTCCCATCACATCGAGAAAAACTGACTTCACCTTTCTGTCTTAACACTAGGTGCTCACTCTGATATATATGTACACGATTCTGTTATGATGTCAGGAATTGCTAGAAACCTCAGCTGCTCGTTGCCTCATCATCTCCATAACAGCAGCTCTCCTTCTCGAATCCGACTGCTGTTGAAGCCTTCTCATATGCTCCTTCAAGTCTCTGCACACCCGAAAAAGCAAAACGAGAAAAATCATTAAATATGTGATTCAATATTTGGATGAATAGTAAAATTTATGGGAGAGTATTTATAACCGACCTGCATCGTGGGACATTGCATTCAGATTCTTTGCATGCTCGAGCATGAAGCTGGAGTAAATACCACATTTTTTTACATAGTAAACACCCACCAGAAGCTCGTACTTTGCACAGCATACCATGCCGGAAAAGTCCTTTCACCTTTCGACAGTTCGGATATTGGCAGTGTGGAGAACGGCACTGAGAAGCGTGCACCAAAAGCTCAAGCATCTTCCTCAGCTGCAAAAGAGAATTAGAATATTGTTAAGAGAAAATAAAGAATCAAACACATACTTATAAGAATTAAAGTCAACAAAAACCCTAGTACTCAAAGCCCATAATAATATTAGAACTCAAAGCCCATTATAATAATAATATAAAAAATACTAATTAATTACAGCGTATCATATCAATAAGGCATAAATTTAAAAGAAAAACAGAACAAAAAAATGCCTGATAACAAGAAAAAGCACTTCACCTGTGTAACCCGTAATTCTCTGGCTTCTTTGTTCTGTGCATCTCGATCATTAGACGGGTGATTCGTCAGTTTATGAGGATGATCGATTCCTCCATCCTTTGAATAACACGAGTTGCAAACATCATAGTCAGGACAAGTCTCACACCTCCAACCTTGCCCGGTTTCTATGTCCAGGTGGCACATGTTGCATGTTGTCACAAAAGCCGGAGCAGTCGGATTGTGGAGATGATAGAGGACCATCATTGACGAATGTTTAGCCCGACGGAGGGTATCGTACTGATAATGGTTTCCTTGACAGAGACTGAGAAAAGCCTGTCTGGTGTCGAAAAATTCACTCTCGAGAATTTCGTCTTTATCTTTCGTATCTTCAGGGAGTGCAGGGATTTCAATCTGCATGTTCATAAAATCGAGTGCTTAAAAAAACAGAAAAAAAGCATAAAACCAAGTCGAAATTGTAATCATATGGACTTACAGAATAAAGCGGATGTTTATCTTTGTGGTAAATCGGATGTCTCTCTCTGTCTTCGCGTCTTCTCTCAGCATCATAGCACCTGAAACCGAAAAATGATATATGATCGATGGATAAAAAGGAATAGTGGACTATTTTTGTGGGTCAAATAAAAAAAAACGCAAAAGTTTAGTATGACCAGATAAAAACCAGCAGTCCTTACTTGTCACAGAGCTGAAAATTTTTGCACTGTTTGCAAGCCCAATAATTTCCAGACACCATTAGAATGCAGCAGTGTGTGCATGCATGCTGTAAGTGAACCATGATAAAGTCTTCCTTCATCGGAGATATTGTCTCACCAAGCTACGTAAAACAAAATAATTTTTTTAAAATAATAACTTGTTGCACTCAAAGTTACGTTATTGTCAAACAAAATTTACTTTGTGCATTAGCAGAATATCCTTTGACGCATTGCCAGAAAGATCAGTTTGGCCAGACGCCTTCAGAGCTCTTTTCGTGATAGTTTTTTTAAACGGGCCCTTCTTATTTAGCTTTCTACCATCCTCTTCTTGTTGTAATTGAAATATCATGTCCTCTGCCGCACCAGGCCAATAGTCTCCATCGAAGTACGGCAACCTAGCTGCAGTAACCTTTGATTTGCATTCGCCGGTAGAAACGAAGAAGTGGTCGTACAGGTTAGTAAGTTCAGACACAATATTTTCCTTAGCAGCTTTCCTTAACATGGCCAAATACCTGAAACGAAAGATTTAAATATTAAAAAGTGTGAATTAGCCTGAATTAGCAGTGACAGCACACCATCAAACTCACCATTCTCGCAATTTATCAGATTTTGGTGTCTTCTGGATTTCTGGATGGCAATATAAAATGTAGTCTTCCCCCTTCAATGGAGGGCAAGCCCATATATAGCAACTTGTAAAGCCACGCAATTTACAGTATTCCAAGTACCCAATCTGAAAAACAAAGAATATTAATTTACTTTTACTGCACACAGTAAAATAACAACAGAGTTTACAAAAGACCAATCAATGGGGGTTCATAAACTTGCCAAAATTTCGTGGTACACAAATGTACGAAGAGCCTCTCCTGTCACTGTCTTGACCTCTGGTCTGAAGTACTTAACCGAGTCCAAGTAAGAAAGGTAGACCCGGCGATGATTTGGCTGCTGACATTCAGATCCAAATTCTTGAACGTACATGCCAAATAAGCACACTTCAACACCTTCGATTTTCTGAAATAATAGTACCACCTGGGCGATAGAAACCAATGTTAGAGAAGTTCTCAATTTTATGAAAACGATGTTCTCACAATAATATGGAAGCAAACTAAAATTGTGGAAGCATTCAAATTATCTCACTTAAATATTGGTTGCTTTATTACAGGGAACACATTATAAAGTCAATTTATTCGATAAACAACTAAATAATAAGACACACCTTTGACTTGTATGGGTACTCTAAAGGATAATTTTCCTCCTGGAAAATTTCAAGAAATCTTGGTTTAACTTCCAACTTCTTGTCTACAGATGAGACCACTCTTACAACCAGTGAATCAGCTCCAGGAACCTGGAAAAGATGGTATGATCTGAATAAATATATCTACAAAAATAATACAATTGAAATAATAGTGTTTAATATAATTAGCAGCGCTTTCAAACAGAAGAGTGTGCAAGAAAACACCATTGAATATGGATTCATTTGGCCAAAATATTTACCATTCCCCAATCTGAGAATCCTGTTTCGTTTGGTATATTTCGGGGGAAATTATCGAGATATTGCTAGAAGAAAACTCTCTTCAAACCCTAACCCGGATTTTCAATTCCATTCATAAGGCTAAACCTTATTTCAAAATTCAAAGGCATATAATCTTATTTATAAGTAAGACAGAATCACCTCATCATAACTTTTGCCTTGAGCCCTTGCTCTATCCATCCTTTCTTGCTTCAACTTTGCAAATAAACGATCCTCCATGTGATCGCTCAGGATTGTTCGAGGTAGATCCTTGGCTCCTAGAACAGCACTTTGCGGTAATGGAACACGCTCTCCACTTTCAACTTCTTCCATATAACAATTTGGACATGTGTACTCAGCTTGTCCACCATCATTTCTTCTCCCATTGAATAAAGCACATATTTGATGTTGCCAAGCCTCACATTTGTCACATTGAACCCACTGGAAATATATATACATATATATAATCAACATGTCAATAAACTACTCATGTGGCAAAACAAGAGTTAGGTAAATGGATGATTATATCTAACATACCCATTCTTCAGCTTCATCATCATTTTTCTTCTTCTCCATCCTTGCCTTTCCAATAGGATTTCCATCAACTAAGATAGTGTCCCCGCGAGCCTCGTTATAGCAAGGAATGCAGAAATAATGACGAGTGTCACCCGCTCCAATGGTATAATACATAGCATTCCTCTTAATTCGAGCACCGCAAGGTGTACAATACGTAGGAGGTGGTTCAAAGGTAAGTTTCTCAACTGCACACAACTGGCAAGAATTCTCACTCATCGAATGCTCCATTGCTTGATTCTTCTCAGCTTTTGCTTTGCTCTGCGTGACAACACAAGGATCGTAAGTTTCAGCAAAAAGAGAATCGCACATAAAGATACTTACTTGATGGTGAATCAAACTTCATGAGAAGGTGAGAGCAAAAAGAGAATCACACATAAAGAGACAGTAGACTGACCTGGCCTACCCACTGTCTAAGACCAGTAATATGCTGTCGGATTTGTTCAGGGGTGAACAGCTCCATCAGTGATACTCCCTTGATTTTTGGTTTCCCGGACTTGGATGTACTCTCAGAAGGTATAGGCATATTTTCCACCTTAGCCTTCCCGACTTCCATTTCATTCTTAATGCCCTCCTGTACACCAACTTGGTTGTTTCGTGCAATAGGATCAACTTCCTGCCTTTGGTTATAAGCATCTTCCGTGTTGTCCTTCTTCATTTCAATCATCTTGGAACTTAGTTGTCCAACACTCTCTAAAACATTCATTTTCACTTCAGCGATTTCAGGTTTTATCGGAATACGAGAATCATGATGCTGTGCACCTTGTAGAGGGGACTCCTTTACAGCAGAGACCATAAGGACAGGCTTTTCACTTTCAGAGACAAGAGTCTGTGAGCCCATTTCAATCTTCATGCGCTTAATAGAAGGCTGTAGATCTTCGAGAGTTTCAGCCATCATTGGGCTTGTCTTAGGACCTGTTGACTTTCCACCAATTTTAGCACTACCCTCATTTGGTTTAGAAGCACCATTAACGCCAGGTAGCAACCCTGAATTGAAATCCGAACGAGCAATCGCTTTCAATTGTGCCTGCTGCACATAATTCTTAACAGGAATACACACAGGGCAACTTGTATCGTGGCAGCGTCTATGATGATTGACCAAGATTCTGGTACCACAGCAACGAGGATACGAACACTGAAATACATTGCAATTTTCCATATGCTTCAATAACTTCTGAGCAGTTAAGCAGTTCGGCTCTTGACATTTCCCTTCTGGAGCAGGGCACCTACGAGCGTGTCTTAAAAACAACAGCCATCGCTGCTGGTTCCTGAACTGCCGGTTTCGGTCGAGGTTACTATTAGTCCGGCACACGGCATTGCTCCCATTGGGAGGTTCTGCTGATCTGGAACCATCGGATTGTCCGATCATCGATTCTTCTGATGATAAATTATTGGATTGAGCTACGTCGAGCCCATTCAATCTCTGTCGAAATACCTCTTGGATATTTTGATTGTGTGGGAGTCGAACTGACATGAGAGACGTGTCTTGAGACTTGGAATACCATTGACCACCAGAAAGTCCACCAAAATCACTCTGAGGGTTATCGACGAATTGCATCTTGTCTGAAGTTTGAGAAAGTGACGAAGTGACATCGTGAGGCCCAGATGGATGTGACAGCAACTGAGTATTAGCTCTTGAACGATCTTCCATAGAATTCTGCTGGAACTGACTCTGCACATCAGAGAACTGGAAGGAATCAGAAACTTGTGTCTGCAGACCTTCATCACGATGCATGGGCATTGCCTCAGACACCATATTGGATTGTCCGAAAGTATCATTCTTTAACATGACCTGATTTTGTGTTTGCTGCCCATGCTGGACAACTTGCTGCTGCCGCTGAAACTGATGGGACGACTGTTGGAGCTGTTGATGATTTTCCCTAATCGAATACTGAGGTTGAAAGTTCATTTTCACAGATTGGTCTATCAACGGGGGCTTCATATTCGTCACCTGTTGAGTAGAATGAACATTCGACTGATTATCAGTTATCAACCCAGAATTCGTATTCGGCATGTTTTGCATGGGAGCGGAGTTCATACTCTGATTATTCATCATTGACCCGACAGATGATACGGGGACATACGAGTTCCCAGACCCTGAAGCATCAGCTGCACCAATTCCATATCCATCAGATGATACAGGCCGATCGAAATGTTGATGTAAGGGTTTAGTCGAGTTTCCATACATTGATCCAGATAAAAATCCCTCGGTCGTTCCTTGACCATTCATCATTGACATATTGTTTCCCATCATTCCCAACCCTCCGTTTAAGGGCCCGTTCGACAATCCATAGGACTTTTGCTGCAATGTAGATCTGATTTGACCACCAATATTATGTAATATACGACTGTTTTGACCACCAATACGCTGCCTTTGCTGCATGGGCTGTGATGCAATCGAAGACTCGACCGCTGAATATGTGGCGGTGTTATTGGACGACTCCATATTCATGAAAGTCTGATTATTAGTATTGTTATTTACTTCAGTATTGGTATTAGAACTATTAAATCCAGGAGTAGGTATCATTTGACTCGCCATTCTCTGTACGCCCATGTTATTTCCCACTGAATTATTGACGGAGAAATTGGAAGACTGCTGATATCCGGTATTGAAAGCTCCTGAAACGAAAAAATTACACGAGGCGTTGAATGAAATGGCTTATAATAGAAAACTTAAAAGTACCATCAGATGGGGGGAAAGAGCCACCTTGCATATTTCCAGAAGGCCCACTTCCAGCTGGCAAGAAGTTCCCGTGATTGGCAGTTGAGGATGGAATCGTGTTATTGTTAGCAACAACATTGCTATATATAGACTGATTCCCAACACCAGTAGAATTTCCTGCTTGTTGCAGCCCGGGAGTTGGAATCATTGTGCTCGTAGAAGGAGAAGGATTAGCATGTGAAATCTGTTGGCTTCGATTGCCCCTAGGTAGACCTTGAATCACGCGTTGCAAACGAGCTTGCAGAGTTTCCACGTTTAGATATTCTTCCTGAAAAAATGTAAATTAAACTGTTGAAAGCACTTCCAAAACATTTTTATTGCACGCGTTATTGAAAAAAATATATATAAAGGTATGAATTCAAAACATAACAGACCGTTGAAGTGGCGTCCCTGAACAAAGAATCCTCTAAGCGTTTCACTAAATCAATCATTTTCTTATTAGGAGCGTCTTGAGATTGCGAGCTGCGCTGCATAATGATTTCCAATCTGCAAAAAAAAAATTGAATCGGAAATTGTAAGGGTTTGTAATTCTATTTTTGCGTACAAATAAAACAGTTTAAAGGGATGGTAATTACACTAAGGAAAGCTAATAAGAATGCTTGTAAGAATAGAATAGGTCTTACATCTTTTCTTGCATGGATCTGCGTATTTTCATCACATATTCACTCTCTGAATTCAGGACACCACGATGGATACTAGGATTTTGCACTTGCCCCGGAATTCCATTTTGCTGTGGCATCCCGGGCAACATCGTACCAGTTTGATTTGGTACTTGCCCTGATATCTGGCCTAAATGATTCGTTTGAAAATTCATTTTTTTTATTTCTTTTTTATTTTGGGCTAAAAATCATGTCCTTCATAAGACATTGAACCCGTAAACTGCAGCTCTGTCAAGTTAAGTTTAACTTGCAATGAACACGAAGAATCCAGAACTTAGTCGGAGTACCTGTACAATAAAGCACCACAGAAAAATAGATGAGATTAGAATCAATTCAATAATAAAGCATTGTTCATTCACATCGAAATGAGCTACGAGCATCAAGTGAAGTTCAAACAAATAATACAAGGTAATATTAAATAATAAAAACAAAAACTATCGAATCAGAAGATCATAAAATCCTATCAGAGACAAATAAAAACTAAAATAAGGAACAAAATGGAAAGCAAAAAACGCTTCTTCTCATTAGTCCACATTGAAACTCTACCCCAAAATACAAAATCGGACATTATGAAAACCGAATTCTTAGCTAAAGGTTACAGCATTTTAAGGATCGAATTGTTTCCGGGTTTACTGAACTGGACATATGTTCATCTATACCTGAGCTAACAAACTATCATCTGTCCTAAATGAGACCAGAGTATACATTTTTCATCTTAACAAAGACCGAACAAACGACGAACCCAATCGTGCAATTACCGTTGAATGCACAGAGCACTGATCGCACCCATACCTACCCACGGAATGAGCAATCAATCACGCACGCAATCTAATTGGGCAGGCTGAAATCCAATTGCACAGGAACGATCAATCTACATTCGATAAAATTGGTAAATGCTAGGGTTTGATCAAATTGGGGGAAATCAAATTAAAGCTTCGATCTTGGTAAAGATTCAAGCTTTTGGTCTAAGTCAACAATTGGGTCCCAGAAAACAGCAGATAATTAACCCAATCACGCAAATTCAAAGAGGGGTTCAGAAACTGAAAGCCCCATCGGAATAGGATACGAAGAACAGAGGGTGTGATACTAACAATTAAATAGAGAACGCCGGCCGAGGCGAGCCGAGCCGAGCCGGCAGTTAATGGCGGCGACTAAGCGGGAACGGCGTCGTGAGAATGTCTCTGTTGAAACGGCGATTTGGAAAAACAAACCGGTGATTTTGGAGATGGGAAATTTTGTTAAGTTCAATTATTCTTAGTATAGTTGACCCGATTTGATTTTACTTACCATTATAATTTTATATTCAACCTTGTAATAACACCGTCACACGTTCAAATAGTGTGATGGACCTCATCCAAATTAGAGCTGCAGACGAGTCGAGCGAGTTGATTCTTGATTCGTAACTCGATTCGAGTTCGGTCAAACTTGAATTCAAATAATTTCATCTCTAGAGTTACTTCGAATCGGTCAAACTCATTAATTTAGAGCTTCAAACGAGTCGAGTGGATCGTATAATGCTAAGGGCAATGCTCGACACAAGCTCGGTCAAGTTCGGTCAAACTAGAGCTCAATCAACTTGTTTTTTGGGTAACTAACTTTTCCCTTTTATTGATCTAGAAAAGGAAAGAAAAAACAGAAATTGCTCAGAATTTCAACCTAGATTTCCTTTCCAAATCGAGCTACTATTCAGATAAAACCCTCCGAATTCTCGGCAGAGGGAAGCGTTTCGGATCGAATCGAATCGAATCGAATCATGAGGAAGAGAGAGAGGGAGAATCCGTGTGCGATTTGCGGTCACTACCACAAGTACGAGGAGGGGGAGGTCTGCGGCATCTGCGGCCATCGCATGGCCGCCGTCGCCGACAAATCCGCCGCGCCGTCCGCCCAGATGAGTGTCTTCCCGTCGGAGATCTTGCCGGAGTTTCTCTACTTGGGAAGCTACGACAATGCTGCCCGCGGCGAGCTCCTCAAGACCCAGGGCATCTCCCGTGTCCTCAATGTAAAATTGATCCTCTGATGTGTGATTTTTGCTTCTGAATTTCGATGAATTGGATGAATTGATTTTCTGAATAATTTTTTTGTTGATTAAAATTTGATCAGAAGTTTGTTCTTCTCTGTGTGTGCAGACAGTACCTGCTTGTCAGAATCTGTACAAGAACTCTTTTACATATCACTGTCTTCAATATGATCAAGAACTGCCATTTGATGATGCAATTCAGTTTCTAAGTGGGTGTTCTTCTTAGATACTACAGTACTGCAGTATTTATTTGCAATCTTCTTTTATTCGTCACTTGACAATTACCATTAATCTTAATTATACTTAGTAAGGGAAGTGATCTTAAGAGAAATCGAGCAGTCCTTGATACAACGATTATGTTTTATGCATATTCAGAACTGTTTATATCATCCACAAGTAATTGATCATTATTTGTTTTTGTGGTATCTTGTTGATAAGTTTTGGCTTCATAATTCTGCAAAGGAGAGATCTTTTGGATTTCGGTACTTTCTTATATTCTTTCATTGAAATCTGCTGTCAGTGTGGTTTTATGAGGAGTGAAATATGTATAAATTCTAGTATATTTTCACTCACATTCTATGCTTCCGTGCAGAACAATGTGAAGTAGATAGGGCTCGGGTTCTTGTGCATTGCATGTCTGGAAAAAACAGGTATTTTTTTACTGTCACTACGTCACAAATTCAGGTTCTTTGTTCTTTACGCGTTAAGTTATCCTTTTCTCATATGTTGACTTGAGTAATTACTAGATAAGTTTGATCCTTATATGCCACATCACCTGCAATAATAAGGGACCTGCTTATTTATAAACTTGCAATTAATTTATTTCCTAGATTGCAGTTGTGTAATTTATTTTGAATGATGATAATAATCAAGATTCCTTTAATGTTTTATCGACAGATCGCCTGCCATAGTAATGGCTTTCTTGATGAAAACCAAAGGTTGGAAACTTGCACAGAGTTATCAATGGGTTAAAGAACGCAGACCTTCAATTGAACTAAATCAAGGTTTTTTTCGTAAAACTCTACTTTGATATTTTTAACGCTCTATTTTATCAATAGAAAAAAAAAAAAAAACGGATCTTATTGAAGCTTCAGAAAGGATGCATTGGCTTACCAACCAATGTGTATGCACATGTGCATGTATATGCCGCTCCGCGTTGTTCATATTATTTTATTACAAAAATCTTTAGTTGATTTTATTTTCCAACGTTAATGTATTCATGTTTTTTTAAGAGCTCAAAATCCCTCCGAAATCCCCACGTTATTATTTACACCAATGTGGCAATGCTATTAGAAGGAGAATGTACATTAATGGATTTTCCTTATAGATCTATTTAGTATTTACCTCAGAAAAGTATGTATTAACTTTGGTAGTAATGAATTGCCTTCATTACCACCCGATAGATAAGTTAAGACATCATTCTTCGTTGTGAATATGTATATATACGGCATCTATAAATTCTTTCTTATCCACACGTGTGGATAAATACTCTTGGGAGACTAGGAAGGCATTTAAACTCTTAATTTGTTTTTTTATTAACAATAATGGCAAAATATCATGAAAGAAAGCAATAAGTAGTTGATTCGATTTTTATTTATTATTTTGAAACTTCAATTCTGACATGGTTTCAAAATCTGATTATTTCAGCTGTCTACCAGCAGTTACAAGATTACGAGCAAAACATATTTGGTTCATCCGAAAACAACAATAGCGTCATTGAAAATTTGCAGGCCTTTAGCAGCTTCGGCTTCTCGAGGCCAAATGATCCTCAAGTACAAGTTCCAGTTTTCACTAATTCTGGCGGAGCTTCAGTATTTGCCCCATTTGACGCTCCTCAGGAATTCACATTCGGAGCTTCAGACACTACAAAAAACACTCCCTTCACCACCAACACAAATATTCCAGCTGTTAATCACGACGCTACAATGGACGGTTCTTGACTGGTGATCAGACTTGTTGTTATACTCGTCTGACAAATATTGATTGACCGATATTTGGTGCGTCTCTCATGGGATCGTTGGAGAAGATGGGTGATGAGTGGGAAGAAATATACGTGACAAACGCCCATGATATAGTTTACTAAAAACCCTCTCCCTTCGACTCATTTGTGAATCTGTATACAAGGGGTCTGCTGAACTTCATTGCTCATAAACCTATGGTTTATCATTTGCTACATTTCTGTTACAGAACTATACACAATTGAATTCCCACTTTTATTTCATGTGTTGTGTATGTACATTGAAGCATATAAATACTCCTATAATTTATTTGAAAACAAAAGCAAAACATTATATTTTTTCAATAATCTATCTACCTGATACAAAATCTATATTCTATACTATATATTACAAATACAACATACATTGCCTATACCTTGCTTCAATTTCTTGTAATTTAAACCTCTGGCTGAGCTTTGGAAGCCAACAACTTCCTGAGGTTCCGGCATCGATCGCTCGTCTTGCATGCTCTCTTGTAAGGGTTTGCAGGTGGAGCTTCAGCTTCGACAGCCAACAATCTCCGGAGTTTATTCCGGCATCGTTCGCTCGTCTTACATGCCCTCTTGTAAGTGTGTGCTGAAGGTTGGGCTTCGACAGCCAACAACCTCCGGAGGTTCGTTCGGCATTGTTCGCTCATCTTGCATGCCCTCTCGTAAGGGTTTCCAGATACAGAAGGAACGAGGGTTACGACAAGCAACAACATCGCCAAACACAGCATCAACATCCTTGCCATGGTTATTTCGATTTTCGATCTTTTTTTTTATTATTAATAATCCTTTTTTTTCTTTTGCTTTCTTATCTTGACATTTTTTAATTTTTGTTTTGTTATTTATAAAGATTTCTATGGTGATGCAAATGGAGCAAGATAAATCACAAGTTGAAATTTGAGGTAGTTAAATTGTATTGTAATTTTTCTTAGTGAGAGCCTCACAAAAATTGAGGGCCCTAAGTTTTGCAGTAAAACTAAAATAGGCAACTCAAATCAAATGTAAGGTCATTGCACCAGATGATATGTATCCAATCTTTGATCTGATTAACCGAAGAAATACACACTCTGGTAATATCAAAACTGAGTTTAGATCAATGAACTTTTTGTTCTCTAAGATGTAAGAAAATGGTAAACAGAGTAGTACTAATTAAAGTTCATCCTTGCTAACACTGTCATCTCCCATAAGTTCTTCGAGCGAGAACTCGTCTTCTTCGATTATTTGTCCGTCTTTACCGTCCCATGGTTCAGTCTTCTCAATTACAGGGCTGCCTTCTAAAGGCAGGTTGCCTTTTCCACCGCGTCCAGCTTCTTTCACAAACTCGCTGGGAAATAAACGGAAACGTTTCAATCAATTTATTAGGGAGATGTAATAAATAACCTGAGTACATCCAGCTGTACCGAGCAACAAATACCGAAAGGGCAAAAGCAAAGCAAAGAAAACGACAAGGATCTTACATAATCTGGTCGCGTT
The DNA here is from genome assembly GCA_954870475.1 of Euphrasia confusa. Taxonomy (NCBI): domain Eukaryota; kingdom Viridiplantae; phylum Streptophyta; class Magnoliopsida; order Lamiales; family Orobanchaceae; genus Euphrasia; species Euphrasia confusa. The sequence goes on along the minus strand of OX940963.1, from coordinate 34,895,843 downwards.
CAAATGCGCTCTTGAGTGGGGCAAAAGCTTTCTTTTTCAAATTCAGAGCTACTAAAGCTGGATATCCATAGCCTCCAACTCCGACATGCTTTTCCAGATCAGGCTGCTTACCAGCAGCAGCCCAGAGATAACTGCAGCATTTATACAAACTTTTAGTCCGTAGTGTCGAAAAAAGAAACAACTCTTCAACAGCTCAAAGAATATTCGTCTATATTACATTTACCTAACCACCCACAGGAAATATGATATTTATAAATATGATATTCCAAGGGGTAGTTTGTAATTTAAGGTAACTGGATATATAATATAATAAAATAAGAGAAGTAAAACAAGAGCTTTTTTCACTTGCCTATATGGACTCTTTTTGAACTTCTCTGCAACGGATAGCAAGAGTTCAAGGTACTTATTTCTACCCTCAGCTGTGGAGTCCAAAATGTCTGGGAGGAAAGCAACAAAGCAGATGGCAGCTTTGCCACACTTATCTTCTACGACATCCTATACAACAGAAATACAATTCCATTGGTAAAATAAAGCTCAAGCAAATAAATATGATAATAGATCCGTACATGTTTCTCTCTCTTTTTTTTTTAAAAATATCATTTTTTCCTGTGTTGGGGAATTGAGAGAGACGGGGGGATCTTAACTGGGCTAGTCAATTCAGACACTTCAGGAGGGGCAGCATTTGCTTCAAGATGCTGCAAAGCAAACGATTCAATGGCTGGTGCTGTTCTGGCACCTTCATATGGAACCGGATTTTCTTTGTCAGCACCAAACACCAAGATAGTGGGAAATCCTTGCACACTGAACCTGCTCATCAAAGACTGGCAACTCTGATAGGTTAGAAATGTGCTATCAATTAGTGATAGTGACAAGAAAAATGTATACCTAACTGTATGCATGATCAGCAAAATCCCAATAATAGTACTTCACATACCACCCAAATAAAAAAATAAAAAAACATGTGATGCACATAACTAACTACCAGCAATCATCTTGAGCTAGGTATGTCAGAGAAAAGAAGAGAGAGCCAATTTCAGATGCGACTAATGACTTAGGGCTTACTTTTTCTGCATCACAGTCAACATGACCCAACTTCACTTGGCCCTTGAGACTGTTGGCTGCCTTCTTCCACTCAGGCGCAAGCTTCTTGCAGTGTCCACACCTTCGCAATAACAAAGAAGATCACAACTCAAGAATAAGAAAAGAAAAGATTCAATGACCCTTGCACATAGATATGTTAACCAACACGAGCAGAAATATCCGTTTACATAATTAATAGTATAATTGATTAGCAGCATCCAGCAGTAGCCCCAAGAAATTTAAACCTAATTTGACCCACTCTATCTTCTAATGCCAAAGCGGCTATCCAACTTCATATAAAGGAATTCAATTTTATAAAAAGATCTAGTAATACATTGTATAAATCGGTTAGTGAGAATCTATGACCTACTTATTACATTAATTTACGAGGATTTGATACATCATTGCATTATGGAAGTACCACAAAAAAATCCAAAAATTAACAAACTAAGTGCATTACATATGCATTCTAAATAACTAATAGTCCACAATAGTTTGTTGTGGTTTTGATTAGAGCTTAAATTGAGAACATTAAGGTTTCCATCAAAGGACAAAATTTTAAATCTCTGGGGTTAATAACAAATCAATTATATCAAGCAGACAACTTACCAAGGGGCAAAGAACTCCACAATCCAGAGTTCCTTGCTATTGACTACCAATTCATCAAAATTGCGTGAGTTCAGTTCCACTGACGCACTGGGTTCTGATTTCTGACTGGATCCTCCTGTTGATTTTCCATTCAGACGATCCTTAACGAGTGATTTGACCTACGAAAAATGAGAAAATGGAAATGGTTCTTATCTTCTTGATCCAAAATATAACTACTCACAAGCAAAAGCAAAAATACTGGTGCAACATCCCTGACTAAAAAATTTAAACAACTCCCTCCGTCCCAAAAGGATAGGCTTGTTTACTAGGTTTATTTGTCCAACTGTCCCACAAATCTTAGAGTAGTTAAGATACTAACTTCTTTAAATGTCCTGTTTTAAAATTGCACTATAACCAACTAATTATAATACAGACATGTAATTATGTAGTTAAAGTTCACATCTTCTTGGCTGATTTCAAGAGGAAAAAACAACAAGATAAAAAAAAAAAAACTTTAGCATTCAGTTTTTTTTTTTTTTTTTTTTTTTTTTTTTTTTTTGAATAAAAACGAAGTTAACAATAAATTATATTTACCTGTTTCAATGCATGTTCAGCAATGGGCTTGACATCCCTAGCTCCTTGATAATCAATAGGGGGTTTTCCTGGTACAAAGACCTTAATGGTAGGGAAACCTTTGATTCCATATTCCTATATAAACAAAGATGAAATTTTACTCAACAATACTGAATAATTAATAATAATATAATAATCAAAATGCCTGGCCATGTCATTCCAATTAAAATTACTGGCCCTGTCATTCCAATTATGAACAAAACAAACAGAGACATGAAGTCTGAACATAACATCACATATCTCACACGCATAATGAAGAAATGAATGAACTTAAGTCAAAACTTTGACATTCCAAGCAGAAATGTAAGAAGACAGGGAAAGTATGTCAAATGATCAATGAATACAATATTTTGAATGTCTAGAATTCTCGACATGATCCTTAATCCCTACTCCCTAAAACTAAGACACAGTTTACAATGTCTTTTAATGTTAATTCTATAGCAAACCAAATGTTATGGTAAAAAAATGCAGCAGCAAATAGCAACTACAGTATAGATGAAAAGCAGTTTTTCGTGAGCTTCATCCTCTATTAACTAATGAGCTGCGAACGGTATATGTAGCTGATCGACAAAATATTCGACAAGAAAATACCTGAGCTAGTGACTGGTGAGCGTCAGCATCAAGAGCTGCCACAGTTACTACTCCTTTCAAGACACTCGCCGCCTTCTCCCAAATGGGTGTCAGTGATTGACAATGTCCACACCACGGGGCGAAGAACTCCACTAAAACTACTCTGTTCGAGTCAAGAACCTGGAATTGCAAATCAATGTTTAGATAAAACGACACGGTTCATCCTAATCTTCGACAACTCCTCACAAGTAATGAAATCACAAAACAAACTTATACACCCTTTTAGAAAAAACACAACCCACGTCCAGATTTAGCAAACCCTCTACTTTGATGACAAATCCAATCATACGCGCGTGGAAAAAGAACGAAATTTAGATGAAACAACAAATCCCATCATGAAATAGAACGAACTTTCCTTCGATCAAACGAAAAAAACACTCGACAACTTCACACACAAATAATCAGAAAGAAAAAAAAAAGTCTCAGATACAGAGAACGAAACACATACCTTGGACTTGAAATTGTTGGGATTCAGCTGAAGAACTGGAGACGATGGTCCGTACAGAGCATTAACCCTTAAATTTCCAAGCACTGAGAAAAGTATAACAAGCGGAATCAACAGCGATTTCTCCATTGTTCTGAGTGAGTTCTAAATCTCTAATCCAGTTGGAAAACAATTTAAATGATTTCCAAGGAGATTAAAATAGTGCTGCACTGCTGCGTGCGTTCGGTGTTGCTACGTAGATCGAACCAATCAGAGGGATCCACGTGGCATGTACCAATCAAATATGATCCAACGGTTGTACTTTTTTATTATTTTTTGGATTTTATATTTTTATCCCATCCCCACGTAATAGAAATAATTTTATTTTTGGCATGTAATTGCTCACTTGTCATCATTCTATCCAATTAAAATAGAACACGTCATACCACGCCAATTTTTATATTTTTTAAAATTTGTCTGTAAATTATAATTTTCATAAAAAAAATCGTAAATAATTTGGGCAAAAAATATACTCCATTATTGATTGCATTATTCAATATTAATTGATTGCATTATACGTAGATCAATAATACTGATCTTTTATTTCAAGAAAAATAGTTTTCGTTCCACATTAATGAATTTTGGTACACTTCACATAGAAGAGAAAAAAAAAATGTTAATACAGAATCCTTAAAAAACTCCATGTAAGATAACAATACACCTCTCAATGTATGAAGATGTAGCAAACAAAATTTGAGACAAAAATAAACCTTCACCAATCACCCTCCCGAGACGGTTTCAGGTTTCGTCGTGAATGTATCACGACAAGTCAATCAGAAGCATTCTGAATAATATCCCCAGAAGATGATTCTGATGAAAGTGGCTGAGGATGATCAGATGAATCTCCAACTTCTCTCTTGCTTGCAATCTGATTCTTGGGATCGGATGGTGGGGGCAGCGACATTCTCGGGTTCGGGCCGGAAGATGGGATCGAACTATATGAGGCGTAATGATATCCTTCCAAGGGGTGATCGAATCTACAAGTAGGCCCGAACTTGCAGAGCCCGTGGAGAGTGTAATGGGAGCATACGGGTTGTCCCTGTGACATTTAAACAGTATGATCAAACCACACATAGCCTAAATTAGACGAACGAAAGCTCGGGTGTAGTTTTTCGTAATTTGCCATATTCCCAAATAATTGCAGTTTTGGTCCTTTAATTTTATAAAGTTGTGATTTTTATCGCGTTTTTTTTTAAACTACAGGACCAAAACTGCGAATTGTATTAAAAATATGGTCAAGATTGTAGCTTTCTCAAAGTAAGAGGACTAAAAATGATTTTATAAAAGCTCGGGTGTAGTTTTTTGTAATTTGCCATATTCCCAAAAAATTGCAGTTTTGGTCCTTTAATTTTATAAAGTTGTGATTTTTATCGCGTTTTTTTTAAACTACAGGACCAAAACTGCGAATTGTATTAAAAATATGGTCAAGATTGTAGCTTTCTCAAAGTAAGAGGACTAAAAATGAAATTTTATAAAAGCTCGGGTGTAGTTTTTCGTAATTTGCCATATTCCCAAAAAAAAAATGCATTTTCGGTCCTGTAATTTTATAAAGTTGTGATTTTTATCGCATTTTTTTTAAACTACAGGACCAAAACTGCGAATTGTATTAAAAATATGGCCAAGATTGTAGCTTTCTGAAAGTAAGAGGACTAGAAATGAAATTTTATAAAAGCTCGGGTGTAGTTTTTCGTAATTTGCCATATTCCCAAAAAAATGCATTTTTGGTCTTGTAATTTTATAAAGTTGTGATTTTTAGCTCGTTTTTTTTTAACTACAGGACCAAAACTGTGAATTGTATAATGAATATGGCCAAGATTGTAGCTTTCTGAAAGTAAGAGGACTAAAAATGAAATTTTATAAAAGCTCGGGTGTAGTTTTTCGTAATTTGCCATATTCCCAAAAAAAATGCATTTTTAGTCCTGTAATTTTATAAAGTTGTGATTTTTAGCTCGTTTTTTTTTTAACTACAGGACCAAAACTGCGAATTGTATAATGAATATGGCCAAGATTGTAGCTTTCTGAAAGTAAGAGGACTAAAAATGAAATTTTGAATTCTATGTAACTTTGATCGAAAGAGCTCAGAAGATGAAGCATAGGAAACAACTCACAGGTCTTAAAGGAAGCCCGAGCGGGCTGACAGAGCCCGAAGTTAGCTGCAAAAGCTTCTCTCTGGGGTGATGATATCTGCATTCCGACCCGTATTTACAACTCCCGTGATTCATAAAATAACGGCACTCCGGTTGATCAGGTCTCTCGGGCAGATAAGAACCTGACAGCTGTCCATTAGTTACGACACCTCCCTAACAACCAAGAAAACAGTATGTTAGAAGTGAGACATTTTTTAAAACCTATAGATACACATACCATGTAAGGATTCCATCCTTGCGACGGAGACATATATAAGGGCATGTAGCTTTGAGGGAGTTGGAGAGAACCACCGAAATAAGTTGCCTTCGACAATGGTGCTGTCGAGAGTTCACCTACAGATGTCGAACCAGTCGACCCACCAGAACCATAGACAGATCCCACTATGGGTAACACATTGCCACCTACAGCTGGCTGAGGGTGGTGGAATTTGCACGCAGGTCCATACTTACACGAACCTGTCCTCATATAGTAAGGACAAGACTTTGCATCCTGATGTAAAAATACGAGATTGTTAACAACAATTAACTTGAATTGCATTGGGGATTTAGACGAAGGTCAATAGAGGTAGGTATATGGACCTGACGCATTGGTAGGCCCATTAAATTCATCACGGCTTCATCGTGCAGCTTGTCTTTAGGGTGATGATATTTACATACAGACCCGTATTTGCAGGTGCCCGTCTTTAGATAATACTGTGTAGCGATAAAAAAAAAATGAATTACAAGAGACAGTGCTTTAAGAGTTTCGGATAAAATTAACCTGGAATGGCTCGTGTTGTGGATTTCATTATCATCAATATTACTTACAACAAAATCTAATATAAGCATTCATAGAACTTATAGGTATCACTAAATATCAAGAAACCAAACAAAAGATAATACTCGATTGGATAAAGCGAAAATGGGTTTATCAAAATGAACAAATCAGCCCAAATTTGAAGCTGCAAAACCAAATGCAAAAGGGTTGACCATGCTCATCAATCACGATTATATACTATAGAAATCGTTTATGGTAATAACACATTACTTTGCCCACAAATGAAAGAAAGAAATAACAATGCAGTACAAGAACTTGATGCACCACACAACCCTTGGGTGAGGAATCAAGAAAACAAGAAGGCAAAATATATTACCCCGCAATCGGGTTGACCAGCTCTCTCTGGAAGTTCGCCGATGCTTTTATCACGACGAACCTATAATCAACAACAAGCGAACAAGAAGAACACACACATTTCGAATCAGTTTCCTCCAACTGAGAAAACAGAGAAAACATGAAAACACACACACAAAAGAAGACAGATAGAAAAAAGATGAAACTTTTTCCGTATGGTATTTGACCTGCTGCCCAACCCCACCATCAGATGGATGATTGAAACGGCAATCAGCTCCATAACCACAAGACCCTGTTCTCAAAAAGTATATGCAATCGGGTTGACCCGGCCGATCCGGGTACCCGTCGCTCGCCCCACCATTCTCATCACCGTCCTCTACCTTCAGCCTGCTCATCGCCTCTGCAACACAGTACTCACTATTCAAAAAGGGAATTTCTTTCGAGAAAAAGGATCACACAAAATCAAAAAAAAAGGGGGAAACAAACAAAGCCCCCCCAAAAAAAGTGCTTTAACGGCATGGGAAAAAGAACAAAAAAGATTCAATCGCCATTATCAGCAAAAACAGAGCACACGCCTATCAAATAAAAAAGATCGTGTTTTTTTGTCAGAAAAAGGAAAATAATCGATTTCGAAAAGATTAATCCGTACCTTCGACTCCGTCGGCCGGAGAACCGTTCATCTTCGTCTTCGGATTCGCCGGCATCGATCCTCGCGATAACGCGTGCGTCGGATTTTTTCGATTTCAATAGCGCTCAGCTGATAAATACATGCGGGTGATGATTATGATCGATCGAGAAAATTCATAAATCACGCCAAATTTAATGCGGAATAAATAAATCGATTCAAAGGCAACAAAATCTATCGCTGGGATTCTTCCATCATGCGTATCAAAATTTATTCTTTATCGCAAAAAAAAAAAAGGAAAAAAAAAAAGGAGCGAAATTCTGTACGAAAAGTTGAACTATAGATATTTATTTTATTTCTCCTTGTAAATTAATGAGAAAAAAGAAATTCTTGAAATGTAAGAAAATTACAGAGTAGTAAAATAGAATGTGAATTCTTTAAGGTAATTATAGTGTCTCGTACAAGGAGTCCTATGTTTGAAATTGGTCAAAAGAAGTTTCCAATTGGTAAAAAAATCAACTTTAAAATATCAAGTAGTAGAAAATTTCATGAATACAAGGAGTACTATGTTTGAAATTGGTCAAAAGAAGTTTCCAATTGGTAAAAAAAAAATCAACTTTAACTTGAATAACTTGGACATTTTATGTCAAGTAAAATTATTGCATAAATAAACTACTACAGTGCAAAACGAGTCTGAACAACTTCTGATTTTTTTTCAAGAGAATCGAACTTGCGTTCGATTATTGGGTGTTTCAGGTTTGCATGTCGAAAGGAGTACAACATTTCGAAGGGTCGAAAGAAACTTAACAAATTTCGACTATTTCTGTGAGAATCAACCACGCGACTAGTCTCTGGCTGAATTTTAGACTTTTTTTTACAATTTATGTATATTCAAGATTTCTTATTTGTATCAATCTAAGATACATTGCCTCTCAGCTTCTTGCCTTGAAACTAAACATATTTTTACAATCCCTTTAGACCTAGAAGCCGAGAAGCACTACAACTCAGTATGGATGGTCATCTAGTCTTCTTTGATTTAACCTCTCGCTGATGGAACTCCTTCCTACTTCTTGGCTGCGAAATGTAAACGAGAGTAAGTATTTTATTGGGAATTTGGGATCATACATCATAAAAATAAAGAAAATGTATTTTTTTTTTTTAACTTACACTTATTCGAGCTTCGGAAACCGACACATCCGTTTCAAGACCTTTTCTTCTGGCTGAGCATGACAATTTGTTGTTGATTTCCTTCATATGATTATAGATACTGGAATGGAATGCATTTGAGAAAACCACAATCAGAATCGCAATCTATCTTTTAAGAAAGATGAATTATTATTCAAAAATTAAACTCGTTGAGCCAAAAAACAAAACTCCAAATACCTGAGGCGGTGTCGATTGCAGGCAGTGAAGAAAACCACAAAGCCATTGAGAATACTCCGAAGAGCACGAAAAACCTGATTAAAAAAAGAAAGGAATAAGAAAACGAAAGAGGCTGGACTCCAATATTAGAAGCGCATTTCACAATCAGTCACCTGAGAGAAAAGGTCGTTCCAAAGTGAACGCATCATCGAAACCTCGTACGAGCTCACTGATGACTCAACCTCTCGGGTGATGTTAAAGATGCTGCTTGTAAACAGCCACAAGTCTCCAACCAAATCATATACAAATGTACACAAATAGACCACGAGGCTACAAATTCCAAGGATCAATCGAATTGGAGCATAGAGAATTTCCCATAAGACCCAAAATATAGGGTATAAAACAGATGTTGCTGCAACAACAAAAAAACGCAAAATGTTAAAAAGAAATTGTGGCATGTAGAGTTTTTTTAAACGAAAAATGTGAACTTACTTACCAACATTCCATATAAGTGACAAGATATACCATAGTGGAAGCAGTAAAATCTCCACAAGGTCTCCCGCCATCGTAAAAGAAGACTCGACCACCATCCACATCACCGAAAAGAAACTCTCTGTTAGCTGTACAAATATACTCCAAAGAGGAAGAAAATACTCCAAGAGTTCAGCAAAAGGTACAGACATTGGCTCTATAACAAACGAAAGACACGAACGAATAGTCCGTGTCACCATGAGAAACCACTTTACGGCCTTCTGAAAATTATGAAGAAATAACATGGTGCCTAAATACTTAATCCGGGAAATCATTTCCAACGTCTCTATCCAATCAAAAAGTGGTCCGAACAAACTCGAAGCTGTTGCCTTGAGCAATGGCACGTTTTTGTACAAGTCATAGAATCCAACGAGGACAGTGACAATTGATATAAGCACGTACAAAGCCCGGGCTAAAGGGCACATCCACGGGCGATATATATGACAGAAAACCGGGTAAGACTGAAGGAAAATAACCCAAGATGGAAGTCCAGCTTCGAGTAGGGTAAGTAACCGTAAATCAGACATAATTATGTCCTTCAGTTTGAAGGGTAGGTCACGATCATTGAACTTAAATAAAATCAAAACATCTCTGTACATGGTAGGCTGAAGTACTTCTTCACAGTCACTTGGGTTATTAGGGGTTTGAGGCATCTCGACAGATTCAGTGTCTTCTTCTTGTTCTGAAGAATTCCCGAGGTCACAATATATGGGTGTCATGACTTTCCTTCTTTTGTAAGGAACATCTAGAGGAGGTGGTGTGATCATTCCGTTGGTTCTATTTCCCATGGTAACTGGATAAACTCTGAAACAGCTATTCAGAGAACAGGGAGATTTGTCTCTAGTATGAATAATATCATCATTGTCCGCCTGGTTAGTTCTTGAGAAGGTTTCTTGAGCATCATGGAAAACGTCTCCTAGGAAAATCTCAGATTTAGGAATTCTATATAAAAAGACTAAAATATGTGATATCCGATAGCAGAATAAGATACACTCTACCAAATTAACACGGGCATAACATTAGGAAGAAAAAAAAAACCTTAAGTTTTACGATATTTACAAACTTCAGCATAATCCACATCCAATTATAGGTATTTCTCCTTCAATGCCAATCATATTCACATAATAATACTGACAGGGTATGTATGTATGTATATATGAAATACCTAATGCAGCATCTAGATACTCTTCCAAAAGAATCTGTTCACGGAGTGTCCCTGGGAACCAAGAAGATATCGACCTTGCTGCTTGTGCTATGCTATCAAATTCCCATCTTCTCATGATTTTAGCCTCGATTGCAAGCGATGTATCGGTCTTAAAAAAATAAATGATAAAATCACAAATCATGGAACATATGTCAAAGAAAGTGTATATAACTCAAAAGATAAGCTTGCCCAGCTACCTGAATCTCATTCAAATAGTGGATACCACGTACATCTTTCCATGCGACCTCAAACACAATAAACCCGTACAAGGTTCTATGCAACTTACTGTTTGCAATCAGAGAATTCCTCAGTTTCTTTACGGGTAGCAAAGCCCTCTTCCTGGACAACATCAGAGCATCAATCAACGGGAACCATCTCTTGAAGTCTCTCAAATCCCTACTGTTTGATGCGGACGAGTTCTGTAGCTCCGAAAGTTCTTCTATCATATATCTCTCCTTTCTACCTCTCGTGTTTGCAAATGGTGACAATCTAGACTGTCAATTATCACAAAAAGTAAATTTATAATACTGCATTAGAGATTAATCTAAAATTCAAAATAAAGAAATCTGGAATGGACAGAGATGCTTCAGGTACCTTAGTAACCATCAATTGCCACAAATGTGTAGGCCGTGACACAAGATCTTTTAACCATGGCCGATTGTCCACCAAGATATAAAACGTACCACTTTCAGAGGCCGTAAATAAGCTGAGATGTGAAAGATACGACTGCAAGTCCCTGAAACAATATCACACAAGGTTACAAATTTAGAGAACAAAGCAGAACTTTGATCTCTCGCATTCAATTTAGACCTAAGCCAAGAAAAAAGCTTAGACTTTTAGGCAAAAGATGCAGGAATACACTGGTGTGTGGACCATAAATTGAACTAAATCACTGAACAACAATGCAAAATAATCGAACTTCAAATAAGTCAATGTATCAAAAAAAAAATAGTTGCCAATTAAAAAGTGGACTTCAAAACTAAAAAGAGTATCCAAAACCCTAAGTAAGGTAAGGTTTACTCCACTTCAACGTACAATCACACACACACACACAGAGGAGTATGATCCAAAATTTAGTCAAATCAGAGAGTTGTACATTGACATGATACAATGTGTAGAAAAAATGTGTCTTTCTGCATATGCAGTTATGCACCTTCGTTTCACCACCAAGCCCAATGTATACATTAATTAAGATGAAGGTTATGATATGATCACAATATGTTCTTTAACAGGTATATAATTGGTTGAACTTTCAGAATCTATCAAGACAGGCCCGTGTGCCTTAAATACCCTTGTAACCAAGAACATGTATATGCATTCCTATTTTTTAATTTTCAGAACGAATTATTATCAACAACAAACAAGAGCTCCATTAACAAACATCCATCCGATGAACTCGAAAGAACCCGCAAGATTCAAAAAAAAAAATAAAATAGCAGCACGAATTACCCAATTTGTAAGCCCGTCAATGGAAATACGCAGCGGCCGTTGTCGTCCCCACCGTTCGCCATTCGCAGCAAAACGAATCCCCAATTTCAAACCAGACAACTCTGTTTCATAAACTAACTAACAACTCAATACATCAAACATCGATTAAGAAACACGCAACAACAAAAAAAAGGGATTGCACTACGAAAGAGAAAATCAAACAGAAAGAACCTGAGAAAAATTCTGCCGGATTAAGCTGATCAAGTGAATCCCATAAGAGTTGTTCACGAGCACAAACAGAGCAGCAGCAGCAAAAGGCACCACCGCCGAACTTCATTAAAAAAAAGGGAGAGAAAAAAAAACGACGGTCGAGATTGATCTGGCGCCGGGATCGATGGACAGGGACAATTATTGCAGGAGCACACGCGCACCGATACAGGCACGGGTCGTCGAAATAAAGACGACGAAAATCAGCAGGAATAATAAAGGACCGCCATTAATGTGGATGGAGATCTCGCTTGGATTAATTGCAAGTCAGATCGGATTGGGAGTTGGAATATATATTAGGTATAGGGGTTTGCTTGGAGAGAAGGAGATGGGTTCGCGTAGGACACGTTGACTGCGTGTCTGTGAGGAACAGTGACGAAGGAGATAAGAGACGACATTATATTCGTTTGGTTCTAGCGTTGAACCGGTCCGGTCCATTCGTATTGGCATAATGGTAATTACATATGGGTTTTAATAAAGTTTTACTTACATTTTTATACAGTATTTTATTAAAAAAAAATGTTCTCAAATAATTACTAAAATTTGTAATTATAATTTAACTATACCAAAATTATTTTTTTTATTAATTTTGAAAATATGGAATCAATTGTATTAAAGAATATTATTAAATATTAATTAATTTTAATTTAGTATAATTAATATGTAGTATTTCATTAAGATTTTTTAAATATATATATAAAAATTTGTTCTCTTGTATGGTGACTATTTGGTTCGAGTAACCCGAATATAATTGAACCTGAATATAATTTTGACTATGGTGACTATTTGGTTCGGGTAACCCGAATATAATTGGACCTGAATATAATTGAACGTTCATTTAAAGTTTGTTTGGACAAGCTTATTTAAAAAAGTTTATAAGATATTAATTTTTATAAGTTATTTTAGGAGCTGATAAGCTCCTAAAAATATATATATATATATATATATATATATATATATATATATATATATATATAAACTTATTATAAGATGTTAATTTGTCTGTTGATTTAAGAATTTATATAAATAAAATTACCAAAATAAATTTTATATATGAAAAAAAAAATTAAAAATTATTATATTAACTAAATAATAAATTTTGAATTTTTGTTTATATATAAAAGATAATAATTTTAAGGGTATTTTAGTTTTTATTGTTTAAATTACAAGAACTTATAAGCTTTTTAAAAAAAATACATGTATCCAGCTTATTTTTAATATTTTAGACTTTTAATTAATATATTTATTATTTTTAAATAATTGATAAGGTATTTCGAGTGTACTCAAATACTTGATATTTTTAAAAATAAATTATATAATTGACACATTTAAATTTTATAATTCGACTTTTATAAATCAATTTTATAATTAGACCCATTTTAATTTTATAATTCAACTTTTTACATAAATTAGTGGTACGGGTGTGCGAGTGTAATACTTAATATTTTTAAAAATGAACAGATTTAATATTTTTATAAATCAATTTTATAATTTCATCAGTGTAATACTTAATATTTTTAAAAATGAACAGATTTAATATTTTTATAAATCAATTTTATAATTTCATCAGTGTAATACTTAATATTTTTAAAAATAAACAGATTTAACATTTTTATAAATCAATTTTATAATTCCATTCATTTTAATCTTATGAGATTTATCGAGTTTTTTTTTTTTATAATTAACACTACCCTAACATAAACTAACCCTTTATTAAATAAATTTACATAGTAAAAAATATATTTGGATCCAAAAAATATTATATTAGTTAAAAAAAATCAATAGTTTTATAATTTTGATTTTAATAAATTATAGATATTTATTTATAGTATTTTAAATAAAATTAGTTAATTTTATCAAATAATTATTATTTATATAATAAAATAATATATCATAATATTATTCTATTACCATCTAAATAAACATGTTCATATGAAATACATAACACTCTTTAATGATTATTGTAGAAAAAAAGTAGCATAATGTATTTTACCACCGAGATATAAAAAAAAATATAGGAATATATATTATTTTTAAGTTTTTTATTTTAAAGTAATGATAATTTTGTTTTTTAAAGTGAAAAATGCAAAAGTAAAAGTGAAAAATAAGTAAAGATGTAGATGTATAATATATGATTGAAGTGAGGCCTTAAGTTATAAATAAAAATTAAACATAAATTAAATAGTTATAACTTCAACATCAATTATCATAATTTTGTTTTTTATTCAATTGTACATTTCATTTTATACTTTATAAAAACATTGCAACAAAATAAATAAAATTTCAAACGTACACTTACTAATTTACCACCCAAAATACAAAAAAGGTTACTAGCACTTATTGAATTTCAAGTAGTGTGCAAACAAATTCGTCAACGGGTCAACATATTTTGAACAAATTCAAAAATCCTATAGTCTCGCGTGATCTTTTCAACGTACCCAAATCTCCAATATACCGTATATATACATACACACATAAATGTATACGTATTCATTTTTATTCCATTTTTGTATTTCCGAGTGAGTGTGAAGAGGCATATTTGTTCTTCTCTCTCTTTTTCAAATATTCTTCTCAAGCTCCACTTTTTTCAAACCTTTTTTTTCTTTCTATCTGCTGCTTTACTCTCCTCTTCGTCTTCTTCGTCTCTGTACGTGTGTGTGTGTTTTACACACACTGTAATGGGTGACATCACGCACCTCCCCATGGAACAGCTCCAGGACCTCGAGTACTGCATTGATTCTAACCCTCCTTGGCGTATGTTTCTTTTTTTTTCATTTTTTTTCGGGTTCAATTGATTGTGTATGTGTGTGTGTATGTGTTCGTATTAATTGACATTGTTTGGTATGTTGATGTTTTCAATTTTTGTCAGAGCTTTGATTCGTCTTGAACAATCAATTCATAAATTGAAGGTTATGGAAAGGAATTATAGATAGACAAATCACCAGCTGAATCGAAAATTATATCGGTTTTCGATTAGTGAATTTAGTTTGTAATTATCCTAAAACATTGTTCGTTGTTCATGAAAAAAAAAAATGGAAACCCCACCTGTTTTTAATGTACTAGTACTTTGGAATGAATGAAATGAATGATTGTTGTACTTGAAATAACAAACTGTAGGGATATCATTTAATGGTGTCGTTTTTTCGTACTTTGGTTTGGTGGGAATTGATTTCATATCGAGTTTTTTTGAATAATTTCGTTGCAGCCGAAACCATTTTGTTAGCGTTTCAGAATTACATTCTAGTGCTCGGCACAAGCGTGATGATTCCGACGTTGCTTGTCCCTGCTATGGGAGGAAACGACGTAAGCTGCTTTCTGAACTCGACATTTCGACTTATGGTATATACATTTTTTTAATCTATAGATGTCACAGGGGGACAAAGCACTGGTTATTCAGACACTGCTTTTCGTGGGCGGAATTAACACACTTCTTCAGGCACTATTTGGTACAAGGTTGCCAGCTGTCGTCGGAGGGTCATTTGCTTACGTCGTCCCTATTTCTTACATTATCCATGACTCGTCATTGCACCAGATTATCGATCCTGATGTAGTAAGTTACTTATTAATTCTTCTCTTTTGTGGTTTATTGAGCTACAGTGATCATAGAAATAATATTTTCGGACTGGTTTGAACGTTGTTGTAGAGGTTTATACAGACCATGAGAGCTATCCAAGGTGCATTGATTGTGGCGGCGAGTATACAAATAATTCTTGGCTACAGCCAAGTGTGGGGTCTCTTTTCACGGTATGGTTTAAATGTTTAAAATCGAGATGTCTGATCAAACTTCCCTTAGTCGAAATATCGATGATTATTATAGTAATTTGTATTTATTACTTTCACTTTCATAGATTTTTCAGTCCCCTCGGAATGGCACCTGTTGTTGGACTAGTTGGATTGGGGCTATTTCAACGAGGATTTCCCGCGGTAATATACCGTTATTGATGTTTTTGTATTATTTCGTATTAATATACGTAACTGTACACGTGTCTGTTTTTTCCAGCTAGGAAATTGCGTAGAAATCGGTCTGCCGATGCTTTTATTGGTTATTGGCCTCTCACAAGTAAGTGGAAAGTTAGCGTATTAATATACGTAACTGTACACGTGTATGTTTTTCGCAAGTTACGATTTTTTGTTTCATAACAGTATCTGAAGCATGTAAAGCCTCTGAGGGACTTTCCGATATTTGAACGATTTCCTGTATTAATAAGCGTGGCTATTATGTGGATATACTCTCTCATACTAACGGCCAGTGGAGCTTACCGTGATAGTCCACATGCTACTCAGATGAGTTGTCGTACAGACAGGGCAAATCTTATATCCAGAGCTCCATGGTTTGTGTGATTACGACTTACGAGTAATTTACTTAAAGAGTTTGAATTGTGTTTATTGTGTGAATCTGATATCTGAAGAAGGATTCGTATGTCTTGTTTTAGGTTCAAGTTCCCGTATCCACTTCAGTGGGGGCCGCCTACTTTTGCGGCCGGTCATTCGTTTGCCATGATGTCTGCTGTTCTTGTCTCGATGGTTGAGGTATTGTTCTTGTCTCGTTGTCTGCCATGAGAAGAGATTCTTACTTCATGGTTATCTCGGTCTTCGTTTTATTCATACTTTGGTTTGACTTCTTGCAGTCAACAGGAGCATACCATGCAGCTTCTCGTCTGGCAATTGCCACCCCACCTCCGGCCTATGTACTCAGTCGAGGCATTGGTTGGCAGGGAATAGGCGTCTTGCTCGATGGTCTTTTTGGAACGCTCACGGGCTCTACAGTATCTGTGTAAGCGATCAATTTTTTATTTTTTTTAAAGTGATCATTTGATTATTTTTATCATGTTGAAACTAGAACCTTATAAATCATCAGGGAAAACGTGGGACTACTCGGACTAACTCGAGTCGGAAGCCGTAGAGTGGTTCAGATTTCAGCTGGCTTCATGATATTCTTTTCCATCTTAGGTTAGTAAACTCATTCTCTTTCACACTTTCACTTCTGGTTTCTTTCGTTTTCTTCCTATAACGATTTTGGCAATTCGTTTTCAGGGAAATTCGGAGCTGTTTTTGCATCTATACCTCTCCCAATATACGCAGCATTATACTGTCTTCTGTTTGGCCTTGTGGGTAGGATTTATCATACTGTACATGCATATAATATATTTTTTTCCTCGATTATCAATACATATAATTTCGGTTATGTATATGCAGGTTCCGTTGGCTTATCCTTTCTTCAATTCACTAACATGAACTCTATGAGAAACCTCTTTATAACGGGCCTTTCGCTTTTTCTCGGAATCTCGATTCCTCAATTTTTCAACGAGTACTGGCCGGGTGCTCATCGTGGACTGGTTCACACCAATGCTGGATGGGTATTTATTTATTTATTCACAAACCTTTCTTTTCTACTATTTTTCCCTCTTATATGTTATTAATATTTTCTGTGTGTAAATGCAGTTCAATGCTCTCTTGAACACCATATTCATGTCACCTCCAACCGTTGGATTAATCGTTGCTGTGTTTCTCGATAACACATTGGAAGTGGAGAAGTCGAAGAAAGACCGTGGGATGCCGTGGTGGTTGAAATTCAGGACGTTTAGAGGCGATAATCGGAATGAAGAGTTCTACACTTTGCCGTTTAATCTCAACAGATTTTTCCCACCTACATAGCATAGCATAGCTGCAAAACTTGGATCTTTTTTTTGGGTAGGGAAGGGAAATTCTTATCAGTTTAGCATATGATGATAATTATGTTTGATTTCATCACAAGGCACAAGTTTTGTTTTAGTGAAAGAAAACCAACAAACTTTACTAAAGGGGCTAGTTTTTTTTAATTAAATTAAAATATTTCTTACAAATTATTTACACAATACAAAATAAATATTGTTTTAATATTTATTTATAAGTAAAGTAAAGTAATTCCGTAGAAGTTGGTGTATTATAGAGTCCACCACCTATAAATCAATCTGATTCTGACCTCGTCCTCAATCAAATCAACAATCCCTACGATGGAGAACCAGTCGCCGGAATATGATGACGAAGCTTCAGTCAACGCCCACCCTCAGATTGCCAGCATAAACACCTTCTGCGAAATCACCGCCTGCCCCTCCAAAGCCGAAGCCCTCTTCTTTCTCGAGTCACACGACTTCGATCTCGACGCCGCCGCCTCAACTTACCTCGACGATGCTTACACCGCCGACGCTATTCCGCCGCCGCAGCCTCAGCCTCAGCCTCGTTACTCGGTTTCCGAGTCTCTGTCTCCTTCTCCATCTCGATCCAGATCCCCTTCGCCCCCTCCTCCTGCGCGCGCTTACAATCTCCGCGCCGCCCCTAAACCTAGAGCCGCCCGGGGATCATCTTCAGCTGCCCCGAGAAGCGGAGGTGGAATTAGGACTCTGTCGGATCTGAATAGTAACCCTAAACACGAAGATGATTCTGACAGCGATCCTGATTTTGATCCTCAGGAGTACTACACCGGCGGGGAAAAGAGGTAGTAATATCTAGCTTGCACTTATTTTATTTTTATTAAAAATAAATTGTAGAGTAAGATTTTTTCAGTGATTAAGTTACAACCTTTTAGTATATGCATGTAGGAAGAATGCCTTTTGAGGTCTTGAAAATTTATATGCAATTTTCCCTGCTTGTTTTGATCTGATTTGTCGGGGTTTAACAACTGAAAGCTCGTTCGATTTAGATGTTGGAACGGTGGTTTTTGTTTAGGGTTTAAGAACAATGACAGCTATAAAAGGTTACTTGAACTAGAAGATGTATGATATTTGTGTTTTGTCACTTGTATTTGGCTCATGCTTCTTTGTTGCTTCAGTGGGATGATGGTTCAAGATCCATCGAAAGGAAATAATGTTGACGAAATATTTAATCAAGCAAGACGAGCCGGAGCTGTAGAGGCTTCTGCAGAGCAGGGTGTGCCTTCTTCAAGCTTTGCTGGGACCGGAAGGTTACTTTCCGGGGAGGCTCCATCTGTCCCTCAGCCGCCCGATGTTGTTAACCACAGTATTACTTTTTGGAGAAATGGGTTTACTGTAGATGACGGGCCTTTAAGGAGGTTGGATGATCCACGAAATGCATCTTTCTTACAGGTATCTTTTTAAAAAAAAATATTATCTACGTTTTAACAAAGTAAGGTAAATACCATGTGCTTACTGTTTTGGCCTATTTGGGTTGTTAATGATGGGAAGAGCCTTTGTTTGAGTTATCGTACTTTGGACAATTACCTGATGAACCTGGCGGAAATTTTTCTAGTAATTGTTGCTAATTGAAAATCTTTGGTTGAGGCTTTTCTAATGGAACCATGCGGTTTTTGTTTGAATTTATTCTCGTGCAGAGTATTACAAACTCTGAGTGCCCAGTGGAGCTTACGCCTCAAGACAAGAGGACTGCAGTTCATGTTAATCTTACAAGGAAGGAGGAAGACTACAAGGTTTGTTCTCTCTTCAAATGATTGAATGGGATATGTTATAGCTTATCAACTGAAAACAAATCTCAAGTTATTATCTTCAAAACCGCAATAAGATTTAAAAATTGCATATGATTATGCACCCTGAGTATTTACAATTGCACGGATGACAGTAGTTTCTAATATTACAAATAGTTTCATAACTTCGTTCGATTAGCTCTACTGTCTGGAGATGTTGAGGGGCATAATATTGTAAAAATATTCATCAATGATGGATGATGTGTGCAAAAAATGTAGAAGATGTGAACTGTAATATTTATTCCTAATTTAAATTATTCACCTTCCTATTCTTGTGTCGATTTCTTCCAGCAACCCGAGAGACGTCAACTCCCCTTCGGCGGTGTTGGAAGAACCCTAGGTAGCACCAGCACCACCACACCAGTCGAGTCGAACAGTTTGACCACTGTGCTGACTACTGCTCCAACCCCGTCTATGGGCCTGATTGTCGATCAGGACCGGCCCTGCACTTCCATTCAGCTGAGGTTGGCAGATGGGACCCGCATGGTTTCACGGTTCAATCACCACCACACGATCAGAGATATCAGAGGCTTCATCGACGCGTCTAGACCTGACGGGCCAAGAGCTTATCAACTCCAGACCATGGGCTTCCCTCCCAAGCAGCTCACTGATTTGGGCCAGTCGATCGAAGAAGCTGGAATTGCAAATTCTTTCGTTATCCAGAAATTATAGTGTTTTTTTTTTTTTTTATCTATTTATTGAGTTAATAATTTGACAATACATTGGTGTGAAGTTGCTGAAAACATAAAAATCTTTTTTTTTTTATAATTATTCATTAGATACCTTTTCTTATCTATTAAAAAAATTATTGATTTTTCAAATTCATATACAGTACTTTTTAATTATAAAAATAATTATTTATTAATGTAAATGTAAATAATAAAACGACAAAAAACATCTGAAGAAAGTAGTCGCTTTTATCTTCTCTAGGATTTAGGAATAGCTACTACTCTCAACAAACCAATACTCACTGAACCCCAGATTCCGACACCAATTCATCTCCCCCACCCACCCCGCAAATTAGGGTTTCTGCTCCTCTCTCAAATTGGGGGCGAATTCTCCACACGCTCGAAGCTCAAACAACACATCAATGGCGAAGACGAAACCGGGGAAAAAGGACCTCGATTCCTACGCCATCCAAGGGACCAACAAAATCGTGAGAGGTAGTATTCTTCATTTTCTTTTTTTTTGCATATGGTTTGTATTTCGTTTCCTCTACGAGCTCTTGAAATGTGTTCTTCTTCCGATTCTGCCCATATGGTTTGTGAAAAAAAATAATCAGATTCTGTTGTTGAAACTAACTAAACGAGTGTATGTAGCCGGCGATTTCGTGTTGATGAGACCGGCCGATTTGGACAAACCGCCTTACGTTGCTAGAGTCGAGAGAATCGAAGGCGAGCACAGGAACAACGCGAAGGTGTGTGTCCGTTGGTATTACCGGCCGGAGGAGGCCATCGGCGGCCGGCGGCAGTTCCATGGAGCGAAGGAGCTCTTCTTATCCGATCACTTTGATGTTCAGAGTGCTCACACCATTGAAGGGAAGTGTGTTGTGCACACGTTCAAGAACTACACCAAGCTCGAGAACGTGGGGACGGAGGATTACTTTTGTAGGTTCGAGTACAAGGCTGCTACAGGGAGCTTCACTCCCGACCGCGTTGCTGTGTGAGTTTCTATTTATAGAAAGTTTTTAAGGTCGTATATCTGTCTAGTTTCATATTTCTATCGTTGTTTGAAGCTATTGCAAGTGCGAGATGCCTTATAACCCGGATGATCTCATGGTGCAATGCGAAGGATGCAAAGACTGGTATGTTATATCAGTTTTTGTTATCCCTTTTTTTTGTCAAACGAACAATATAATAAGAAGATATTGATCCATTCAATTTGCGTTGCAACTTTTGCTTGAAGGTTTCATCCTTCTTGTATGGGTATGACTATTGAAGAAGCAAAGAAATTGGAGGAGTTCATGTGCTCTGAATGTTCATCGGATGAAGATGCCAAACATACTCTGAACTCGTTTCCTGTATCCCCGTCTGCTGAGGCTAAGGTGATTTTGCTAATAGTTCGGAAAATTCTTCCAAATTTAAATGAATTATCATCCTCATGCATCAAAAACTACGAGTGTGCGAAGATTCAACTATGCCTTGATAAATGAATTTGAGTCTATGTGCTTGTTTATCATTCTCTTTATGTTTTGATTTGTTTTTAGGTTGAGCCCAAGCGGAGAAAGAGATGACCAGCGTTGTTTGGTTTGCATCAGGGGGTTGTTACCCCCGATTCACCCCCTTCCTTTTCTTGCATAGAGAGTAAGTACTAGACCAATGGTATTGGTATTTGTTGTTGTGTTGCCTGTGATTGTTTGTATGTCTGCGCTGACCTCGGTGATTATGATCTACTCGACTCTCTCTTCTGCCAATGGAAGATTTTTTTTTTTTTTTGTGACGAGCCCATTTACCCGATTTTATTATGATCGTCCTGCGTATTATTATGATCAGATACACGCAAATGGTTCATACTATGCACTTGGTATAGCTTTTGTTCCATTGCTAGAAAGTAGAAACTAACATCCAATTAATTTCATAGTAAATATTTTGAGAGGTTCTCATCAAGAAAGAATTTACATCCATCAAATTTCAATGGTTAAATTTCCATGCTCCCTATTTCCTCTCCATGTCAATGGTTAAAATTTCCATGCTCCCTATTTCCTCTCCATTGAAATCTGTATAAATACTTGCACTGCAAATCATGTTAAAACAGGCCAAATCTCAAGATAAAAAAACAATAAAACAAAATATAATTATATAAATTCTTCCTTCTAATTAAGAAGGTAAAATATTAAGGTAAACCATGGCAAGGATGATTGTGTTGTTTTTGGCGATGCTACTTGTCGGAAGTATCATTCCATCTTCAAACGCGACTAAATACCTCAACATACTTCCTACTTGTCGGAAGTATCATTCCATCTTCAAACGCGACTAAATACCTCAACATACTTCCGCCTAAAGCTAATATTGGTCTTATCGGCCGAAGGGCACCGCCGATTCCTGCAAACCCTTACCGCAGAGTGTGCAGTCGAAGCCACCGATGCCGTACAGATTCAGAAATCAGCACGAACGTTCGGAAGTTATTGGTTGCCAAATATCTACCCTAGGTTTCCTCTCATCGGCCACAACATGACATTGGCAGTATAAATTAAATTAAAACAAATGAAAACTATATAGTTTCAATAGAAACTATTGTGGTGATTGTATTTACAATTTATGGTTGTGCAATGTGATTAATAAAATATCTATTTGTTGTTGATTTTATCATTCATGTTCTTCAACACAAAACAGAAAGATTGTTACTACGATTAATTACAACAAACTTTTACTTGAAAATAAAATAATGTCCAAATTAATTATAATATTGAAATTCTTATAAAATGTGAATAAAAAAAATACAATTCTTCATAATTTTTTTTTAGGTATGTGATGTATGTCATTGAAAAATGTTAAAATGAAAAACACAAATAGAAAAAAAAAATTAATTCTCACGTCAATGAAATAAAGAATTCGCCAATTTAGAAAATTAGGAATTGAATGTAAAAAAATAGTTACAAATATTTTCCAAATTAAAAAAATTAAGAATTTACCAAAAAAAATTAGTAAAAATATTTAAATTTTATTTTAAAATAGTGATGTGAAATAAATAGTGAAGAAGATAAAAACCACTCCATATTTAGAAAATATGTGATGATATTTAAGTATAAAAAATTAATAAATATTAATAAAATATAACAATAAAATAAAAATATCTATGTTTGTAAAATTTGTTTTAATAATAGTATTTGGTAGTTCATGACTTCATGTGGTTAGCTTTCCTTTGTAAGAATAAAAATATATAGTTTTTCCTCATACAGTATACTCTATATATAGTTCATGACTTCATGTGGTTAGCTTTCCTTTGTAAGAATAAAAATATATAGTTTTTCCTCATACAGTATACTCTATATATAGTACTAGTAATGCTTTATATAGAAATAAACTCTATATAGTAATAAAAAATTTAAGTCCCAACTCGGAACTAGTTATAAATACCAATAAACTTCACATTTTCATAAGTCATACATTTTTTAAGTCTCGTCTTAAGGATGTATACCTCTATATAATAATAAATGATTAATATATAATAAAAATATTTATTAATAATATTTTTATTTCCCGAAATCAATAAATGACTTGAAATATTTATCAAAGTCAATAACTGATCAAAGTTTATAGTCCTTAGATTTTTTAATATTTTATATGTGAAACAAAATTTTTATCAAAATCAATAACATATAGTATATGGTCAAAATTTATAGTCCTTAGATTTATTAATATTTGATACGTGAAACATAATTTTTACACGTATATGGTAAATTTCATTATTCAAAACTATTAAATTGATTATTTGTATTTAAAGATAAATAATATTTAATATATATTATTTTTTATAAGAAAAAATTATTTTTATTTTGTAAAACTCTATACTGTATAAAAATTAATCTCTATATTAATATTTTTTTTATCCGAACAATATATGATTGTACGGAGTTTCTATGTGCATATCAAACCACAAAATATGAGTACATAACTCCAATATTTTTCATTCATTATAATTAAAAGTCAACTACCAAAAGTGTATCCTTATGCCTTTATTAATATATATTCATTACCATATTATTAATATTTTGAGAAGTTCTAATCAAAGAAGAATTTTTGTCCATCAAATATTAATGGTTAAAATTTTCATGCTCCCTATTTCCTCTCCACTACAATGTATAAATACTTGCACTGTAAATTATGTTAAAACAGGCCAAATCTCGAGATAAAAAATAAAAAGGAAACTAATTATTATTAAAATAAATTCTTCCTTCTTATTAAGAAGGTAAATATTAAGTTAAACCATGGCAAGGATGATTGTGTTGTTTTGGGCGATGCTACTTGTCGGAAGTATTATTCCATCCTCAAACGCGATTAAATACCTCAACATACTTCCGCCTAAAGCTAATATTGGTCTTATCGGCCGAAGGGCACCGCCGATTCCTGCAAACCCTTACCGCAGAGTGTGCAGTCGAAGCCACCGATGCCGTACAGATTCAGAAATCAGCACGAACGTTCGGAAGTTATTGGTTGCCAAATATCTACCCTAGGTTTCCTCTCATCGGCCACAACATGACATTGGCAGTATAAATTAAATTAAAACAAATGAAAACTATATAGTTTCAATAGAAACTATTGTGGTGATTGTAATTACAATTTATGGTTGTGCAATGTGATTAATAAAATATCTATTTGTTGTTGATTTTATCATTCATGTTCTTCAACACAAAACAGAAAGATTGTTACTACGATTAATTACAACAAACTTTTACTTGAAAATAAAATAATGTCCAAATTAATTATAATATTGAAATTCTTATAAAATGTGAATAAAAAAAATACAATTCTTCATAATTTTTTTTTAGGTATGTGATGTATGTCATTGAAAAATGTTAAAATGAAAAACACAAATAGAAAAAAAAAATTCATTCTCACGTCAATGAAATAAAGAATTCACCAATTTAGAAAATTAGGAATTGAATGTAAAAAAATAGTTACAAATATTTTCCAAATTAAAAAAATTAAGAATTTACCAAGAAAAATTAGTAAAAATATTTAAATTTTATTTTAAAATAGTGATGTGAAATAAATAGTGAAGAAGATAAAAACCACTTCATATTTAGAAAATATGTGATGATATTTAAGTATAAAAAATTAATAAATATTAATAAAATATAACAATAAAATAAAAATATCTATGTTTGTAAAATTTGTTTTAATAATAGTATTTGGTAGTTCATGACTTCATGTGGTTAGCTTTCCCTTGTAAAAATAAAAATATATAGTTTTTCCTCATACAGTATACTCTATATATAGTAATGCTTTATATAGAAATAAACTCTATATAGTAATAAAAAATTTAAGTCCCAATTTGGAACTAGTTATAAATACGAATAAACTTCATATTGTCATAAGTCATACATTTTTTAAGTCTCGTCTTAAGAATGTATACCTCTATATAATAATAAATGATTAATATATAATAAAAATATTTATTAAAGTAAAGAAGATGAGGTAACACCGTAATTTGCACATTCTAAAATATAAGCAATATTAATAAAATATTATAAAAATCACGTGGGTTTCACGTGTGATCGGATTCCGGTCAAATAAATAGGTAAGTGCAAAATTTTAATAGTTCAGTTACTAATGTAACATCCCATTTTTCATAAAATAAACTAAAGAGGATTTTCTTATTTTTCAAAATAAATTTTAGTATTTAAAATAACAAAATGTCAAAACGACTTTTCATAATAAAAGCTTTAACTAAAAATAATAACCCTCAATAGTCAAATTTAAATAAAAATACTCAAGTATGAAGTTTCAAAAGCGGAAAGCATAAAAGAAAATAATGTCTTTGAAATAAACGTTGCTACTACTATCGCCGCCACATCCCCGTCTCGCTCCGATTTCGCTTAACCTGAAAAGATGGGGTTTTAAAGGGGTGAGTTATCAACAACTCAGTAGGGATACCAGTTCACACATTGCACGATACGAAAATAACCGGAATGACGCTCAACTTTATAAACTAACTTGAACTTGTTAGATAGTGGGATATACCCAAGGACATGAATTTCCGAACGATTAAACGTTCCTATCACTTGCTTGCTTGATTTATTACCGTGAACACGTCACACGTCTACGTGAACACGGCCATGAGTTTCGTCGCGCGACTAATATGTGCACATAACATGAATAGAATATAAAGTCCTCGATATCGAACAATTACCTGCGTACCATACACTGATATGAACTGTATTTGAAAAGGTTTTAGAAATACCCCTACCTTGAAAATGCAGACTCTGAAAGAAACGATGCTTGAATGTATGCTCGTGCAAATCCTAATCCTCTTTATCCATAAATCCTACGTACAATATATTAACTAATAAATACACAATATATATTTATGAATTATAAGTAGTATAGATGATTAGAACTGGACTTAGTTTAAATGTTTTCATTAGAATTCGATTGAAGTAATTAAAATAATGGGCTTGGAATAAATATAAATATTGGCCAAGGAGTTGAAGCAACATGTCTTGAAATATGTCCATGGGCTAACCACTTAAAGTTGTCGAGAATACTTAAACATGGAGGGCTGTAGTAATTTGGTTTAGTGACAAATGGGTCAATAAAAGCAATTGGGCCAACACGCAATTTGGGTCGTAATATTTTAAAAGAAAGGAAAGACCCATTCGAAGGAGTTATATTCTTAACGTGCTAAAGCCCCAAGGAGTTATGTACAGAAAGGAGTGAGGGAGAAACAAGTATATCTTACCGAAACTGTCTTCTTCTTCTTCAATTCGATGCACCGAGACTGAGGGAGAACCACATGTAGCTTACAAGGCGTCGATTAAGATTGGTCAGGGGAAACATAAAATTGAGGCGATAGAGTCATCGTGTTCTCCAGCAAGCGGCGGCTTTCAAAGGTGCGAACAAGATCTGCGACGAAGCTTCAATGGCCTGCACGAATTTACTCAGTCGTTGGTCAGAACATTAGTGGGTGCTTGACGGAGTCGACGTCGACGGCCCCTGGTTCGTAAGAGAAGAGGCAACGGCATCGCGTCCAGATTAATCTGGAACACGGAGGAGTAGCGGCGGTGTCGGGCTGGTACGACTTGGGAAACAATAGTGCGAAGGCCTCAGCTTTGGTTTAAGGGTTGACATCCGAGGCGCGAACATATTTGAAGAGCGGCTTGTGGTATGGTGTTTTACAGATTAAGACATAGAGGTGGTCTTCAATCGAAGTCGGCAGGAGATCGACCTTCGAATTCTCGTTGGGCAGAAGTTCTTTTCAGCATGATGTAGGGCCGAACTCTTGTGGCTGCCAGATAGGAGGGGATGCGTCGGCAGTGGTCTGAACAACCCGATTTGGCAGCACTCGATTAAGGCATGTTGAGACACATCCGGTAAGTTTGGTGGTCTGCTCGCTGGTTGGATTTTAGTTCGGTGAGTTATGAACTTGATTTTTTGGTGGACGAGGAAGAGGGGCGATAGCTTGAGGATGCTGACCTACTCCTTATATACATATATATAAGAGTCATGGTTGCTTAGGAAAAGGGTTTGAGGATTTCTATACGGAACTGTACACTATAGAGAACTTATGGGCTTATGGGCTTAAAACATGTTAGCGAACTTAATCAAAATATAATACTACTTTTCATATTAATATTAATTGTTTTAATAATAATAATAATAATAATAATAATAATAATAATAATAATAATAATAATAATAATAATAGAGAATTTGGGCATGAGGATTACTATATAACTTAATAAATGCTAAATGAGGTCTTTTGTGAATCAAAATACATAATAAGACACGACATGAAAAATGCATAATAAGACTAACATCAAAATTAGTATAAACCTCAAATAATTAGAACTTATGCATAGTATAATTATATTAGCAAATTATTAATTGGACCAAAATTTCTTGATTATATAATATAATTTTTACGGTTGTTACAACCTACCCTACTTATAAAAATTTCGTCCTCGAAATTCGTTATTTATCTCTTGTAAAAGATTCCATTTAAGGAACTTCGTTTTCTGCTCGTGTTCTCAAGTGTAGTTTCCCTCTACATGGCGTATCCGTTTAGCATATATTAATGACACATCGTTGCTTCTGAACATATGATCTAATTAAGATCATTTCACACATCTCATTAAGATAACTCTATGCATTCGTAACTCTTCTACGTTAATAACACATGTTCTAACATTTCTCCTCGTTCGTCTTGTTCTTTCTGATTGGCCTTCTGTCCAAAGATAACACGCAGTGCTGAACTTCAACTTCTTTCTCATCGTATCGTACAAAATTCTCCCGAGTCTTGAAAAGAAGTTAGGATCTTTATATTACACAATTCATATTAGAGTACCGTGAAACCTCATTGTCTAGCGAATGTACAAGTGTGCGAGCTGATCCATACTAAATGTCAACTTCACAGGTAGAAACTGCGCAGATTTTCTTAATCGATCAACAATTATCCAAATTTCATTATTTCCTCTTGATGATTGCGGTAAACTTATCATAAAGTCAATGACCACGTGCTTAACATTCCACTCGGGTACTTCCACTGGTTGAATTAAACTCGAAGGTCGTTGGTGTTAAGTCTTAACTTGTCGACACACCAAACATTTCTGCATGAATAACTCGATGTATATTTTCATACTTCTCCACCAGAATGACTCTCACAAGTCGTGATACATCTTTGTACCTCTCGGATGGAAAGTATATGGCGTACAATGTGCTTCTTCTACGATTTAATTCCTCAAGATCTCGTTTTTCGACTCACACAACATTCTGTTAAATACTATGACTCAAACTTTCGTTTTCGGAAAAACCCTCAATGTTCTATTCTCGAACTTGAGTCCTTAACTTCAACAGGAAACATCATTCTCTCGCGCTTTCTTAATTCTTTTGCATAGGGTAAGAAGAATCGTCAATGCAGATAACATTGCTTCTGTACCACGAGGTTGAGAAATCACTTCGCTTTTCATATTCTTGAACTCTATTTGAAGTTACTCTTGATTCGTCAACAAATGACTATATGCCCCATTGTATTTCTGCTTAAGGTGTTTGCCACGACATTAGCCCTTTTCAGGATGATAAATAATTGAAGATTCGCAATCTTTAAAAATCTCTGGTTATCTTCTCTGACGCATGTTCAACTCCTTCTGCGCGAAAATATACTTCATCTTGTATGATACCTATAATGTCTCAAAATCTTCAATGCACAGATTACCTCAGTTGGCTCTGAGTCGCGTGTAGAATTATTCACTTCGTGTATTTTTTAGTTGTCGAGAAGCATATGTTATCACTTCCTCATGCTGCATCCACAAACAACCGACCCTTTGGTTGGGGGCATCTATATAGACCATGAAACCGACTATACCTTTTAAAATGGTCAGAAGTGGAGTTGTAGTCAACTTCCTCTCGAGTTGCTGAAAAAATTTTCTCTTAAACTATGTTATCAGTTGTGCTATCTTTGAAACACCTTCAATGAATCTTTGATAGCAATCAACAAAATCAAGAAGTCATGTATCTCTTTCACATTCTTGAGTGATCAATTGATTGACCTCTTCAATCTTAGAAGAGTCCACTTTAATTCTAGGAGACATGACAACTCGCTCTAGAAATAACTCATGATTTAGCTAAAACTCACATCTCGAGAATTTTGCATAGACTCCTCTATGCTCAATGTCTTCAAGGAAAACATCAAACGTTTCTTGAGTTAAGTCTCATGTTTCGAGTAAATCAATATTTCATCAATGAACATGATCATAAACTGTCTGAGTTCAGAAAGCTGACTTTGAGATATCAACTCACTCTTGGTGATATCCCGGCCTTAAGTCAATCTACGAGAACACACTTGCCCCTTTTTAATTGATCACAAACATCGTCAATTTTGGGGTAGTGGATACTTGTTCTTAATTGTGCGTGGATTCAACTCTTTGTAATCGGTATGCCTCCGTCCATATCATTACCGTTCTCTCCTGGTAAAATACTATTATGATTATCCAATGAACAGTCAAATTCTTTTATGACGTCAAAGTACATCATTTCTAGTACGTGGAGATCAACTCTTAAGGCCTTCATGCCATAGTTCACTACTACGTTCTAACAAAGGCGATTGGTCTCATTTATTTCATTTGAGGATTTACTAACCTCCAGAGTGTCACTTACTACAACACATATGCATCACTAGCTTGAGCAACATACTTAGTAGATACGAAATCGAGAGTCCAAAGCAACACCATAAGTTCAACAACTTAGTTCTATATCAAGTCTTCAACATCATCGTAGGTTAACCACAAGATCTATATCATTATTCTTAACCATTTTAAGTTCCTAAGGCTACAATTAACTTAATATTTTCATATATATATGTAATTATATAATTTTTGTAAATCATGCATCATGTAACTATATATATATATATATTTTTTAAACATATGCATCATATTTTTGCAATAAATTACGCACATCTTGAAATAATAATCATGAATCTTGAATATTAACTTGAACTTATATAAAGTGCGCAATTTAAGCAACAAATAATTTTAAGATGAAAACTTGAACATGCAATGCACTTGAAAAATCATGAATTTAAAAACCATGGGCTTGGGTATGCATCTTACTTGAAAATCATGAACATGACGTGCAATTTACTTGGAAAACAAAGAGACTAGACGTGCATCCTAATTGAAAAACGTGAACTAGATATGCATTATACTTGAAACTCATGAATGTAATATGCATGCGACTTCAACATCATGAAACTAGACATGCAACTTAAATGAAACATCATGAATGTAGAATGCACTTACTTGCGAAGTCGGCGCGAGTGGCAGAGGTGGACGATAGTAGCAATTTTCTAAAATCATTTTTTTTTTTTTGTCCGTAAAGAGAACCGTAATGCTCTGATACCAAGTTGTAACATCCCATTTTTCATAAAATAAACTAAAGAGGATTTTCTTATTTTTCAAAATAAATTTTAGTATTTAAAATAACAAAATGTCAAAACGACTTTTCATAATAAAAGCTTTAACTAAAAATAATAACCCTCAATAGTCAAATTTAAATAAAAATACTCAAGTATGAAGTTTCAAAAGCGGAAAGCATAAAAGAAAATAATGTCTTTGAAATAAACGTTGCTACTACTATCGCCGCCACATCCCCGTCTCGCTCCGATTTCGCTTAACCTGAAAAGATGGGGTTTTAAAGGGGTGAGTTATCAACAACTCAGTAGGGATACCAGTTCACACATTGCACGATACGAAAATAACCGGAATGACGCTCAACTTTATAAACTAACTTGAACTTGTTAGATAGTGGGATATACCCAAGGACATGAATTTCCGAACGATTAAACGTTCCTATCACTTGCTTGCTTGATTTATTACCGTGAACACGTCACACGTCTACGTGAACACGGCCATGAGTTTCGTCGCGCGACTAATATGTGCACATAACATGAATAGAATATAAAGTCCTCGATATCGAACAATTACCTGCGTACCATACACTGATATGAACTGTATTTGAAAAGGTTTTAGAAATACCCCTACCTTGAAAATGCAGACTCTGAAAGAAACGATGCTTGAATGTATGCTCGTGCAAATCCTAATCCTCTTTATCCATAAATCCTACGTACAATATATTAACTAATAAATACACAATATATATTTATGAATTATAAGTAGTATAGATGATTAGAACTGGACTTAGTTTAAATGTTTTCATTAGAATTCGATTGAAGTAATTAAAATAATGGGCTTGGAATAAATATAAATATTGGCCAAGGAGTTGAAGCAACATGTCTTGAAATATGTCCATGGGCTAACCACTTAAAGTTGTCGAGAATACTTAAACATGGAGGGCTGTAGTAATTTGGTTTAGTGACAAATGGGTCAATAAAAGCAATTGGGCCAACACGCAATTTGGGTCGTAATATTTTAAAAGAAAGGAAAGACCCATTCGAAGGAGTTATATTCTTAACGTGCTAAAGCCCCAAGGAGTTATGTACAGAAAGGAGTGAGGGAGAAACAAGTATATCTTACCGAAACTGTCTTCTTCTTCTTCAATTCGATGCACCGAGACTGAGGGAGAACCACATGTAGCTTACAAGGCGTCGATTAAGATTGGTCAGGGGAAACATAAAATTGAGGCGATAGAGTCATCGTGTTCTCCAGCAAGCGGCGGCTTTCAAAGGTGCGAACAAGATCTGCGACGAAGCTTCAATGGCCTGCACGAATTTACTCAGTCGTTGGTCAGAACATTAGTGGGTGCTTGACGGAGTCGACGTCGACGGCCCCTGGTTCGTAAGAGAAGAGGCAACGGCATCGCGTCCAGATTAATCTGGAACACGGAGGAGTAGCGGCGGTGTCGGGCTGGTACGACTTGGGAAACAATAGTGCGAAGGCCTCAGCTTTGGTTTAAGGGTTGACATCCGAGGCGCGAACATATTTGAAGAGCGGCTTGTGGTATGGTGTTTTACAGATTAAGACATAGAGGTGGTCTTCAATCGAAGTCGGCAGGAGATCGACCTTCGAATTCTCGTTGGGCAGAAGTTCTTTTCAGCATGATGTAGGGCCGAACTCTTGTGGCTGCCAGATAGGAGGGGATGCGTCGGCAGTGGTCTGAACAACCCGATTTGGCAGCACTCGATTAAGGCATGTTGAGACACATCCGGTAAGTTTGGTGGTCTGCTCGCTGGTTGGATTTTAGTTCGGTGAGTTATGAACTTGATTTTTTGGTGGACGAGAAAGAGGGGCGATAGCTTGAGGATGCTGACCTACTCCTTATATACATATATATAAGAGTCATGGTTGCTTAGGAAAAGGGTTTGAGGATTTCTATACGGAACTGTACACTATAGAGAACTTATGGGCTTATGGGCTTAAAACATGTTAGCGAACTTAATCAAAATATAATACTACTTTTCATATTAATATTAATTGTTTTAATAATAATAATAATAATAATAATAATAATAATAATAATAATAATAATAATAATAATAATAATAATAGAGAATTTGGGCATGAGGATTA
This sequence comes from Euphrasia confusa, assembly GCA_954870475.1. Taxonomy (NCBI): domain Eukaryota; kingdom Viridiplantae; phylum Streptophyta; class Magnoliopsida; order Lamiales; family Orobanchaceae; genus Euphrasia; species Euphrasia confusa. The sequence goes on along the minus strand of OX940963.1, from coordinate 34,862,592 downwards.
CTATATAACTTAATAAATGCTAAATGAGGTCTTTTGTGAATCAAAATACATAATAAGACACGACATGAAAAATGCATAATAAGACTAACATCAAAATTAGTATAAACCTCAAATAATTAGAACTTATGCATAGTATAATTATATTAGCAAATTATTAATTGGACCAAAATTTCTTGATTATATAATATAATTTTTACGGTTGTTACAACTAAAATGTAAAAAAACAAAGTTCAGTCACTAAAGTACAAAAGTGCTCTAAGTTCAGCTATTAAAGTACAATTATCCCTAAATTATATCACATCATATGCCATATCAAAAGTAAATTATATATATATATCAATTTATACTTACATCTTCCAACAATGTAAGGTAAAATTTTATTTTTTTACGTCCCACCACTATACATATTTTTATTCTATTTATATATATTAAAAAAGAAATAAAAAAATACAATTTGAGCACAAATATCAAATTGTACCTAGTATCAAATATTTGATACTACAAAATTCCTTTATCTCCAATGGTCTACATGCATCATGGCATGGCATGGAATTGTGCCTACCATTAGAGCATCTCCAATAGAGAGGTAGAAGTCTACGTGTACTTTTACCTATCACCCGAAAATGCGGTGCCATTGGAGATGCGATGACGTGTAAAAGTTATATGTTCCTAAAACATCTGGGGTAGAGGAACTTCTACCCGGGTAGAGATAAATTATGTTATTATTTTATTATTATTATTTACCATTATTAATTTATTATTATTATTTAGTATTATTAATTAACAAATTAATACTGCCATTGTAATTTTTAAAGTAAGGATTATTATTTATTTTATATAAAAATTATTTAAAATTAAGAATTTTGAAATAAATTAAATTTTAACTTATTTTGTATTTTAACGAATTATTCTATTTTATATAAAAATTAATACAAAGTAAAAAATTTCAAATAATTAAATTTTTAGAGTTCAAACTTATTTATATAAAAATTAATTAAAAATAAGAATTTTTAATATATCAAAATTATTTAAAATTAATAATTTTGAAATAAATTAAATTTTAACTTATTTTGTATTTTAACGAATTATTTTATTTTATATAAAAATTAATACAAAATAAAAAAATTTAAATAGTTAAATTCTTAGCGATAAAAATTACTTATATAAAAATTAATTAAAAATAAAATTTTGAAATAGTTAAATTATTAGGGTTAGAAATTTTTTTTTTTTTATATAAAATTTAATTAAAAATGAAAGTTTTGAAATAGTTAAAAGTTTAAAATCAGTATATGATTATTTCTATAAATATTAAATAAAAAATAAAAAAATAAGATAGTGGTGAGACTTAAAATTTATTTTGTAGGTAGAACCGTTGGATGAGGTAGAAGTTTTTTTAAGTAAAATTAGAAAAAGTATGAATTGACACATAGATGGCATACTCTTCGCTCAAAAGTTGAAACTACTCCAATATTTTTTTTCATTCATTATAAATTTATGATTAAAAGTCAACTACCAATATTATCATTATACCTTTATTAATATATATTTATTAACATATTAAAATAATTTCAATTATTTATTAAAAGTCAAGTACATTTTCAAACATTAATTTATTTTAATTATTCATTAATAGCTTTTAGTCCATTGCTAGAAAGTAGAAACTAACATCCAATTAATTTAATAGTAAATATTTTTGTAAGGTTCTTATCAAGAAAGAATTTTTATCCATCAAATTTCGATGGTTAAAATTTTCATGCTCCCTATTTTTTCTCCATTGAATGTATAAATACTTGCACTGCAAATCATGTTAAAATAGGCCAAATCTCGAAATAAAATAAAAGGGAAACTAAACATTATTAAATAAACTATTCCTTCTTATTAAGAAGGTAAATATTAAGGTAAACCATGGCAAGGATGATTGTGTTGTTTTTGGCGATGCTACTTGTCGGAAGTATCATTCCATCTTCAAACGCGATTAAATACCTCAACATACATCCGCCGACAACTAATATTGGTCTTATCGGCCGAAAGACACCGCCGATTTCTGCAAACCCTTACCGCAGGGTGTGCAGTCGAAGCCACCGATGTCGTACGGGTTCAGAAATCAGCACGAACGTTCGGAAGTTAATGGTTGCCAAATATCTACCCTAAGTTTCCTCTCATCGGCCACAACATGACATTGGCAATATTAATTAAATTAAAAGAAATGAAAACTCTATAGTTTCAATGGAAATTATTGTGCTGATTGTATTTATAATTTATACGATTGTGCAGTATCATTAATAAAAGTATTTACATTATTCATGTTATTCGAAACAAAACAAAACAAAAGGATTGTTGCTAAAATTAATCACAACAAACTTTTACTTGCAAATAAAATAATATTCAAATTAATTACAATATTGAAATTCTTATGAAATGTGAATAAAAAAAAATACAATCTTTCATATTTTTTTTTTTTGACTATATGATTGAAAAATATTAAAATAAAAACACAAATAGAAAAAATATTTCATTTTCACATCAATAAAATTAAGAATTCGCCAAATAATTTTGCATGCCATTTTATTGGTTGATTACTGAAATAACCTCGAACTCTTTCGATCAACTAAGTTCAATTGACTATTGGTCAACAATTTGTTTTATTTTCCGATAATAACAATAATACCGTGAAGAAGAAACCCTAAAAAAATATTAATTGATCTCCTTTGCAATTCAGTTTAATCCGCAGTGCAGTTTTCAAGTATGCCGGCGGCGAGTCCCGGCGTTGGCGGAGGGGCGACGACATCTCCCGGGAGTCCAAACATCACCACCATCTCTCCTCCTACCCCCATTGTAGATAATGTGTTTGATGAAAGTACACACACAAAACACATACAAACACACACAAAAATCTGGACAAGTAGAGAAAAACCTAGATCCTTAACTGGAAAGGAGGGACGATAAAGATAAAAAAAAATAGAATCGCGAATTTTAGCAAGATTGAGATTTCTTTTTTTGAATTTGTGAATTTCGTTCTCTTAATTAAACATTTTTTGTTCTGTGTTTCCGTTCAATTTCCTTTTCATTTTGTTTTTTTAATTCAAAAATAAAGATGTGTTAAGACAATTATTCCACAAATATTCTAGAATATTTCAACTAAAAAAGTAGGCAAGTGAAAAATGATGAAAAGATGGAAAAGTAACGTAATAATTTTCTGTTTAGGTATGTGAATGTAAAAAAGACAACTATGGGTAAGTTTGTGATGTTACTTTTTAAAAAAAACCAAGTAAGAAGATGATACACTTACCCAAGGTGTACCGGACTTTCGGTACACCGCCAATGAAAATTCGACACGTGGAATTATTACATTAATTAATTAAATAATTAATATTTTAATTATTATTAAATTAAATTATTAATTAGGAAAATAAATCTTTTAAATCTTCTAAAATATGCAAAAATAAAATTAATATTTTATTTCCTAATATTAAATATACTACAAAATCTATGAGATTTTTTCCCCTTATAATATTACTAACAAAATAAAATAGATTATATATATATATATATATATATATAAAATTGAAAAAAAATAACGTAAGGAAAAAAAATTAAAAAATATTTTATTTTTTAAAAATAAAATGATATAACATAATTTAATTTTTAATTTTATATTAAAATGATACTTCACACTAAATTTAAAAAATGTCAACTCGTTAAAAAATAATATTTAAAGTAAAAAAAAATTATATTTTATTTTTGTAAAATTATATATACTTAACAATAATATATATATATATATATATATATATATATATATATATATATATATTAAAAATTGAGCTATCATTGTAATATTTAAATCAAATATTATGCGATTTTTATTTAAATTATTTTTTTTATTTAAAAAAAATATTCAATTCAAATAATATGTTGAATTTTAAAATATTATCGGAATAGAGATCTAGGCGCAAATTATCTCTATCATTTTATGTTGTATCAATGTTGAGTAAAAATGATTTTATAAGTTTATTTTTGTATTATCTTTAGAAAATGTTACATTCATTGAATAAATTTAATTTTCTTAAAAAATTATTGTGATATTTGAAAATTACATGTAATTTTCGCTAACACCTAATTATAAAATTAAAAACAGATAATTTATTCATTGAATAAATATAGTAATGTTTTATTTTATTTTTGTACTATCTACATTTACATAGAAAATTTGAATTTTTTCTAAGAAAAATAATTTTTTAATGTTTTAAAATTTATATTTAGGTATTAAAATTATAATATTATATGTAATTTTCTAAACTTACTATGAATATATCATGAATTCTTTAATTTTGTGAAAAATCAATATTTATTTTATTTAATATATTTATTTAATTTCACACATCGATAATATGTATTTGAAAATTAAACGACATTTTACTACGTTGTTTAATTTAATTTTGCGTGACTACAAATCAAGTGAGATAATTTTGCGTGATTATAAATTATTTATATTAATTATCTTGATATGAAATTAACTTTTAAAATCATACTCAATTTACTTAACATTGATGCAGTCATACAAGATAAACTATAAAGATAAGTTGTTTCGTAGATCTCGATTGCAATAATATTTTAAAATTGAACATAATATTGGAATTGAATATATTTTTATTTTATTGAAAAATATAATTAAAAGTAAGATAATATTAAAAATTGAGCTATTAAATGTAATATTTAAATCAAAATATTATTTTTATTTAAATTATATTATTTCTATTTTTAATAAATAAACATAATATCACATGTTAGGTTAGTAATAATATTAAAATATTTTGAAATGCTTATATGCAAAATACTTTTCTTACAATTTAATCTTAAAAAATAAAATTAATTATTGTCATTTGCACATAAATAACGATATAATGAAAAATTAATAGAATTATTTGACTCAATTCGATATTTGATTCAAATTTTCATAGTTCTTAAAAATATAAATACTAATTATGAATTCATTTTTATTTCATATTTACATATGTAATATAGATTGAATGAATCATTCATTTTAAAACAATAATTATCACTAGACATATATTATTCATATTTTTTAAATATATTTATTTATAAATTAAATAATTAAATTAGTGTATATAAAATTTAATATTGTATAAATTAATTTTATTTAAAAAAATGAAATATAAATTTTTTTTTAAAAAGTTACGGTTTTTTTGTTTTTTTGTTGTAAAAATTCTAAGTTTTTTTTTTCAATTTAGTATATATATTATTTTATTTTATTTTATTTGTTAGTTAATATTATATTATAAGAGAAAAAAATCTTATAGATTTTGTAGTATATTTAATATTTGGAAACATTATATTGATTTAGTTTTTGAACTTTTTAGAAGATTCTTATGATTTGTTTTCCTAATTAATAATTCAATTTATAATAATTAAAATAATATTTATCTAATTAATTAATTAATTAATGACACGTGTCACATTTTGATTGGCGGTTACCGGAGACCCGGTACACCTTGTGTAACTGTAGCCTTTTCCAAGTACGTACGTTACTATGCCTAATTTAATAGAAAATATTTTGAGGGGATTTCATCAAGGAGGAATTTATATCTATCAGTTTGGTAAGTTTGTGTAATGTTTCCTTTTTTAAAAATCAAGTACGTTACTATGCCATTAATAATTTATATCCATCAAATTTGAATGTTCCCTATTTCCTCCCCTTTGGGCTTTGAAAACTGTATAAATAAATGCACTACAAATCATGTTAAAAAAACTTGCCAAAGCTAGAGATAAAAAAAAAAAAAAAAAAGAGAGGAAACTAAACATAATTATATAAATTCTTCCTTCTTATTAAGAAGGTAAATATTAAGGTAAACCATGGCAAGGATGTTAGTGTTGTTTTTTGTGATGCTACTTGTCGGAAGTATCATTCCATCTTCAAACGCGACAAAATACCTCAAAATATTTACGCCTACAGGTAATAACGGTGTTATCGACAAAAGGACACCACCGATTCCTGCAAACCCTTACACCAGGGGTTGCCTTCCGAGCCAGGGATGTCGTGATGGTTCAACTCCAAAATTCAGCACGAACAATAGAAGGTTATTGGTTGCCAAATATCTACCATAGGTTTTCTCTCATCCCCAAAAATGACATTGGCAACATAAATTAAATTAAAATCCCCAAAATATGACATTGGCAACATAAATAAATTAAAATAAATTGAAACTATATAGTTTCAATGGAAACTATTGCGGTGAGTGTATGTACAATTTATGCTTGCAGTTGTGCAATGTCATTAATAAATTATCTATTGTTGTTGATTTTTATTATTCACGCACTTCAAAACAAACAAAAAAAAATGTTATTAAAATTAATTACAATATTGAAATTCATTTGAAATAGTAAAAAAAACTTCATAAATGTTTTTTTAGGCATATAATTGAAAAATGTTAAAATGAAAAACAAAAATGAAAATTTTATTTTATTCATACATTAATAAAATTAAGAATTCGCCAGATAAAAAAATTACCACTTGCATCTAAATAAATAGTGACATATATTTGTCAAATAAATCAGTAAACATATTTAAATTTTATTTTCAAATAGTGATGTGAAATAAATAGCGACAATATCTAAGATACAAACTATACTAATGTGATGATATTTAAGTATAAAAAATTAATAAATATTTATAAAATATAAAAAATTAAAAATATAGTACTATGTTTGTACAATTTTTGTTTATTACTAATATTTGGTAGTTCATATAAAAATAAGGTATAATGTTTATAAGTTTAGGTGTTTTTACACTTTTCAAACTCTCAGAAACTGTTAAAGATTGCAACTTAATGTTTGATTCAAGCTCCTACCGACTTATTAAAGTTCAATAAAATTCAATTAAATCTCAATTAATTGCACATTTATAAAACTAATTATTATAAAAACATAGGTGAAATAAATTAATAACATTATGTAATTTTGATGTTTTCAAAGATATATATAAACAATTATTTTGTTTTAATTTTCCTTTATTTTTTCAATTTCACATTTCTGAGTTTTATTGTAATACTAGTAGTATAATTTAACTAAATAATTTAATATAGTCAGTAATAGGAGTAACTTTATTACCGAATTATTTAGAACAGTTCGATGGATTTGCCGAAACCCTAAATGGCAAGAAATTTGGGGATTTCAATTGAACTGAAGGTAGCTGCTCATAAATTTGGAGATGGTTTCGTGGTGGGAATCTTTGTTGTATCCAGGGAGGAGATGGGTTCCCCGTCGACACCTCCGTAGATTCGGTATCTCTTCGTTCTTTTTTTTTTTTTTTTTTTTTTTCAATTTTGTCACTGTTCTTGTATGAAAATTCAGTTAATTTTGGAGACGATGGATACGTGGTAGCAGTAAATGTGCATATATTGACATGTGCAGTTACGCATAGCTTGTCTGTTAGGTGTTCGATGAAATGACAGAAACAAAAATGGAGCTTTTGGTGGAAAAAAGGGATGTAATAGTTTTTAAAAACGAAAGGTTAACGAATCGATTACATTGTCGAATGTGAGAACGATAACACCGACCTGGAATCTAGCATCGTTGATTATTAAGTCTCATACAATTTAAATCGAATTCTTGACTAGGTACTTTTTCGTTTTTCAATCATCCTAAATATTCCGTGTTTTTGTCGTTATGATTCCAGGAAACATTTTGAATAGTTACCTGAAAGGCATCAAATTCAAAGCCATTGACGAAACCAAGTCGTTGCAAAGCCTCGAAGAAGTCGAGAAGATCATAGGGTACGATTTCAAAAACCGAAGCTTGCTATATCAAGCCTTCACCCATCCATCGTACCGTAAGGATTGCATATCCTACGAACGGCTCGAGTATGTAGGCGATTCGATACTTAATCTCTTGATCACGAAAGAACAGTTTTGCATGTACCCAGATCTCCCACCGGGGTCCTTGACCCCCCTTCGTGCTGCCAATGTTGATACGGAAAAGCTCGCTCGAGTGGCGATACAGCATAACTTTCAGAGATATATTCGTCTTGGGACTCCCATCCTCAAGAAACAAGTAGGTAATTTTGCCTTATGGAAAGTGAACTCTTTGGATTTAATAATTGAACAGAAAATTCAGAAAAATAATTCAGTGTGTTCGTGTGTGTTCTCTGTGGTTTCGTATTTTCTGCGATCTGATTATGTTAACAATTTTGTATATTTACTCCAACGTTTAATAATTGTGTAGATTCAGACGTTTATCGACGCTCTCCCCAAACATCCTTTACATTCACATGGTCTGATCAATGCTCCCAAAGTGCTAGCTGATGTTGTAGAGTCCACTATTGGTGCTGTTTTCATCGACTCTGATTATTCCATCGATAGAACGTGGGAGGTATAGTTAGTTACTCTCAAGTGGTTAATTTGTATTTTTTTTATGTTTGTTTGTGCATTGTATATTCATTCATTGTTTCCTTGTTCGATCAGGTAGCCAACGATTTGCTAGAGCCCATAATTACTCCTGATATGCTCGAGAAAAATCCTGTGAAGAAGCTGTTTGAAATATGCCAAAAATACAAGCTCAAAGTAAAGCTCGTTGATCGCTGGTCTCAGGAAGGAACTTACCAAGTCTTTGTCAACAATCAGCTCAAAGGGAAAGGTATGTGCCGTGAGAAGAAGGAAATCGCGTTGAATCGAGCAGCTAACGATGCTTACAAAGAAGTTGCAAGAAGGATGAGCCAAGAAGGCTGTTGATAGAAGTGACTTTGCTCGGAAACCCGAAACAACCCAAGGATTTCTACTTGGGAGTCGAGGCATTTTTTTCATCTGTATTTTTTAAGGGTTATAATTTCACCCGAAATTTTATTGCTGTAATGTATGAAAATTACGATTCCAGCCTCACTTTCACCAAACACGAACAACAGGGGGCTACAACGAGTTATTCGTATAAAATTCAATTATACTGTATCGAAAAATTCAATTATTTCGTGAAATCGAGCTCTTGTTTATGAAGTTGAGATCACAATGTACACTCAATTTTGTGTTTTTTTCATAAATACCAGTCATTTTTCTGATTTTTTAAATATTTTTTGTTACTAAATAAATAAATATATAAATATTTTTTTTTTAATTAATTTAATGAGTAAATAAAAACAGAGAACAGTTTAAGGAAGGCGCAGTGAGAGAGTTGTGATTGTGTGAGAGAGCTGTTGGTGGCGAAAAAGGGGAAATGTCTCAAGTCCCGCGCGAACTCATTCGTCAGGTCCAGATCTGTACCCGTTCAGCTTCGGGCCTATCCGATTACAACCCATCCGACCCGACCCTGCCAGCCCTGCCACCTCTCTCCGCCGCAATCGCCGCCTCCAACCCCTCGCCGCCGCAATCCCGATGCAGGAACTGTAAAGGATCGCTACTCAGAGGATCGGAGTCTATTATCTGCGTCTACTGCGGCCTCGGCCCTCATCACGACGCCGTTCCGGATCCTATCAGCTTCACTTCCACCGTCGCCTACCAGTGGCTGCTGAGCTCTCTCCATCTCGATGGATCGGTACTGATTTAGTAAATCTCATTTTTTTAATGTGCTGTATATGTATGTATGTGTAGTGCATTTGTGAATTGATTTGTCGGGTTTAATCTCTGTTTTGCTTAGGGATTTTTGCTGAACTTATATTTGTATGATATCACCAGTCATGGAATCTGAGATTTATAATGTATAGCTTGGTGAATTTTCTCTCGAATGGTAGTATCGAATTAAGAAGGCATATGAGGGTTACGTTCAACGTCTCTGTAGGGATACATTGTTTTGCACTTGTCTTCAGAATGTGTTGTCGTCTAGCTTATTTTTTCTTATAATTATCTCGATTTTCTGGTATACAACCATTAATTAGTATCTGAGAAACGCACGACCTTGCAGGAAATGGTTAATCCAACAAACGAAGTTGAGGAAAATCTAGGGTACAACTCTCCTAAAACATTAACTCCCCTGGCTGATTTCTTACATTTCAAGATACCATGGATTGTTGAGAAAGAGAAGCCAGAGACCACTTTTCCAGAGAAGCAACCAGAACAAAATGAAGGGTCCTTGAGATTTACTGGTTTGGCTCCAGATACATTCTTTTTGAAAATAAGCAAAAATGCCGTATCTGATCTATCCAATGAGCAGCCATTTAATCACAACCGGATTAGATCCGATGATGGTAAAGATGTTGCAGCTGTTGGATATCAAGATTTATCTCCGAATGTGCCATCACCCAAGCCTGCTGGTAGCTCTTCCGAACCCCGGTCTAGTGAAGATTTTTCTGAATGGAAGGCTGATTTCCAATTTGCTGATTCTGAAAATCAAAATAAATATACAGGCGCCTTGGTTGATTCAAAAAGTACTGTTGAAGATCCCAAACCCTTTGATATTCCCACAGACCTGGGGGGTAATCTTGGTGCTCAAATTGACTCCATGTTTGGATCTGGAAGCAACCTGAATGATGGAAAACCAGAAGGGAGCCCAGCAGTTGTTTCAGCATTTGATGACTGGAATTCGGATGATGTGTGGAATAATATGAGCTCTAGTACGCCTCACTTTGATACTGTTGTTGGTCCTAAGGATGTTCATACATCATTAGAGTATTCAAAGGATACCAGTGCTGATTTATTTCAAGGTTTTGAATTACAAACCAACTACGCGGAAGATGCCGATAATAAGACCACAAATGAAGAAAACACCACAGTTGATGAAGATTTGTATGAAGAATGGAATGATTTTACGGGCTCACCGTGTTTGGAGTCTCCTTCCCAAAATGTCTGGACAGGAGGTGATGATTATCAGGTTTCCACTTCTGATCAAAAGTCTCCAGAGATAGATTTCTTCAGCTTTGATAATAAATCTGAAATGGGAAATTTCGGTGGCTTTTCCCAATCTGGTCTTTTTTCTACTTCAACTAGCAACAACAACAATGCTACTATACAAGTCGGTGATCAACTGGTTTCCCCTTCTGATCAAAAGTCCCCAAAGATAGATTTGTTCAGCTTTGATAATAAATCTGAAACAGGAGATTTTGGTAGCTTTTCCCAATCTGATATTTTTTCTACTTCAACTAGCAACAACAATGCTACTACACAGGTCGATGATCAGTTTTTCACTTCTCATCAAAAGTCTCCGGAGATAGATTTGTTCAGCTTTGATAATAAATCTGAAACGGGAGATTTTGGTGGCTTTTCCCAACCTGATCTTTTTTCTACTTTAACTAGCAACGACAATGCTACTAAGCAAGTCGATACTATTGTATCAGAAAGTCCTGCCTCAGACTGGTGCGTACTTATTCTTCTTGGATTACATTCTTGCACGTTATTTGTCTGCTCAACTTTATTAGGATCCATCACCAGAGTCAAAAGAACAAAAATATATACCTGACTTTTAAGGGTGTGATTTGATGATTTTTATGTTTAAAAAGCCCAGCTGGAGAATAGTTATTAAAGAGATTTTGAAAGAGGAATGATGAATGTTTAGCGTGTCATTGGATATGATAACATGTTCTACAACGTTGATGTGATCTAGGACTATAAGACAATGATTGGGTATGAATGTATGATAGGAGACTCAAATGTGTGGGTGGCAGAGTGGAATTTGTGGGAGAATTTCATACCATGATTGGTAATTTGATATTGTTTTGAAAAAAAAAAAACGAATGGTTGTGGAAAAAAGTGATGGAATAATATATTTCTGGAATTTGTTTAAAGTTTGAGGCAAAACATTTTGTTACGGCACATAATGGAATTTCTTGGTATCTAATCTCCACCGAAATCATTGTTCTTTTCGGTTTGGTTGTGGTGATGGTTCTTGTTGGAATTATTTGTGTCTTTTGATGTCACTTTCCCGTGCAAAGATCTTACTGCATATCAAAATGTGAATGACTTGGGATCAATAAGGGTAGAAGGATAAAAATATATTTAATTACAATGCCATGGAATACGAAAAATGAAAGATGAAGAAAGTTAATTTTTAGGTCATGCCCCTCTGAAATCAAGTTATTCATGACAAGTAATTTGCATGATACTCATGACACCTTTTTTTGTTAATGTTGTGCACCTTGAATGTAAATTTGTCCAAATTCCTAACCACCTTGTTACAAAACTGTAGGTTATATGATGGCAGCGACCCTTTTCATGAATCTGGACAATCTGCTAATGATAGAGGCACCCCCGTGAATTCAACCGAGGATGATGTCAAGATGCTGATTTCCCAAATGCACGATTTGTCTTTTATGTTAGAAACAAATCTTTCTATCCCCTCGGGTCCAGACACCAGCAATCTCTCCTAAAAATTGATTTTTTTTTTCCCTTTAAACTTCGAGTCTTTGAGCAAGTTTTTTTTCGTATTGTGATACCTTTTACGTCCTCAAGACTCAGAGTGATACCTTTTCGATTCATTTGTGAACTTACGATGTCATTGGGTCCTTTTTTTTGTGGCAAAACAAGTTGTAGATATGTTTGTGTAAGATTTTACTTGTAGTTTCTACAAAATGGAGATTAATTCTAAGACCAGTCTTTAATCATTCATTGTTTTCTCTCTAATAAGAGTCATATACCATGTGCTTTATTAATGATAAGGCTGACCAAGTCTTTTATTTATAATTCTGTTGGTACTATTGAAAATGCTCGGTAACTAAAATGTTCGAGTCATTTTGAACATTCCGATGAATCGGTCAATCCCTTACGGTTGAGAGAAATTAATGACTTCAAGTGACGACTGAGTATAGGAGTTGACCAGGGGTCCATCACCATCACTCGTGAGTGTGTGAGTGTGTCGGTAGGGTTATAGAAGTTGAAACCATGAAACCGAAAAGAAGATGGCTTTTTTTCTTGATTGACTTTGTAAACCCAAATTGTGTCATTTAAGGCTCTCCTCCTAACTCCCATCCGTTCAAGCGCGTCACTCCTTAACCATGCATATTAATGTCCGAGTAAAATCTGAATTATTTGGCCTATATAATGATTGGTTGGAAGGGGGAATTATCATGCAGAGTGACTTGAGACACAATTAAACTTTGAGCAAATGGCATACAACTCTTGTACAAAATGGGTGTGTGCTTTGCTCCTTTTACTGGTGGTGGTGCTTAATTTGAGCGGAAAGATTGTTGGAGATGACAACAAAGTTGATAAGGCTGGCTGGAGGGGTGGTGATGATTGTAGGTACAGCAGGCGAGGCTGCTATGGTCGGGGCGGTTATGGTAGAGGTGGAAGGGGAGGATTCGGTGGAGGAGTAGGCGGTGGTGGTGGAGCTGGTGGTGGTGCTGGTGGAGGTGTTGGAGGAGGAGGTGGAGCCGGAGGAGGTGGTGGTGGCGGTGTTGGGGGTGGTTCTGGCTCCGGTGGAGGTTTTGGAGCGGGAGGTGGAGTAGGTGGTGGTGCTGGTGGTGGTGTTGGAGGAGGTGGAGGAGCCGGAGGAGGTGGTGGTGGTGGTGTTGGTGGTGGTTCTGGCTCGGGAGGAGGTTTCGGAGCAGGAGGTGGAGTAGGTGGTGGTGCTGGTGGAGGAGTTGGAGGAGGTGGTGGAGCGGGCGGAGGAGGTGGTGGTGGTGTTGGAGGAGGATCCGGCCATGGTGGCGGATTTGGTGCTGGTGGAGGTGTCGGTGGAGGAGCTGGTGGAGGAGTTGGAGGAGGTGGTGGAGGCGGCGGAGGTGGTGGTGGTGGTGTTGGGGGAGGTTCCGGCCATGGTAGCGGATTTGGTGGAGGTGTTGGTGGTGGGGCCGGAGGCATTGGCGGCGGCGGAGGTGGTGGTGGTGGAGGTGGCGGTGGTGGTGGTGGTGGTTTAGGTGGTGGGTCTGGACATGGGGGAGGCTTCGGTGGTGGAGCCGGTGGTGGTTTAGGAGGAGGTGCCGGTGGTGGTTTGGGAGGAGGTGGAGGGCATGGTGGAGGAGTCGGGATCGGGATTGGCATCGGAGTTGGGGTAGGCGTGGGTGGTGGTTCCGGCAAGGGGGTTGGAGTTGGATCTGGCTCCGGCAGCGGTGGAGGCGGCGGCGGCCGTTGATGATGTCATAATCATTTTGTTGCAAAAGTATTCAACTTAAATCATCATGTTTTGTTTTCCTAAATGTGTGAATTGTTATTGTACTACTACTCAAAAGTCAAAATGTAATTCAAGTTTCAATTTATGAAATCATATTAATTGTGTAATAATACTACTAGTAGATATATGCATTAAAGATCAACCATCAATTCTATTCAACAACTCTTTCACATGGAATTCTGAATTTTGAGAATAAAAATGTTGTTCATAAACACTCACCATGTCGAGATAAAAAAAAAAATTTGGTTTTTTTTTATTTGGTCCCATATACATCCGTTTTTTCAATTTAGCTCCAAATATTTCGATTTTGGTTTCAATTTAATCTTTTTTGTACGGAAATTTCAATTTTCGTCGAAATGTGTCCATAGATGCTGACTCAGCGCCACGTGTCAGCATCCCATTGGTCAACAACTTTTTTCTATTCTTTTTTTAAAAGTCGTTGACTAATGGAATGCTGACACGTAGCGCTGAGTCAGCATTCATGAGTACTTCGTACAAAAAGAACTAAATTGAAACCAAATTCGACATATTTGGGGCTAAATTGAAAAAGCGGATGGATGTATGTGAAACTAAATCGAAAAAAGACTACATTTATGGGACTAAAAAGTTTTTTATTTCCTCACCATGTCTATATATGTGAAGTATACATTTGAAAGACCAACATCAATAAAGGGGCAGAAATGGAATTAATCCTAATTCATTCTCCATACCCTTCACAACAAGAAGAAAAAAAACCAGCAAATCCAAGTATCATTCATAACAAGTCCTTGATGAACTCCAAGTTTAACGTATCCCGAACAAGAAGGTACACCCCAAGAACTAACACGAGCATAATTCCAGACGACGTTATCTTCTGCTCCAATTCGAACGGGAGTTTTCTCCCTCCTCTCGCTGCCTCTATAAGTATCAAAGCCAAAGTACCCCCATCCAAAGCAGGCAGAGGAAGTGTGTTTATAACCGCAAGATTAAGGTTCAACACCGCAGCAAACTGGTAAAGCCCGTCCGCATTCGACTTTGCCACTTGTGCACCCACTGCAATAATCGCAACCGGCCCAGAAACCTTACTAGCCGACTGTGAGAAATTCATAAACGTCTGTTTCAAACCGCCTACAACGTTCGATGTCAATCCCCAGAACTCACGACCGGTGAAGCTAAAAACCTCGACTAGATTTTTCGGACGAATTTTCGAGAATTTTATATTCGGCGAAAGCTGAACCCCGATTCTGCCCGTGCCATCCGAGTTCTCATCGGGGGTGACGTTTACTCTCACGTTTTCTCCTCCCCTCTCGATTTCAAACCCGATTGTTCTCTTGGGGCTTGTCCTGATTGCATCGACGATTTCAGAGACTAAACCCGGACCTGTTTTCGAGAGTTGGTTATCGTCGACGCCTGTGATAACATCTCCGGGCAGCAAGCCGTCTCGCGAGGCGGCTGAAAAGGGTCGAACCTCCGGTATGAGAACTCCGGGGAACGATTCTCGAACGGGCAATCCGACAATCGAGACTTGAAGGAAAACTATGACGTAAGCGAAGATGATGTTAGCAATGACGCCAGCAGAGATAACAAGAACCCTATCGAAGATCGGCCTGTTCCTCAGCAAATTCTTGTCGTCCACCGGAATATCGCTGTCTGGGTCGTTATCGGGAAAGCCCACAAACCCGCCGAGGGGAAAAGCTCTGATCGAGTACTCGACGTTGTTCGAATTGAATTTAGCTAAAATCGGACCGAACCCAACCGCGAATTTACTCACATGGATGCCCTGAAGAGACGCCGCCAGGAAATGGCCGCTTTCGTGGACGACGATGATGGCGGTCAGGACTCCGACGGCTTCGATTACTGACTGGGCGCTTTCGAACCCGCCGGAATCGAACCCGGCGACGGCTAAAGGTCTGAACTTTCTTCGATTAAAACCTAAGGGCCCTTTGCGGCAATACGTCGAACACGTGGAAGGCAGTAATGGTTTGGAGAATTGGGTTTTCGTTCTAGAGGGAAAATCTGAAATGGGCACCTGCGATTTGATGAATCTGAGAAGGGAGTGAGAGGAGGAGGATGAAGGTAAGCTTATAATCATGCTGAAATTGTTTCTATATTTTGATTGCTGATAACAAAAATGGCAGTTGGCTTTAACTTAATGAAGAAAGCATGGTTATTTTCTGGCATAGGGATGGGGAAATATCGAATGGATAACTCGGAATATTATTTTGTGGAGGGGAGGAGAAGAAGATGTTGTCATCCATTTCCACAAGTTTTTTTTTTCTTCTTTTTTATGTTCAATTACTGTTGTTTTCTCCGAGTCTTATTTTCCTTTTGGGAATTTAATTGCAATAATATGTGATCCAAATGAAGGACCAAACTTAAGTGATCCTCATATAAATATTTTATAATAAACAAATATTTTAAATTATTTTTAAAATATTTTAAAAATTAAAAAATATAAAATAAACGATTTTAAATATTAATAATAGTACTATAAAATTATTAAAATTAAAATTTTAAATTTTAAACTATATATTCAAATAATAGTACTTTTGAATTTTCTGGCGGTCCGATGTTTTTCCGAGATCAAACGCCCAACCAAATGTGAAATTAACGAACTGCAAACATTTGAAAAAGAACGATTTTTAATTTTAGTCCAATCGATGAGGTGAGGTCAATAATCGACACTCTTTATATATAAACAAACAAACAAAATTGGCTGATCAAAGACTTATAACGAAAGAAACCAATAATCTCGATTGTGAAGGTTAATCCGATCAATGATAGTAAAAGAGACAAGTGTTATAACACTTGATAGCTACCGAATATTGTTACCAAGTTTTCATATTGTAATATACTATAGTATAGTAATAAGAGGAGAGTTAAAATATATAGTCGTAGTGTAGTAGAATCCCTATACGTACGTACGTATGTTAATTTTAAAACGTTACTATAACCAATTGTAAATTTAATTCACACATGGTCCGGGTCGGGTCGGCCCGGCCCAAAGCAAAGTGCTCGCCCTATATCATATGTAAAGAAAGAATATGAAATTAGTTGTTAGGGTTTCATAAAATTAATTCCACGTTACGTACCTCAAGAAGAGGAATCGATTTCGGAGGAGTATATATATATGTCGTCGTTTTCAACCAAAGCAAAAGCATCGGATCGCGGTACGTACGTCGATCGATATGGCAATCAAGGTTTTTATTATTAATTACTTAATTTATTTGTTGTGTGTTAATTTGTTGTTGTAATCCAATATCAGTTCAATTCCTTGAGAAGATCGAAGGCGCCGCCAACCTAACTCGCCAAGGTATGAATAATTCATCCATCTATTTTATTGTTTGTTTGTTTGTTCGTAAATTCTCCCTCAGTCCCTCTATAATTGTTAATTTGTTGCATCTATCGATTATTATTATTCTTAAGTTTCTTGGAATTCAATTTAATTATTTGATCCCAATTGAAATTAGGACTTGTATTTATTAGTAGTAAACAAGTCAACCAATGGTTATTTGAAAATATATGCTTGCTTGCTTTTACGCATCGGTTTGTTTCAGTTAAACCCATACAATATAACCGAGCTAGCTAGCTTCTGATCCATTATTATATTCAATCTTTGTTGCCAGAGCCAAAGATAACTGTTGATGGCGACAAACGAACATATTCAACCCCTACGGCCACCGGGACCTTCACTTATGGTATTAACAATATTAATATATATTTGTGTTTCCATGTTTGTTTTTTTTTTTAAATCTTTTCTGATTCCTTCTCAAAGTTAATAATTAATCATATTATGTGGTATATATATTTTCCTGTTGATTAGGTCCTTCGGTCAAAGTTCCAATCATCAATGATCAAGGTTTCACTTTTCTTTCTTTCTTTCTTTCTCATATATATATATATATATATATATATATATATATATATATATATATATATAGCTCTTCTCAATCCATGAATTTCTGATGTTTCGTTTGAAGTTTGCCGTGATTTATGGTGGTTTTTATTCTTGGGGTTTTTTGGATAATAGTTTGTTTTCAAACATTTCATTTAATTTATAATTTATGTATTTTTTAGTTTATTTATGTATACATCCATCTAACAAATGTGTTGAAACAACTTTTCAGATTTAGACTCTTTTTCCTCCTCCAATCATTGTAAGTTCCCGGGCACTGCGCCTATTATTACCGAGGACAACATGCCTGAAAAATTTGACATTGTTGTCTCGTGGTTCTGATCGGCGGAGTAAACAAGATCGACAAGTTGCTTTTTTTTTTCTTGCTCTTATTACTTAATATTTACTTCTCAATCAAACTGTGTTTGGGTATCCTAACTCAACTACAATTTGCTTTTCTATTTTGTAATGTTTATTATTCCCATCTCTTGAGATTTAATAGTGCCACCTTTGATGGTTTGTTGTTGTTTTTAACTATCTTATTTCAAAATAATGTAACTTCCCAACAATATTCCACAAATATATTTTTGCTTGTATTCATTCATTAACTAAGTCATGCATCACTTAATTGGATAGAGAGGACTTCAATAGTAAATGAGAGTGTTATAGACAAGTCGATTACGAAAGAAACGAATAATGAAATGAATAATGTTAGTCTGATCAATGAGGACTTCAATAGTACAATGAGAGTTTTATAAATCATATAAAGACAGACAAGTCGATTTATCAAGAAGCGAATAATGTTATTATGATCAATGAGGACTTCAATAGTAAAATGAGAGTGTTATAAATCATAGAAAGACAGACAAGTGGAATACGAAAGAAACGAATAATGTTAGTCTGATCAAACGAATAATGTTAGACTGATCAATGAGGACTTCAATAGTAAAAGAGAGTTATAAATCAACTATAAAGAGACAAAGAAGTAGAAAGAAACCAATACTGCATTGCATTTTCGTGTTTGAGAGATTAAACGTTTTATATTATCTCTACTTAGAAAAATAATCATATTAAAAAAAAAAACTTTTTCCCCTTAGAGTATTGTCTAGAATTACGAGTTCAAATTGAGAAATTTAAGGGATTTTCATTTTGCCCGAGTGAATTGAATAAAGTACACAAGATTTTTACAACTCCCAAGTTTTGACTTAGGAAAACACCCCAAAAATCGGTCAACTTAAGGCCCTAAATGCCCACAAAAATAACTTATCATCTCCTAACAATAAACAAACACAGTAAATTAATAACTAGAATTATCACATGTGAAAATATGCTTGCTTGTTTGCTTGCTTTTACGCATCGATTTCAGTACTTATGAGCTAACTTCTAATCCATTAATATATTAAATCATCTTTCTTGCTAGAACCAAAGATAACTTATGAAGACCACAAACGTATATATTCAACCCCTACCGGCACCTTCAGTACTTTTGGTATTATCAATATTTTTTTTTTTTTTTTTTTTATTTTTTTTTTAATCTTTTCTGATTCCTTCTTAAAGTTGTTAATTAATCCTATTAAGTTATATCTTGTCGATCAGATCCTTCAATCAAAGCTCCATATTGAAGTATATTGGTATGAATATAAATCACGCGCATGGACGAGTCCTATGCGCACAAGGAATACGAGTCACGCACATGGAAGAAGTCCTATGCGCACAAGGAATACAAGTCCTATTTTCATACATTGTCTTATTTAGTAATTTATTTCTATCTTTTATTCCTTATCTTATTTAGTTTAGGGTTTGATCCATGCTTATATAAAGCATAGATATATACCCAATTCATCATCAAGAAATATAATAAAAAGTCTTCTTATTATTTTTATTCTCTCGTTCGTCTTTCTCCTCTCTATCTGTCATATAAAAAATTCAACACTCCAATCATCACTGATCAAGGTTTCACTCTTCTTTCTTTCTTCTCAATCTATGAATTTTCGAATCTGAGTTTGTTTTCAAACATTTCATATATTTTACGATGATTTGTGTATTTTTAATTAGTTTGTTTATACATCAATCTAACAAATGTGTTGAAACTAACTTTTCAGAGTTAGATTCTTTTTGCTCCTCCAATGATTGTAAGTTCCTGGGCACCACACCTATTATTACTGAGGACAACATGCCCAAAGACTTTGACATTGTTGCCTCATGCTACTTATCTGAAATGGGCACCTGCGATTTGATGAATCTGAGGAGGATGAAGGTAAGCTTATAATCATGCTTAAATTGTTTCTATATTCCGATTGCTGATACAAAAAAATGGCAGTTGGCTTTAACTGAATGAAGAAAGCATTGTTATTTTCTGGCATAGGGATGGGGAAATATCGAATGGATAACTCGGAATATTATTTTGTGGAGGGGAGGAGAAGAAGATGTTGTCATCCATTTCCACAAGTTTTTTTTCTTCTTTTTTTATGTTCAATTAATGTTGTTTTCTCCGAGTCTTATTATTCCTTTTGGGGATTTAATTGCAATAATATGTGATCCAAATGAAGGACCAAACTTAAGTGATCTTCATACAAATATTTTAAAATAAACAAATATTTTAAATTATTTCAAAAATTAAAAATTTCAAACTAGTGTTTTTAGGGTTCATATATTCAAATACAAAAAACATACTATAACTAAAATATATGTACTTATTTAAAATATAAATAAAAAAAATGGTCCGGCGAGCACTCGGTTCCAATTCTTTTGTTTTTGGCCCGAACTCTCGGACTGACTTTTGAAGGTCCGATGTTTTTTCGAGCTCAAACGCCCAGCCAAGTGTGAAATTACCGAATTGCAAAAATTTGAAAAAGAACGATTTTTAAGTTTAGTCCAATCGATGAGGTGAGGTCAATAGTCGACGCTCTTTATAAATAAACAAACAAACAAAACAGGCTGATCAAAAACTTATAACGAAAGAAACCAATAATCTCGATTGTGAATGTTAATCCGATCCATAGTAAAAGAGACAAGTGTTATAACACTTGATAGCTACCGAATATTGTTACCAAGTTTTCATATTGTAATATACTAGTATAGTAATAAGAGGAGAGTTAAAATATATAGTCGTCGTGTAGTAGAACCCCTATACGTACGTACGTATGTTAATTTTAAAACGTTACTATAAAGTATGAAATTTGTTAATTTTAAAACGTTACTATAAAGTATGAAATTAGTTAGGGTTCATAAAATTAATTCCACGCACCCAAAGAAATCGATCGATTCGGAGGAGTATATATATGTCGTCGTTTTCAACCAAAGCAAAAGCATCGGGTCGTGGTACGTACGCACGTGTATATCAAAACAAAAGAAAAGATCGATCGATATGACAAAGTTTTATTATTTATTTATTTAATTATTAATTAATTTGTTGTTTTAATCCAATATGATCAGCTCAATTCTTTGAGAAGATCGGAGGTGGCGCCAATCTAACTTACCAAGTATGAATGAATGAATATTCATATATTTTTTAGTGACATGAAAAATATATCCATATCGATCTGTTTTATTGTTTGTTTGTTTGTTTGTTTGTTAATCCTCCCTGAGTCCCTCTATAATTGTTAATTTGTTGCTGCTCAATTCCTTAATTGAGAACACATCTATATCGATTACTATTATAAGTTTGTTGGAATTCAATTCAATCAATTTATTTGATCTTAATTGAAATTATGAGTTTAATTTAATTGTATAATCTGTTCTTTTGAACTTAATTTCAGTCCAGTTCAATTCAGTTCAGATCGCTTCAGTTCAGTTCGTTTCAAAATAAATTAAAATAAAATAAACAAAAAATAATTTGAATATATAATTTTAAATATAAAATCTAGTTACGTCATAATATTATTAATATTTTAAAAAAAAATATTTAATAATTTATACAAATTATTATTATTTTTATAAAAAATCAATTCAATTCAATTCAGATCGCCTAAGTTCAGTTCATATCGCTTAAGTTCAGTTCAGTTGAGCTGATTTCAGTCCAAAAGAACAACTGTATTTGAAAATATACTTGCTTGCTTTTACGCATAGATTTCAGTACTTATGAGCTAGCTTCTGATCCATTAATATATTAAATCATCTTTCTTATCAGAACCAAAGATAACTTATGAAGGCCACAAACGTATATATTCACCGGAGTAAACGACAAGTTGCTATGTTTTCTTGCTCTCTTATAATTACTTAATATTAATTTGCTTTTCAATCAAATTGTTTTTGGGTATCCTAAGGCATATACTGTTTTTGGGTATCTCTCTTAAGATTTAGAAAACGTTTCACCTCAACATCATAAGACAATCGAATAATCTCGATTGTGAAGGTTAGTCCGATCAATGAACGATATAATGAATAGCTAGGTAGATTAACAACCAACAAACTAACAAACAAAATTAAATAACAGCATTAAGAATAAAAACCAAAGAGAATATATATACACACCGGCTGGAGAGGTTCAAGATCAATTAGTCCATCCGAATTAGGTGCATTTGCTTCTTCTTCTTCACCTGGCCGACTGATTGAGATATTACAATCACCAGCAAACTAACAAACAATAAGAATATACATATTAATCAATGAACAATTGATCGATCAGCACGGGATGGATGTATTAATTAATTAATTTCAAGTATTAACAGGCAAGCAATTATCAACACTATTCCATTATAGAAAGAAAGAGAGGAAGAGAATAAAAGCAAAGAGAATTATAATTATATTCACAAGATTACTTTAATTGCAAAAATGATCAGCAATAAACAATTTTAAAAAATTATATTAACAAGATTACTTAATTGCAAAAATGATTAGCAACAAACAATTAAACAAAAAAAAAAAAAATGAAACTTGTTATACGTACCTTTGATCGAAATTTGTTACTATACTATGTTTCATGTAATATAATATAGCCGGTGGAGAATTAAATAGTCGTACGTGTAGTAGCATCAAATTAAATCATCGGGGCGCGGTACGTATATTTCAAAACAAAAGAAAAGAAAAGATCGATCGAAATGTCAAGCTTTTATTTATTTATTTATTTATTTATTTGTTGTGCTTAATCATTAATTAATTTGTTGTTCTAATCCAATATCAGCAATCAATTCTTTGAGAAGATCGGAGGCGCCGTCAGGCGTCAACCTAACTTTTCAAGGTATGAATATTTAGTACTTAGTCAGATGGAAAATTCATCATCACTTAAGTTTGTTGGAATTCTATTCAATTCAATTATTTGATCCCAATTGAAATTAACGAGTTGTATTTATTAGTAGTAAACAAGTCAATTTAGTTGGTTATTTGAAAATATGCTTGCTTTTACGCATCGGTTTGTTTCAGTTAAACTCGTACGTTATAACCGAGCTAGCTAGCTTCTGATCAGTTGATATATTCAATCTTTAAAGCCTAGAACCAAAGATAACTTATGAAGGCGACAATCGTATGTATTCAATCTCTTCCGGCTGCACCATCACTTCTGGTATTATTATCAAATTTTATTTGTTTTCTGTGTTTGTTGTTTTTTTTATATCTTTTTTTATTCCTTCTCAAAGTCAATAATTAATCATATTAACTTGTTTCCTGTCGATCATGTCCTTCAATATTGTTGGCACATGGTAGTGATCTTCCATCCTCTATCGGAGTAAAAAAGATCGACAAGTTGCTTTGTTTTCTTGCTCTCTTATTACTTAATATTTGATTTTGAATCATTGTAAAAGAGAGTGTTATATATACACTATAATAAATCAACCATTCAAACAAGTCAATTATGTACTTGTAACTCGTTTAGAAATAAAATTACGAAATAAATGACCAATAAAAGTTTTTATTGCGTAGGGTATAAACTGTTCGAAATAAAAGTACGAAATAGTTGACCAATAAAAATTCGAAATAAATGTGATGTATAAAGATGTTTATCCAATAAAAGCAATATATAATTATAACCTTTAGATGATAAAACAATTTATTCAATAAAACCATTTCACAGGGACAACAACGGCGGTATTGCTCCGAGTTTCGACAAGTCTCACGAACAAATTCTTTATTTCCTAAAATAGCAAAATGAAATACTATTAATTTTTTATTTATACTACTAAGAAGTGATCACACAATACATTATTGTACTTTACCTATATATTACAATAAACTATATATTGGAGAATATATTTGACCCATAAATATAAATGTAAAGAAGCCCAACTTCTCTAACAGTTCGAGCTTTTAGATGAAGCGGTTTCTAACATGATATCAGAGTCTAGCCTTGTGGCAGATCCTGGGTTCGACTCCCGCCATGAGCGACTCTACCCGAATTAATTATCCACTTGTTGGGCCTCCCCAAAGAGGTTGAAATCGGCCCACAAGTGAGGGGGAGTATTCGAGAATATATTCGACCCATAAATATATATGTGATGTTAACAAAGTGAGGGGGAGTATTGGAGAATATATTCAACCCATAAATATATATGTGATGTTAACAAATTATTATTATCAAGGACCACCTTACGAGCCATAAATATATATGTGATGTTAACAAAGTGAGGGGGAGTATTGGAGAATATATTCAACCCATAAATATATATGTGATGTTAACAAATTATTATTATCAAGGACCACCTTACGAGTGCTTACATGATGACAATGTCAAAAAATATCAAGAGATTATAAATTATTATTATCAAGGACCACCTTACGAGTGCTTACATGATGACAATGTCAAAAAATATCAAGAGATTATAAATTCAAGTGAGGGGGAGTATTGGAGAATATAAAATATCAAGAGATTATAAATTCAAGTGAGGGGGAGTATTGGAGAATATATTCGACCCATAAATATATATGTGATGTTAACAAAGTGAGGGGGAGTATTGGAGAATATATTCGACCCATAAATATATATGTGATGTTAACAAATTATTATTATCAAGGACCACCTTACGAGTGCTTACATGATGACAATGTCAAAAAATATCAAGAGATTATAAATTATTATTATCAAGGACCACCTTACGAGT
The DNA here is from genome assembly GCA_954870475.1 of Euphrasia confusa. Lineage (NCBI taxonomy): Eukaryota > Viridiplantae > Streptophyta > Magnoliopsida > Lamiales > Orobanchaceae > Euphrasia > Euphrasia confusa. The sequence goes on along the minus strand of OX940963.1, from coordinate 34,837,641 downwards.
GCTTACATGATGACAATGTCAAAAAATATCAAGAGATTATAAATTCAAGTGAGGGGGAGTATTGGAGAATATAAAATATCAAGAGATTATAAATTCAAGTGAGGGGGAGTATTGGAGAATATATTCGACCCATAAATATATATGTGATGTTAACAAAGTGAGGGGGAGTATTGGAGAATATATTCGACCCATAAATATATATGTGATGTTAACAAATTATTATTATCAAGGACCACCTTACGAGTGCTTACATGATGACAATGTCAAAAAATATCAAGAGATTATAAATTATTATTATCAAGGACCACCTTACGATTGCTTACATGATGACAATGTCAAAAAATATCAAGAGATTATAAATTCAATCATTCAAACTTCGCTAAAAAAAATATCAGGAGATGAATTCAATCATTCAAACTCTAGATCGCTGACCAATTGCAAGGATACCGAACGAATTAAGCAAACCCGAATAAAGTTCGGGTGATGGGAAGTCGACTCGTTAACCTAACAAGCAAGAAATCAGTATGAGTTATCCGGTCAACCCAAATTTGTCCACTTCTTAAACAAACTGGTTAAAACAAGATGAATAATGGTTAAGTAACTGCAAAATTGATTATACGCAAAATCGATAACATCAATTATAAAGTAAAACAGTACAAATAAATTACCACTTCATATAATGTACTCAATTCAATCATGATAAACATATTGTGCTTGCCCATGAAGTGTTGTTTGAGAAACACGAACTGTAAATATACATCTTCAATTAAAGATGTAGACTTATATGTTTTTCCATAAATTTAATTTCATTACGAAATAAATATAAAAGGCAGTAGCCCAAACATTGCATAGATCTCTTGTGACGACGCTTGAATATTATCAGTGACAATAATACAATTTCCACACCTTCTGAATATCTATAAAAAGTAGTTTAAATTAATACTATAAAATAAATTGCTTAGATAATTTTATCTTAAATAAGTGACAATGATACAATTTCTTCACCTTCTGAATATCTAAAAAAATAGTTTAAATTAATACTATAAAAATAAATTGCTTAGGTCTGAACTAAATATCACAACTCAAATTCAAAAATAAGTTTAATTTTAAGTTTACAGTAATTTGAAACCGAGACACCAATACTCAAACTTAAAAGATATTCTCTCGAAATATTCTTTTTATATCACTTTTATACTATTTTTTTTATAAATAACCAACATCTTTACAAATTTATAATTTAACATCATAACTTTTGACATTAAAAATTTAATAAATATCATTTTTAATTTAAAATTTCAAACATAATAAATATAATAAAATATTAAACAAAATATTAATTAAATATATTTTTATTAAAATTTTATATTGTGATATTTATTTTTATTTTATTATTAAAAATATTTTTATTAAAATTTATTTTAATTATTAATGATATTATTTTTTAAAAATATTAAATTAAAAAAAGAATTAAATAAGAAACTAAAAAAATAAAAATTAATTTTATAGGTCATTTTTATTAATTTTTAAATAGAAAGATTTTTTTCTAAATAAATAATAGTTATTGGTTTGAGTTTGAGTTAAATATAAATTTAGTATTTTTGTGTGGGCTCCACATAAAAAGTTAATAATAATTTATATTTTAGTATCGGTTGAAATATCTTTCCTACTTCAAAATGATTTTTTTTATTGAGATGCTCTTAGATAATTTTATAAGATTTTGTAAATAATCTTGTAAGACATCAAAATCTTCCCCTTAAATAACATGTTTTTAAAAGATAGTAAACAATTAGTGAGTTGACTTCTATAATATTTTAGGGTGATTTTGGATAAAGGGGAGTTTTTAAAGTTTGATTAAAATTAAAGAATTCTATTTTTCCTAACTAATTATTAATAGAAGCAATTTATATAATTTTATTTTAATTTTGGTAATTTACACTACGGTTATTAATTAATATTTATTATATGAGGTAGTCAGTTATTACACCATATTATAATTATAATTTTAAAGTACTTTTATTAATAAAAAATTAAAAAAAAAAGAAACATTAATTTGTAAGCGTTAATTCATGCTATAAAACTTAAAATATTATAAACTATAATACCCCTTTCTAAATAATTCAAATTTTATTTTAGTTAACTTTATTTATTGGGAGAATTTGAATTAAGAGAAATTAGTAGTTTTTGTTTATAGGTAAGTAACATGGTTTTTCCTAATTATAAATTAATAGTAAATACTAATATTAACCCTTTTTGTTTTTTCAATAAATTTGAATTTTAAATTTGTGAAATTAAAAACAAAATTAGCCAATTCTCAACATTTATAACCGTTGTCCGCAATTCTTAATTTTTTTTACAATAAATATTTGTTTTAAATTATCAAATAAAAAAATAAAATTATGCAATCTTAATGTTTTTTTATTTTCATAACAAATCTAAATTTTAAATTATCAAATTAAAAAACAAAATTATAAGATTTCCCACATAAATACACCATTGTTGTGACTAGTGTGGAGCGAATTGAAAAAACTGGAAATGGAATCAACTCTTCCTAATGTTGCAAGTTTATACATGAAGTTTGTAAAATCGAATCCAATAGATATTAAGGCTATTGATGTCCACTGCTTGGAACTCGGCTAAATCCCATGTGTGTGAGTAATGAATTTGTATTTATGATAATGGTTGATACAAAATTTTTGTTTAAATATCAAATCATTTATATTTTATAATTTTCACAAATGGGTTTTATAAGGTAATTTACTTTGCTAGGTATGAATCATACATAACATTCCTATACTCAATCTTTAATCAACATTTATATGCTGATATAATTTTCAACGAAAAGACCGTGCTTCTTTTAATATTGATGTTTCCGTGCTAACAAGTAACATCCAATAAATTTGTAGTCATACGGAATTAGAATAACAAGTTGATGTTTTTTTATCAACACATATTTAGATTGAATTAAATATATCTTTTTTCTTTATTAATTACAATTTCACTAACTCTAATGAGGAGTCTTGTGCTAATTGCAATGTGGAGCACTAAATTGTTGTAAAACTGAATACTTGGGAAAAAATAATCATTATATATTGTTGCAATATTGTTGGTGATGATTTTATATAATAATAAGTATACAATATATGAATATAATATATAACATGAATATTATTTGATTTTAAATAAATCATGTTGTATAGAACAATATAAAATATAGAAGTATTTTGGAAAAAGGGAAGTATAGTTTATAAAATTAAATTTAATATCTCATAAAATTAACTTTAAAATTTAGTATTTATTATATTTTCATTTCTTATTAATTAGAGTACAATATAATTATAATTATGAAAAAGAGAAATAACTGCATGTTATTAATTACCCTTAATTAATATAAATTATCTTTAATTTATAATTAATTAATCAATTAACCTCTGATTTATAATTAGAAAAAACGATTACCCTTAATTCTAATAAAACTTATAAAACTACCCTATATCCAAAATCACCCTAAAATATATTATATGTATTTGATTATTTAAACATGTTGTATTATAAATTTTGATTAAATAACCAAATATCATAAAATCAAATTACTATTCAAAAATTCTCTTTATAACTTAGTTTTAAATACCAAATGATCATAATTTTCCCTCATTCTCAATATTAATTAGTATTTTTATTTATTTTTTCATAATGATTTGTATATTTCGACTTAGCTTAAATTTCTAAAATCAAATGTTATTCTTTTTGTTGATGTTATTAAACATCGTATTTGAACGCACTAACTAATAGTTTACAAATATTTTAAAACATAAAGTTATGATTTTTTCATTAATTTTGATTTGGCAATATTCAATTTTTTTTTAAATGTATGATTTGGCAATATTCAAAATTATTTTTACATACTTAACCAATAAAAAAAATATACGTGTTGCTTATTCAGCTTAAATTATATAAAAAAAAATTATTTAATGTATCGGATTTGAATACTATAGTTTCTAATTTTTTTTTTTTTGCATGAACCTAGACGATAACAAGTCGATCATTGTTTGTTTGAAAATATGGTTGTTTAATCCAAGTCGATCATTGTTTGTTTGAAAATATGCTTGTTTAATCGCCCAATGACATTTTAGTATATATATATATAGATGGATATACAACATTACATTATATTGATTCTTTTTCTAAGATATAACTTGGATTGTATTTGGAAACGAATAATCTATTGTGAAGGTTAGTCCTATCATTGAGGATTTCAATAGTAAAAGAGACGACTAGAGGAGTGTTATAGATACACTATAAATCAACAATTCGGATAGAAAAGTCGATTACTTATAAAAGTAGAAAGAAACAAATAGTAAAAGAGACGACTAGAGGAGTGTTATAGATACACTATAAATCAACAATTCGGATAGAAAAGTCGATTACTTATAAAAGTAGAAAGAAACAAATAATGCATTACATTTTTGTGTTTGAGGAATAAATGTTTAATACTATTTTCTATTTTAAAAAAATAATCTCAAATTTCTTTTGTAAAACACAAAAATTGTGATAATTTTATGAGAAATAGCGAGTATATTTATTTTAAGAAGGGAACACCAAAGAACATTGATTTAACAAAAAAATCCCCCTAGTTTGATGCATCCATTATGGTCTAGAATTACGAGTTCGAATTGACAAATTCAAGGGATTTCATTTTGCCCGAGTGAATTGAATATTTGAATAAAGTACACATGATTTGTACAACTCCCAAGGTTTGACTTAGGAAAACACCCCAAAAATCGGTCAACTTAAGGCCCTAAATGCCCACAAAAAATAACTTATCATCTCCTAACAATAAACAAACATAGTAAATAGAACTATTAGCACAACATGTGAACAAAACAAAGCAAAACATATTATGATAATGAAGATCCCTTGCAAGAAAACCTTTCACCTCAACATCAAGACAAGACTCCTATGCCGGATCTCCTTCGTCCGCCGCTTCGCCCGCTCGATCTTGATCCGGGTTCGCAGTTGTTGCTTGGCCGGAAAGTCGTCGTCAATCATAAGGCACCACCGCCACTGGCAACCCGAAAACACCGCCCCCGTCTCCTCCTCGTCACATGCGAACGATGCCCACGGGAGGGATTCCTCGTCGGATTTAGTTTCGCTCACGATAAGCCTCTACGGGGATTGCAACATCGGGAAAACAAGTTTCTTGGTTAGTATATACTTTACATTACGTACACATCGATAAATTATAATGTTTTTCTTTCTTGAAATGAAGATGAAGTATGTTGGTGAAGATGATGAAGGGGATCATCATATTGAGGAGATGGCAATGGGAGGAATAAAGCACGTGGACAAAACATTGCATGTCGAAGGGGCGAGAATTTGTTACGACATATGGGAGGTCGGAGGTCACGTGACTTCTTCGTTTCACGACCAAATTCAAGCTGCATGCAATCACTCCGTCGCTATGTTGTTCATGTTTGATCTCACAAGCCGATGCACGTTGAATAGTGTGATCCAATGGTATCAAGAAGCTAGGAATTGGAACCAGGTAAACAATGCAATTTATCAAGTATTAATTTGTAGAGTTCTTGACTAATTATTTATATTGTAGAATGCAATTCCAGTGTTAATAGGGACAAAATTTGATGACTTCATCTTACTACCAATTGATTTGCAATGGACAATCTCAAGCCAGGTATATATATATTGTTTTTTTTGTTTACCCGAGAATCGACCCGATCGAGTTTGTTTTCTCGAGGCAGGCTAGAGCGTACGCTAAGGCAATGAACGCGACGTTGTTCTTTTCAAGCGCGAGGTACAACATCAACGTCAACAAGATCTTCAAGTTCATCACCGCCAAGCTCTTCAACCTCCACTGGAACTTGGAGCGAAACCTAACCATCGGAGAACCCATCATCGATTTCTAAGCAGACGAAAAGCAAATATCCGACCGGTCGTTAGATCCGTTGGCCTCTAGCGAATTCGCGTTGTGTTTTGATATCGAAATAAAGTTAACTACTTAATAGCATTAATATCATTTCCTCTGTTTTCCTCTGTTTTCCTCTGTTTTGGAAATGAATTTAGATTTCAAAATAAATTCTAAGTAAAAAAAAAATAATCAAGAAACCCTCAATAGAACTCACCACGGCTAACCGTCCCCTTAAACACATAAACAAAATCTCCATCCTCAACTCCATGCCAACGTAAGCTACAATCTCCCTTCATAATCCTCTGCTTGTGAATGAATATGTACTCGTCTTCCGGAAGCATCCCCCTCTCCACCATCCCCCTCCGCATCTCCTCCACTCGGCACGAGTCGATCATCTCCACCGGAATTCTAGCTCCGTCCATAAGGCTCGTCGAGGTCTGCACAATCACCCTCACCCGCCTCGTCGGCAAATCACACGCTGCCACGTGGCCAACCGTCTTCAAGAAGACAGCTATCTCCGAGCCCTCGACTATCCCGTACTCGCTCAGGCTCCGGAAGTCGTCCGACATGTGGGCCCCGTTGAAGGAGAGGGTCATTCGCTTTATAGACGTGCCCTCGACTATGTGGATTTTCTCCTTGAGGCTTAGGAGGGTGTCGGTTTTGTCGGCTTCGATCTCGATTTTTCGAGCGGAGAATTTGACGGTTATTTTCATTTTGGTGGTTAGGTAGTAATCGGTTAGGGGGGGTGGGGAAGGTGGGGTGGTGGTGAGGTGCATTGTCGTGCCGTCGGAGATGAGAGGGTAGTCGGATAAGTCGAGGCCGTCGATCAACTCCCAGTCGAACACGGTTATGGTTTGCGAGTTCACGGGGATGCCGAGGGAGTGTTGTATTCTTTTCTTGATCTCTAGGATGGTTTCTTGAGTACCTACATCTATGGAGAATTTGGAGCCTCTGGTTATAAGGGTGATCATCATTTTCTTTTATTTTTTTGTTGTGTGTGGTTTGAAGAGAGACTTGGGTATTTAAAAATGAAGAATCATGAAGAAGAAATGGGAGGTATAAAACAGCTGTTTTTTGGTCAGATTCAATTGAGAAATTGTGTTGTTGAATGATGAAAGTTCATGCAAGAATTGCATGTCTGTATACATGCAAAAGATGTATGCCTAATCAGTTACACATCATGTATTATATATTTTGATACTTTTTTTCAAAAGTGGAAAATTTATATTGAAAAATGAAGTTTAAGAAAAGAAAAGAAAAAGACATCCAGCATAGTTCAAGGTTAAAGATTACAAAGGTTAACCAGAGTTTTGTAATTCAAGTGTTGTTTGTAACTCTTCCTCTGTACGAGTATCGATCGGATTTCAAACCACTAGTCTATATTCAGTTACCCTAGATTGATATACTATTTCTTGTAGGAGAGATAAAGGCCAGATATGATTGAAACCCCTAAAACCGTAACTCCAATGGTGCCGAGTATCTTGCGCACCGTGAGAGTCCTTTCCTGAGTCGGTATCGTAAGAATTTCCTTCAACTGCACAAGAGTACATACAATCACAAGTGTATCATTTGCGATTTTGCGTAAAAGTTAACTCCGGGAGTATAAACAGCACAGACTTTGAAATAACCCATATGTGATGAGACATAAACAGATTCATTTAAAAAAAAAGAACTTACATCGACTGGCTGTTTCCAGTTCTTCCGGATCCCTGGTAGGTGGCCCTTACCCAAAACTGCCACTACTGAATTGTGATGGCTAGCAGTATTCAGTAACTTGGCTGACATATATCTAAACAGATAAATCATCTTATTAGAATGAGATGTCTAAAATAGGAACTTTTATTCATTAATATAAGAAGCATCAGACAAAATGAGGCCAAAAAACGTAACTGAAATTGAAGAATGCTTAATATATTTATTTATTTTGGATACCTTCGTTATATTTTCAAAATCCATCAACAAAATGTTTTTTTAAATCTATTTTGAAAATAAAATCAATTCTTGTGATTTACTTCCGAACTGCAGCACTGTGGTAATTTTTTGAGTCAAGAAGAATTTCTATGAAGAAAAATGAATGCTTACTGGTCACGTTCATATACAAGGGTTTCCATAAGAGTAGGAAACTGTTTGCTCATCTCTTGAATTACAAGAGTCAGCATGTCAATATCATCCATTTCCTTGAGCTGCCAAAAAGTTCAAAAGGCTTAGAGGTCGTTTATTTCCCTAGAACTTAAAATATGAAAGATATATCCTATGTGGTAGGATAAAACAATCAACAGTGATGTTGTGCTGTTGCAATGTAGAAATAGAAGTAGGAGTATTATTTATCTACTAGCATCATACAACTGGTGTACTGGACTCAAAAGGTAAGAGTACCGCTTTATTTAGATCTTCAGGACTAGGCAAGAAAACTGCTTGGAACAAAAACGAGTAAACCAATTTTGTCTTGTGCCAAAGAGGCATTTTTGCCCATGTTCTTCGCAATGTGATCTGACAAAACCAAAATTAGACAAGGTAAATTACAGAAAAATCTGTTTAATGATTTCTCTGAAGTAATGTGATGTAGGAAACGCTAAAATTAGAAATTAAAGATTCTTTTTTGCTTTAACCAAGTGAATAAAGTCAATGTAACAGAAAAACAAAGCTTACCCGATACTAAAAACTGAAAGTGCATACAAATGTGAACGTAATTTGTTAAAAGTATTTTTATGTTTTGAAGGGAGAGATAAACTGATAAAGCACCAGCGAGAGCAGTGAAATTTTCACAAAGGTTGTTACAATTAACAACAGATTCTTGATATCTAACAGTTCCACAAACACAAAGCAACATAGCTTACCTGAACAGGTCTATCACCAAGTATAACCTTGCCCCCATACTTCATTGCTTCTTCATAGGCCACACGAAACTCAGCCCCGGGAAAAACTTCAAGTTTAGTAGCAACCTAGTACAAGACAGATTAAAACGAAATGCTAAGGTTGTAAGATCATCTGGAAGTTATAGAGAAGGTCAAAAAGATTAGTTAACTCGTATTACTAGCATAGTAAAATATATCATCATACCTTGGCAAGAAACCAGCCATAAAGTATCCCGAAAGGACTTTGGTTTTTTTTCCACATCTCCAACATTTCTCCAACGGTTGGCACCTGCAACACCAAGCTTAATTTTCAATTCAAAATCCAGGTTTGGACTAACATGACATTATTTATCAAGTACACTAATTTCCTACACGTCAATCAATTGCTACCAGTACTACCCTCAAGCATGTATACCTCCATTAGCTCGCTATCTGAGGGTGAGCGGTGAACCCGCCTCATCAGATACCATAAACACTCTACCCGGACACCATAATCACAAATTGAACTCTATGTAGACTGTAGAGTAGTCAATGCAAGGTAGTCAAATTGAATAATTTGCCTAGGTCATACCCTTCCTTCATTCATGTTGGCAAAATAGAAACCACCAACCTTTGAGATACATTATGGTTGGTGTCTTGGTGATTAAATCATAAGGTGCACCCCCACCCCCAAAAGCATAATTTTCATTTTAAACATATTCTTCATACTCCTGAATTACTCGTCTAATGCACTATTTGGTTTTTTTAGTTTTCCTTCACACATTCCTCACTTCCATTTGGGCAGTGCATCCAATAAGATGTATTTGAGTTCTTAAAATAACCAAATGCTGCTTTTAAAAATCAATCAGAAATCATGCTAGTTGTGTCATATCTTGAAAATCATAATCATTATCTTAACCTTAATCTTATAACTACATTTACAAATATGGGTTTACCCTATTTGCTACCATTAACATACCATGATAAATGCATATACTGTACAATATTTACAAGGCACACCTTGAAATCTTGAGGCGCAAGAACAGCAACGCGGCCAGCGCATAACTCCAAAAACACAACCTGTAAAAAACAAATATCTGAACATGACCGTAATAAGAATGGAAAAGTAAGAGGAAAACATAGAAAGTAGCATATTGTATTTCAAACTCATTAACAAGACAAGTAATGAATTCCAATTTTCGAAGGAGAAATACCTGCGGCTTCAAGAAGTCAATCACAGCTTGGACTTCTTTGCAAGATTCCTACAAATGCAACAACAATAAATTAAACAAAATCATAAGCAGAATTTCCATGCATGTTCCACGAAAGTAGAATCAAGATGTATTTCCAGAAAATGAATTCCTCAAGGTATCATCATCAAAGGCATTTGCAAAAATTATGGGTGGCCCAATTATCCATTTTAGTTGGAAATGCAGGAAACCCAAATCTCCGTAATTCAAACAGTTCAGTGAACAAATGTTTCAAAATTTATAAACGACAAAATGTATCTTGTATTCTTGTGTTTCCATTTTACAGTGCTCTAATAACATCCTAAAGAAATTGGCAAACTAATAAAGACATTACCTCTGTTGCAGACTGTTCGGTCATATTTCATCCATTCCACCTTTCGACACAAATATGAAATTGGCAAATAATTGAGAATATAGCTGTACCAATAAACACCCATTCTCACTACCCTTAATTTACTCTATCAACATCTTCTTTATCCCAAAATCAACACTATCAAAACCCAGAACGATCAACCTCCTATCTACCTCAGCCAAAATTTTCATAAATCTCTCATAGCCAAAACCCAGCAATCAAACTTTCAATAGGACCAAAAACAGGAAAAAATTAATGGAAACTCAACATGGCAATCCAACAATTTCAAAACTCCAAACAAAAAAAATATAGTAATCAAACTATTAATAAAATTACCGCAGAAACGTGGGCGGTTCCGACCAAATAAACGTCGCACACACCGCCTTCCGCGGAGGAATCGCACGTGAGCGTCACCGCGCTCCTTGAAAGCTCCGGCGGCAGAATTTTCCTCTCATAAGAATTAGTATTCTCATTGCTTTCTCCCTCACATTCAGGCACAGTCTCATGATCCTCCTTCTCTGAGGTCACAAAGTCGTCAATTTCGTCGGTCTCAGTCTCAGCCTCACGATCCCCTTTCTCTAAGGTCCCAAATTCATCGATTTGGTTGGTCGCAACTTCATGATCCCCTTTCTCTAAGGGCCCGATGTCGTCGATTTCGTTGTTCGCCTCCATCACACGGCGGCGAGAGTGGTTACTGTTTATGAAGGCAAGCGATCTGCGCGACCGGTTGAGGCGCAAGAACTGTTTCTAACGGTGTTGCCTGTGAAGAGAACGGCGAGGTGAGTGAGATGATAAAACCGGTGAAAGCGAGATTGGGTTTTAGGATCAAAACTAAATTTATTACTTTTATTATATAGTTTTATGGTGAATAATAGGTTTAATAGATTGGAAAACAAGTCAACTAACTATTTCAATTTCTCAACATTAGGTGTAACAATTTATTTTATTTATGAAAAAAAACTCTCATGTTTTAACTATAAAGTAAATAAAAACTTATAAAAAATAATTATTTTTACTTTTTTCCAAACATTTTTCTATTATTTTTTTATTTAAAAAATATTTGTTTGATTTGTATGGAATGGGCAAGGAGATATCTTTGGAATCATACCATATTTTGTATTTTTAATTTTGGTCAAGAAAAGTACTAAAGTACTAGCTAGAATATTTCATTTCAATCATCAAGCAAGTAAAAAATGCGTAATTTCAAAACTTTCACAAGTCCTCGTCTTAATTTTTCTTTAAAAGTTCGAAACAAGACGATCATCAAATAGGAAAGTATAATTACAGCTAAATGTTTTTGAAGGGGCCATGAAGGTCAATCAACAAAAGATGTACCACGGAAGAATATGGATAGAACACAGTTCATAAAAAATGAAGGCTAATCGAGATAAGGAGATGTTTTTACATCACGTAGCTTCGGAAAAAGCAACATGTGGTTTTCACTGGATGCAAGCCACGAGAAAATTCTTTCTACAACGTAATACACTACCGACAAACTTTTAAAAAACGACATCAACCTAGCTGAAAAGTTTTGTACTTGTGGAAGGAAAAAACTTTCAGCAGCTGCAATTGATTAAAGAACCACAAATCAATTGCTTGAACAAAAAGAAATGAATGTATAAATGTGCGAGTAATATGTTCCTTACTGTTTATTGCACAATCAGACAATTCCGAAGAACTGTTCCAATGAAGTTGCTGTGAAAATGTTGGAGGCGGAACGTTCAAGCTTGACAGGCGATACGTGTAGCTGATATCTGATGAATCTCTTTAAAAAGAAAAAGAGCAGAAAAAAATCATAAACTGAATGTAATCCAATATTCCACAGATGTTTCACAAAATAAAAAATGTGTTAAATGAAATATTTTCACAAACAGGAAATAATACGCACTTTTAACGATCATCTCCTAAGACTGACATTACTCATCAGTACTAAAAATCATCAAATCAAAATCTATACCATTACATATTTACATGTACTGAATACTGATATCTGTCTCTCTTTTTTCGATAAAAAAGAAAAAAGAAAAAAGATCATAATCCAAGTAATATATTGTGACTGGCTTGGCTTATATACAACACCAAGATGATATGACAGAAAAAAAATCGTTATATTGGATTTGTGATCAGTGAGTCACTTGCACATAAATATAGTTGAAAGGAGTAGAGGTACATACAGCTAACTGGTTAATGATTTCAGGATTTGAGTCGATGTGCCAATCTGGTTCAAGTTGTCTGACAAATGATGTCCGGCCATTCTCGGTGCTGCAGAAAAGTACCTGCATAGAACACATAAAAATCATTATTATTTTTTAAAATTTATTTTCGGCTTTTTCCCGAAGGATGTGTTGAGGTTAATATAATAGAACAAGTTTCCAACGATAGATAAAAAAAAAATGCTCGTTGGAAAGAAAACACCAAAAGGAAATATTTATAGTTGTATGTTACCTTATCTTTGACTAAGCCACCAGATGTGAAAACCCCAGCATCTTCTAAAGCCGTGAGAACTTTTTTCTACACGGATTAAGCAGCTAATAAGTGACCTTAAAACAATCAGCATATATGATGGAGTATAAAAAAACTACAACACGATGCTTTATTCGGAAATTACATCCCATACTCACATTACGAGTCATAAAGAAATTCCAACTTATTTAAAACAAATGGTCATTTTTTCTGTAAAACACATCCAAATTTTCATATCCCCAATACAAGTTTCTATACTGAGCAGTGTTTTACGAGAAGATATCCCATGAACATGATCTAGTGACAACAAAGTTCAAGTGCCCTACAACCTACTTTTTTAACCATGCAAGACAGTGCACTGTAGAGAGATAAAGATGTACAGGTTAGTAATCAAGACAACCCAGCATATGGCCTTAAACCAGACAATCAGTTTACCGAAAAGGATAGAAAGAAGAAAGAATGTAGTCTATTATCTTGGCATTTGAAATTTTGAAGTTCTTTATAGACCACAATTATACCAAACAAAATATGGAAAAATAAATCCCACCATAGGAAAAAAAATCGAATAACAGTATATGATAAGATAGTTGGTTCTTTACTTCAGTTTCATCATCCATAACTCTTTCCATCAGATAAAGATCACAAAACTTGGTGATCTCAAGCAGCACCTCTAGGACAGATGATCTTACAGTAGCTTGCTTCTGACAAAAAACATTAACATGAAAATAAGTGTTTTCAGTAATTAGGAATATGGTTGTGATAATCAGTTTCCTTATAAAAATAATAATAACCATAAGTTTCCGAATATCAATATAAATATTTCATTTATTATTAATGAATGGAAAAAAGTGACAACCTGAAGCTCCTCAGGGCTGCTTTCCTCGAGGATAACACCAAGTAACCGACATGTTACCTGGCACAAGTTACGTCATAGAATAAAAAAGATGAATGTGCATCTCATTAATAAAGGTGGACAAAGTAGAACTATAGAAGCTCCTAAGTAAGTTGTAGGTCTGACTACATAATACATTCGCCTAATTTTTTAACAATCAAACCGAGTGTAACATATCAACCATCATTGATACAAATTGCACTATCTTGAATCTACTTCGTATAAATGCTTTCATTAGTTTATTTAGTGATGCTTTTTATCGTTGGCACTAGGTTAAACTACGCTCGCATGTCTCCACTCGGAGACAAAACCAAAGGATATCAAAGTCCAATAAAATGCAGAACATATAACTTGTATTTAGTAAAGTTACCTTTCTACCCTCACTTAACCTCTGCTTAACAATTTGTCCAAGGCTTGGCTGCAGAGTAAAATAAATAAGATAACAGTATAACACCGAGTCACTTTCAAATACCGTGCATATGAACCGATGTAAGAACTACCTTCACGGGCTGAAAGAACTCATCGATTACATTCTGTCTGGAATCTTCCGGAGGAGTGTTAACCACAGAGGATGAAGAAGCGTTGATGCTTTCCTGATTACCCGCACCCGAGCTGCTAGATGTTGGAGGTTGCGGTTTAGGTTGCCTTCTTTGGGGCCCGCTAGGCGTTCTCAACAGTCTCCAGGTAAACACTATTGCAAGTGCTAGCCCTGCTATAGCTCCAACGGATCGTGAATCCTGGAGTGCATTCAATAAATAACTGAAAAAGTGAGCTAAATACGAAGGGCTTATGTTTATGGGCATACAAACATTTATATGGTTCGAAATTCGATCCCGAATTCAAAACAATGGCGGTGTGATATTGTGTTAAATGTAATTTATCATGCCAATTTCTTCAGGTTAGTTTAATTTCATTATACACCCCCAAATCACAGAAATAAATAAATTCACAGAAATCCCAAATTCAAAACCCTGAACCCATTGCTCCAGAATCACAAAATCAATAAGAAATTAGCCACAAAAAACATGAAAAATCAGTTCCGATATATATATATATATATATATATATATATATATATATATATATATATATATATATATATATATATATATATATATATATAAATACGACAGAAAGAGAATCAAAGCGAACCAGTTGTCGGAAGAGACTGGAAAACTTGAGGGTGAGAAAAGCTCCGACGCGCTTGATCAACTGCACCAGATCTTCCTTTGAATCATACCCCATTATCCAGAAATTTCTGTTGAATTTGAGTCGCCTAAAACTATTCTAGTGTACACTGAAATTGAAGCTCCGGCTCTTGAGAAAATGTTGGGAAAATCGATCGGGAAATATGAAAAAAGGAAGGGGGCCCTATTCGTAATTTCGCATTTGCAACAATTTTGACTTCATATTTTGATATCACTCGTTAAAATTTGTACATCAATTTGGTCGAAAATTAAAACTCGAGAATTACTTCCGTTATTTATCTATTGACAACTCTACCATATTTGCTTATGTTTACTTTCAATATTAATTTATCGAAAATTAAAATTTGATAGCGAGGATTAGGTTTACTTCCGTTATTTATGGAAGATGATACAGTTAAACAAGGTGTATCGGGCTTCCGGTACACCACCAATTAAAATGCGACACGTGGCATTTTAAAATTAATTAATTAAATAATTAGTATTTTAATTATTATTAAATTGAATTATTGATTAGGAAAATATATTACCAAATCTTCTAAAATGTTAAGTAAATAAAATCAATATAATCATAGCAAATATTGAATATTCTTCAAAATCTATAAGATTGTTTTCCTTAAAATATAGATAACAAATAAATAAATAAAATATATATTAAATCGTAAAAAAACATTAAAAAAATTGTAAGTAAGAGATTAAAAAAAAAAAATTATTTTTCTAAAGTATTTTGATAAAAAAAATTAATTTATACATAATTTAATTTAATTATAAAAATTACAAATAAAAAATAAATTAAAAATAATTAATTAAATTAATAGAATTTCACAATTTTTTATTATTATTTTAAAAATATTGTATAATTAATAATCAAAATAGATTAAAAATAAAGTACAAAAATAATTAATTAAATTAGTATAAAAATTCATTATTTTTTTAAATTAATTTTAAAACATTAAATAATCAATAATCAAGATTAATTAAAATAAATAAAATATTCAAAATATATATATATTGAAAATTGAACTATCATTGTAATATTTAAATCAAATATTATATGATTTTTATTTAAATTATTTTTTCTATTTAAAAAAAATAAAAAAAATAATATTCAATTCAAATATTATGTTCAATTTTAAAATATTATCATAATAGAGATTTACTGCAAATTATCTCTATCAAATTATCTTTATCATTTTATCTTGTATCAATGTTAAGTAAAAATAATTTTATAAGTTTATTTTTGTATTATCTTTAGAAAATGTCACATTCATTAATTAAATTAAATTTTCTAAAAAAATTATTGTGATATTTGAAAATTATATGTAATTTTCCGCTAACACTTGATTATAAAATTAAAAACAGATAATTTATCCATTAAATAAATATAATCCTATTTTATTTTATTTTTGTACTATCTACATTTACATATAAAATTTGAATTTTTTCTAAGAAAAATAATTTTTTAATGTTTTAAAATTTATAATTAGGTATTAAAATTATAATAATATATGTAATTTTCTAAACTTATTATGAATATATCATGAATTCTTTAATTTTGTGAAAAATCAATATTTATTTTATTTAATATATTTATTTAATTTCACACGTTGATAATATATATTTGAAAATTAAACGACATTTTACTATGTTGTTTAATTTAATTTTGCATGACTACAAATCAAGTGAGTCATTACTAAAAAATGAATAAATTTAACGTCAATTCGTTATTTAATGTTATTTTTGTTTGACATGAAATAAACTTTTAAAACCATACTCTATGTACTTAACATTGTAAAAATGAATAAATTTAACGTCAATTCGTTATTTAATGTTATTTTTGTTTGACATGAAATAAACTTTTAAAACCATACTCTATCTACTTAACATTGATGCAGTCATACAAGATAGACTATAAAGATAAGTTGCAAACTTCAACATAATATTCGATACTATGACATTCTTATTTTATAGAAAAATATAATTAAAAGTGAGATAATATTGAAAATTGAGCTATCAAATGTAATATTTAAATCAAAATATTATTTTTATTTAAAGTATATTATTTTTATTTTTAATAAATACAAAACATAATATTACATGTTAGTAATAATATTAAAATATTGTGACATGCTTATATGCAAAATAGTTTTTCTTACAATTTAATCCTAAAAAATAAAATTAATTATTGTCATTTGTACATAAATAACGATAGAATGAAAAATTAATATAATTATTTGACTCAATTCGATATTTGATTCAAATTTTCATGGTTCTTAAAAAAAATAAATACTAATTATGAATTCATTTTTATTTCATATTTACATATATAAGATAGATTGAATTAATCAATCATTTTAAAACAATAATTATCACGTACACATATATTATTCATATTTTTTTAAATATATTTATTTATAAATTAATAATTAAATTAGTGTATATAAAATTTAATATTGTATAAATTAATTTTACTTAAAAAAATAAAATATAAATATATTTTTTTAAAAAGTATCATTTTTTTTAAATCGTACGTTTTTTTCAATTTAGTATATATATTATTTTATTTTATTTTATTTGTTAGTTATTATTATATTATAAAGGGAAAAAATCTAATAGATTTTTTAGTATATTTAATATTTGGAAAGATTATATTAATTTTATTTTTTGAATTTTTTACAAGATTCTCATGATTTATTTTCCTAATTAATAATTCAATTTTATAATAATTAAAATAATATTTATCTAATTAATTAATTAATTAATGACATGTGTCATAATTTGATTGACGGTGTACCGGAGGCCCGGTACACCTTGTGTAACTGTAGCCTTTTCCGTTATTTATCTATGGACCACATTTTATCATATCATTTGTTATTTATCCTCGCTTATGTTTACTTTTGATATTAATCTACCAAGACCTTAAACTCTCGTTAATGAGATTACTACTACTTCTGTTATATATCTATCAACAACTCTACAATGTCATTTGTTGTTTATCATCACTTCCATTGCTTTCAATATTAATCTACCTTTTCTGGGGAGGCGATTCAAAATGAAGAAGTTACGCGGGTTTGTGGAATTAATTGATTTGATAATTTTTCTTAGAAACAACAACTGCGACTATAGGCATAAAGGCACAATTAGTTCCGCAAAATCTGGTGCATCTGTGACTAGGTTATTCCTTTCCATTTCCTTAATTGAGCACTCTAGAAATCTCTCAAAATAAGAATTGAGCACTAGAATTCTCCACATTCTCAAAAGAAGAATTGAGCACTAGAATTCTCTACATTTTGACATGTCTTCATTTGTATAAGCTAATAGTATAAATATCTTCCTTTATTGATTTCTACATTAACATTGTTGTTACATAAATACTTGAATTCGGGTTTAACAAAATTTGTTTCATTGAATTTTTTTTTTTTAAAATGTTATTATATATATCAAAATCTAGCTTGGAGAACTCGAATGAGAAGACCAGAAGCAACACATAACGACGAGAAGAAACACAAGGAGACAGAGAAGCAACCAAATTTAAGTAAATTATAGTACACCTTATATAATTATATTTGTTGTTACATAATCTAATTATATTTACTTATATCTATCAACAATTCTACCCTATCATTTGTTATGTATCTTCGCTTACGATTACTTTCGATATTAATCTACATAGACCTCTCTGAACACATTACCATAAAAGTCAAAGTTATAGTAACTTCTCTTTCATTTTGAAAGTCAAGTTTATAGTACAACAAATTAAAAACAACTTACAACACAAAATACACAATCCGAGTTACTTAAAATTATGTGTCAACCAAGAGGGGTTGGGGATGAAGAAGTTTGTGTATTATCCTCCACCGATATCTCGGTAACATCGTCGATCGAGTGAGTTATGGCGGGTCGTTCAATCGCACCTCCGCCATCGCACAACAATATTTCCTTCTCGAGGTGTTGGCAATAGGTTTCGAAAACCCGAGAGCTCACTCCAACTCCAAAATCCAACATGAACAACAACTCCAACTCGAGCTTGTTCATCTCCATCGAACTCACTCCTCCAACACGCGCGTAAAACGCGTTGTTGTAATGCCTGCAAAAATCAAAACCAATCGATTTTCAAATTAAGCCGATTGAATCATCGAAAAAAATTATAAATTCTTACACGTCGTCGAGAATCTTGGAAGCAATCATGACGCTCGTGACGAGCAATCTATGGACGTTGAGCGAGACGACGAGAGAGTCCGGGTATTTGTGCACCATCCGATCGATGTATACGAACCCCACGACGAAGCACGAGGGGCTACACTCGGTGTATTTGTATATCCTCTCGATGTATTTGTCGAGGCTGATCGCCGGAGCTCGAACACCGTCGAAGGCGGCCAGCTGGCACCTCCTCTTCCCGGAATGGACCCCACACAAGAGGTCGTTACGAGTGACCATCCTTCCGAGCACGTGGGACACCACGGTGAGGACACGTGGCGTTGTCGAGGGGTTCATTTTCAGTTTTCAGTTTTATGTAGATTGAATGGATACTCTTATCGTGCGCGGGGTGATGGTGGAGTGACACGTGGCACGTGTATCTACCTTTCATTTAAATTTCATTCAAGATAAAAATTTTGTTCTATAGTAGTTATAATGTTAGCCAAAACCAATCACCAAAAATATTTCAATTATTAAGTGATGACAAATAATCGGGTAGAAAAGAAATCTTAGACATGATCAAGAATCTTGGAAGCTACAAACGCACTGGACCGAGTGTATAATTCTTGTTCCTTATCTGTGGAATAATAACACATTAAATTAAGAATATAAATGTAATTCATCAAACAAACTAAGAACATAAATATAAGCGAACGAACAAATTAACAACGTTGTATATATATAATTTTATTATATTAGCATAACTTACGGGACAGCACGGCCCCGTTCCAGATGGAGGGAACTTATAGTCGGGGCCCACAAGCCTTCCCTTTCCAAGCCCAGGGCACATAGGACGCAGCTTGGTGTCTTTGTTTGGTTCTGGTCAAGTACGTACACATAACAAAATAAACACATGCAATTACACAAAATGTGTTAAATAAATTTATCGAAAACTAATTGGCTTATAAACCTTGGTGATGGTCATCTTTTTATTGTTTGGTTCTGAATCATGATACATACGGAGTATGTTTGTTTAATTTCGGGTCAAGTACAAATCACTCCCCTTGTAAGCAAATGGACTAGTAATTCCTTTTTTTATTTTTTATATATAGTTCTTCAAGTTGTTGAGTATACAACTTAATCATAAACTAGTGAATACATCTTGTTTAATTCTTAATTTATTAGATCTATATGTATTTAAATAGTTTGAACTTATAGTTTATCTTCATTATATAATTACCAAAATATTAAAACACATTTCCTGAACAACAATCAGATTAAATAAATACAAACACATAATTAGCAAAATATTAATTCAAAATTTCAAAATAATTATTACTTTCTTCTATTCAAAATATAAAAACATATAATAATAAGACTTATGTGGTGAAAAATGAGACTATGATTATGTGGTGAAAAATGAGACTATGATCTCTAATTAGCTGCTGCTAAGAGTAGGGCTAAGAGTAGGGCTGCAAACGAGTCGAGCCGAGTCGAGCATTAACTTTATCGAGCCGGCTCGTCTACAAATTTAACCTGCTCGAGCTCGACGAGTCGAGCATTTCAGTGCTCGAGCTCGACTCGACAGTAAAATTAACAGCTCGAGCTCGGCTCGATCGAGCGGCTCGAGCTCGGCTCGATCAACCAGCTTATTTTCAAAAAAATTATAAAATTGCAAGTCTTGCATAATTAGTATCACCAAAACAGTTAAGTACATAACGCATAAACAATCACGAAAATCCATGACATATTTAGACAAAATTCTAATCTCCAACACTGCAAAAGCTTGACATCTCTTAGCTACTCTATATCACCACCATACTGCAAAAGCTTGACATCTCTAGCTCCTCCATATCACCACTGTCCATTTGCAAAATCCAAACCTTTTAAGTTCACCTACAAGATACATAACACATTTAGACAAAATTTACAATTTGTTTTTTTTTATACGTCTTTATTACCTTACATCACTGAGAACTCAAGAAATAGGTAACAAGATTTCATGCGCTTGCTTCATTTTCTACAAAAAAAAAACATAAATTAATAAGAAACATTAAAAACAAAATCATATAATAATTCTTGAAATATTTACCTTTGTCGCTTTTTTTACTCCGTGTAACTTACGACACCAATCACTGCCACACACAAGCATTTCAACATTTTCTGGAGCTAATGAAGCACGATAGGAGTCTATGATTCTAGTTCCAGCGCTGAATGTAGCTTCAGAAGCCACTGTGCTAATCGGAATAGCCAAAATATCAGCTGCCATCTTTGGCAAGATTTTGTACTTTGTTGTGTCTTTCCACCATTTTAGAGCATCTAAGTTTATAATATCAACACTTGAATCTTCTGTGGAGGTGAGAAGACCATCTTCAAAGTAGGCATCCAATTCATTCCTCTGTGGTTGAACACTCTCAGTGGTAGAAATGTGAGTGAAAAATTCACTCATGCCGGTAAATTGTGCAACAGATGAAGATGAACCAAAACCGCTTGTGTTCTTGG
This sequence comes from Euphrasia confusa, assembly GCA_954870475.1. Lineage (NCBI taxonomy): Eukaryota > Viridiplantae > Streptophyta > Magnoliopsida > Lamiales > Orobanchaceae > Euphrasia > Euphrasia confusa. The sequence goes on along the minus strand of OX940963.1, from coordinate 34,816,083 downwards.
TTGCTGTATCTATGTTCTCTGATCTGGGACCACTTGAATTCGAGGCATACATCTCTACATACTCATCATAGAGATCATATAGTGCGCGACGAACAATGCTTATATTAAATTCAACTTCATGAGGAGGATAAATCAGTGGAAAACAGTATTTAATGACTCTCATTTTGCACCTAGGATCCAAAATCGCAGCAATGGCCATCAATAAATTGCACTCCCCCCAATATTTATCAAACTTTGCCTTCATTTTTTGAACCATTGATTTGACGAAGTCATCTTTTTCATTCACTTTACTGTCGAGTAGAACTTTAATCCGACAAACTTCATTTAGATATAGGTTTGATGTAGGATAATCACTACCAGATATCACATGAGTAGCAGTCCAAAACACTTGTAAAATATTGCACACCTTTTCGACTTTCTTCCAATCTGCCACAGTCGGACCAAAATTATAGTTCGGCTCTCGATCTTGAAACCTCGGAAAAACGTCTTTATACTTCAGAGCACAAGCTAACATCTCAAAGGTGGAATTCCATCTTGTTTTACAATCAAAGATCAACACATTTCCAGGTAATCGGAGTTGTTGTACAATTTCAGCAAAGAGCAAACGCCTTCCATCTGTCTTGTTTATAAAATCCACACTGTCCCTTATTATTCCAACTATATCTTTGATCTGACTAAGACCATCCTGAACCATTAAATTAAGTATATGCGCACAGCATCGAACATGAAACAACCTTCCGTTCGCCAATAAACATTTGTTCCTCGAGAACATATCTTTCAAAGCTCTTATTGCTGTGTCGTTATTTGAAGCATTATCCACAGAAATGGTATACACTTTGCTCTCAATGCCCCAGTCTTTGACACATTTGTAAATGGAATCCGCAATTTGAACACCACGTCTTGGAGGGGGAATATGAACAAAGTTGAGTACTCGTTTCTGCAATTTCCAACTACTATCGATCCAATGCCCAGTAATAACCATATACTCTATTTTTTGGTTCTTGGACTTCCAAAGATCGGTTGTCGAACTGATTTTCTTGACTGTTGCCAACATCGTCTTCAATTTAAGCTTCTCTCTCTCGTATACTGTCCTGCAATCATTTTTACTACCCGTTCGATTAATTCTTTGCCATTCGGGCATGCCTCTTTTTTGCATTAAATTGAAGCCCTCTTCCTCTACAATAGAAAATGGGTGTTCATGCATGAGCACCCATTCGGCAGCAGATTCTCTCATTGCAGCCATATCAAACTTTCCAGTGTGAAGACAAGAGCGAGGTGTGCAAGCATCTGTATTTGGGAAATTAATCTTCTGTTGTTGTGGCTTTAATTTCTTCAATCTCTCAGAACATGTCTTCATATGCCGCAAGAGGCTGGTTGTTGGACCAGTCTTTGTTCGCTTGAATTTTGCATGGCAATGCGTGCACTCGGACATGATAGTCTTGTCTTCACCAACCTCGACGTTTACGAAATCGCTCCATGCTATAGATGTTTTAACTCTCTTTGGTTTTCTGAATGATTCTAAACCATCACTTGGTGTAGCGACTTCTTTTGTAGCTGGTATATCCTCATTCTCGCTTTCCAGCTCTTCACTTCTAAGAGAACGCACCGGTTCATTGTCAATTGCAACCGGGTTGTTAGTGCTTCGTGTAGTTATCTCTGGGGGTGACATCTCATATACGATTCAATCTTAACAAACAAATGTAGATAGAAATTAAAAGTCAGCAGTAGAAATGTATGAAATTGAATGGATAAATATTAAACACTTCAAATGAATATCACAAATGAAATTATGAAATTATATCAACCGAAATAAAATTTATCGAGAGGTGACTTCTCAAACTCATTCATCAAATTAAGGACTCAGAAACTGTAAGTAAACACAAATGCTCGACTGATAAAAAATTTAAACCTAACACATACTTAGAAGGTGAACAATTTTATGGAAATAATAGATAAAGAAACACTTACTAAAATTGGTGGAATCAACAAGAGAGAAAGAGATTGACGATTGCAGTAAATTTTTTGTTCAGATCTAGAAGTAAAAAGATTTTTGGTTGAGATCTGGAAGTGAGAAAACAATTGACGGCTGAGAGTAGGGTTTTGCTTTAGTAACTTATAATACCGCGAGTATATATATATATATATTATTAATTATTAATATATATAATGAGGGGTATATTTGTAAATTCCTTATCTTTCGAGCGGCTCGCGAGCCGCTCGACACCTTAACTACAATGCTCGAGCTCGGCTCGTTGAGTATACCGAGCAGCTCGAGCTCGACTCGAGCTCGAGTTTGACCGAGCTCGAGCCGAGCGTTGACTCGAGCAGCTCGCGAGCGCTCGCGAGCCGCTCGGTTCGTTTGCAGCCCTAGCTAAGAGTAGTGTACATGGATCAAAAACCAAGATTATTAGTACTGGATCGGACGACATAAATAGTCGAATGGTATTACTCACCAACGTGGCGAAGTAGCTGTATACCCATACCCATCCTCCATTAGCTGTGGAATAAAAACAGCTCAAATTAAGATTAATGGACAAAAATATAATCGAACAAATTAATTAATAAGGTCGTACGGCATAAAACTTGGACGGTTTAGTTGGAAACTTATAGCCGGGCCCCATAAGCTTTGGAGGTCCAGGGTATCGGGGATACATAGGCTGAGGCATGGTGTCTTTGTTTGGTTCTGGTCAAAATTAAGGTATTATGTACACATTGTAAACAATGTGCATGATCAGATCAAATAAATTTATCAAAAACTAATCGATGCAACGAACGAACAACAACTTATTATATAATGTACTGTATAATATAAGTTCATACCGGGAGATGGACCCTTCATCCTGATGTCATCATCTTCTGCATAACAAAATAAATACAATTACACAAAATGTGAATGATCAGATCAAATAAATTTATCAAAAACTAATTGTCTTATAATATTCGTACATATATACCCGGAGATGGACCCAGCTTCATGATGGTGTCTTTATTGTTTGGTTCTGCATCATGATACATATGTTTGTTTAATTTTAAGTCAAGCAAACAAATTAAACTAACAGAACAAATTAATCGAAAAATTTGCCAACACATAGCAACGTATGTAAAAAGTATGATGTCTTTGTTTGTTTCGGGTCAAAAAGTATGTACACAAAAACACAAACACATCTGATCAAATTATCGAAGAAAACTAAATCAAATGGCGACTTATATATATGTGTTCGTTCGTAAGTGCCAAGAGATGGAGTTCCGATCACAAAATTAATCTCAAATGACTGAGCTAGGGTTTTCCCATCGATGATATCTGCTACTGTTGTCAAACAATAAATCATGTGCAGATCGATCGGAATTAAACAAACAAAAAATCATCGGATCAAATTTATCGAAAACTAAATCGAATGACGGCTTATATTTGTTCATTCATACGTACCGAGAGATGGACCGTCGATCACACAATTATTCTCAAAAGACTGAGCTAGGGTTTTCCTATCGATGATATCTGCTACTGTTGTAAAACAATAAAACATGTACAGATCGATCGAAATTAAACAAACAAAAAAAAACACCAAATTCATATACTGATATACATAGATCGTTTTTATCATTAATTTGCTGATATAAAAAATAAATCGAATGAGTACGTTTTCATACCGGATGCCGGAGACGGGGCGCCGACGATATTATCAAAGGATTGAGCTAGGGTTCCGACATCGATATCTGCTCATGGATTAAAAAAATATAGAATTAATTAAACAAACAATAATTAAAACGGAATATGAATTTTCATTCGTACCGAAATTCGACGACGACATAATTTCAAGAAATGTTTTTTTGATATCAGAATTTTCAGATAGGATCCGAGCAACCCGAACCTGAAACTCAAAAATTATACTGTACATGGGAGAGGGGCGTCGGTTTAAAAAATATTTATTCCGTAATTATTATTTGGATACGTTTAATTAAAAAATATTTATTCGGTAATTAATATTTTATTACTAAAAATTTATTGATAAAAAATTAGTAGTATATAATATAATTAAATAACTTTAGGAGTTAAATCTTAACAAAATTATAATCATAATTTTCGTAGTTAATATTTTTGTATAGATTTTTCAAATAACGTCTTATGAAAATAAATCACACGTACATTAGCCTTAAATATAAGAATTTCTAAAAATTAAATTTAATTTACAACATTAAGTTTATAATCAATATTTTATGATTAAAACAGCAATTTTATAATATATATATATATATATATATATATATATATATATATATATATATATATATATATATATATATATATATATATATATATATATATATATATATACTTCAAAATAAATGACCTTGACATGCCATTCACAACTTTATGAAGGAGTTTGTAATTAAACTAGTTTGTAACAAAAAAAGACCCTAATGATCTTTCCAAATAAGATATGTCTTCATTGGATTTTCCAAATAACAAATGTCTTCATTGGATAAAAAAACATATGTTTCACCACTGGATCCAGAGTTTGTAAAATTTGAAAAAAATACTATTTATCTTTAATTTGATTCTTTTCTCTGTGCTACATTACTTACGGCTGATCCGTGATGCTGGTGGTTCTTCTCGACACGAGATATGTTACTAAGCTTCCTCTTTGATGTCTTTCCCACTGTTGCAGATAGAAAAGGAGACAACATCACAAATGTCTCGTAACACATTACATCTAGTCTTTTAAGTTTATGAAAAATCAAATCTTGTCTTATTTAGCAATTTTAAGTGAAATTTTGAACGTTTTGTCGTATCCAATTCCAAAGTGGAATTTCAATTGATTTTAAAATGAACTATATTAAGCAATAAAAACATTGACAAATAATCGGATACAAACAAACCTTACACATGATGAAGAATATGTCTTGGAAGCTACCATAACAATGGAAAAGGTTTATACCCACTGACCTTTGGCTGTACGTGGAATAGAAACTCATCAAATTAAGATATATATAATCAAACAACAATTGTAGGTAGAGTGTATGTAATTTTATATTACTATAACTTACGAAAGGAGACAAAACATGAGTAGTAAATAATGGATCGTTGGGACGAGCCTTAATAAACTTTGGAGGCTTTGGAACATAGCGGGGCACAATGTCTGTTTGTTTCTGGTCAAAATTAATACTACAAACATCAGATCAAATTTATCCAAAACTAAATTTGTTATATTATTCGTTCGTTCATACCGAGAGATGGAGTGTCGATCTGACAATTGTTCTCAAATGACACAGCTAGGGTTTTTCCATCAATATCTGCTTTTGTCAATTTCATGGATATCACAAAAAAAATAAAAAAACACCACCAAATCGATATGCATTAATCGAAAACAAAATTTGTTATATTATTCATTCGTTCATTACCGAGAAATGGAGAACCGATCTGACAACTATTCTCAAATGACTGAGATAGGGTTTTCCTATCGATATCTGCTTTGGTCAATTTCATAGATATTATGAACAACAAAAACACCACTACATTTATTTATATATATATATATTCAATATTAAACAAATAAGAATATTAAAACATTTGACGATCTTCGTACCGGAGGGGGAAGAGGTATTGGCTTTGGTTGAAGAAGACATAACAAATTCTTTGTAAATTGGTTTTTGAGAAAAAATAATGGGGCTGAATCTGATCAGCGAAATAACCAATTCAACGCTTGACTTTCGGCCCAATTTTTCTATCCAATGGACTTAGATTAGGAAAATGGATTGAGCCAGTAGAGTGCGAAGCCCAATAAAAGACACAATGCATATTCTTGACTGTGTCCAAGCCCAGTCAGATTGATTGTGCCAGGTTGGTATTTTTGTAAGTATGAGTTCTATTCTTGAATTTGTGCCAAAGCATATAGGAGAAGCTCTCTCGATTTTCTTACAATTTTGCTTGTGTTATCCGATTGGAAATTCTCTCCTTTTAACTAAATGTTTTAGTGTTTACTTTATTCAGTTTTTAAAGGTAACTTTGGTGTTATTGAAATCTTCAAATTTATTCATGAAAGATAATTCATAAAATACTAATATTTTTAACTCGGAGAAAACAATAATAATTACAATAAAAAAAACTATTACTCCTCCGGACGAATCGCTTTAGATTTGCAAAGGGGACATAAATTCCTCCGCCGGAGCCATTGCTTGATGCAGACAACGTGGAAATCATGGCCGCAGTCGAGAGTGCCGACTGTTTTTTCTTTTTGCAACAACGTGTCTTGGCACACGACGCATATGTCGCCATCTCCGACTGGGCCCCGCGATCGAGGTCGATCTTTTCTTACAAGGTATCGATCGACGGCTTCTTTAGACAAACCGCTTGGCCATGAGTCGCACACTCCTTCTCCGGGTACATAATTCCTTAGAAATTCTTCGTCTAAGATTGGGTCTGAACCAACTGGTTCTTGAGGAGCAATCACGGCCTCTTCGAACAAGCCGCCCGACAACTCGAAGATCGCCGCTGATCCGTCGTCGACTCGACTCCTTCGTAGAATTTGTTCTTGGAAAGGGTTACAATATTGGATAACGAGATAATCGATGGCCATGATCGATCGATTGATAGCTAGTAGGATGATGATTTTAGATTTATGAAATATGTTACAATGTAATGTAACATATATATAGGAGGGAATAGAATAGACATTCCTAATTCTAAATTGGTTTAGCTATTAATCAATTTATTAATCCTAACCATAAACCTATTTTATTTAGGTCTGTAGAATTAATTTGATGTAGAAAAATTAGTCAACTCGTTGACCCTCGAGCCCAATTATTCTACTACCCGGTCCGAATTTTCATATGGACAGATCAGTGGAGTGCGAAGTAGGGGTGGGCGTTTGGTCCCAAGATCCCGATCTCGTCTCGATTCCGTTTTTAAATGGGACGGGACAGGACGGGATTGAAATATAAAAAATGTTAATCCCGTCCCGTCCCGATCCCGGATTAAAATAATGAGATGGGATCGGGATTAGTTAAATAAATCCCGAAACATCCCGTCCCGTCCCGTTATATATTTATATATATTAAAAATATATTTTTTTAATTATTTATAATATATTATTGTATTTAATTATACATAATTTGTAAAAAATAAAATTTACTATACTAAAATTTAAACAAAATCAAACAACCTATGATTTTTATAAAAAGATAATAATAAGTTTTATAATACATAATTAAATTAAGTGTATAAAATTGTTTTTAATAGTATATACTAGTAATATTTTTTTATTGAAATTAATTAAATTAAACGGGATCCCGTTTCGATCCCGATCCCGTCCCGATTTTTTTAGGGATCTTGAACTCACGGGATCAATTTTTAAAAAGTGTGATCCCGTTCCGTTAAAAATTTTATGGGACGAGACCGGGATCAAGTAAATCCCGTCCCATCCCGACCCATGCCCACCCCTAGTGCGAAGCCCAATTAAAAAAAAGGCCCAAAAGATAAAATGCGCCGGGTGCACAGTAGTGAGGTTTGTGGGAAATCGAAGAAAATGGCAATCCGCTCGCTGGGACGAGCGCTGCTGCTCAGAGCTTTCAAACCCTCGTCGTCGTCGTCTTCGTCTTCCTCAAATCAAGCAATACGAAGTTCATCTCTGTTTTCTCTCTCTAACCACTCCCCAGAGCCTTTGTCCTCGTCAGATTCTTCCGCTTTTTCTCGCCGTCTCTCTTCTCTCACGGAGGAGTCTCTCTGACCCGCCCCAATCGATCACCGGTGAGATTCCGACCTTTGTCCTCGTCGACTGTTAATTTTGTTTAAAAACGGCGCTGCATCGCCGCCGTTAAGTTTTTTTCCATGACTGAACGAATTGGTACTTCCATTGATTTGAATTGGGGACGATTTTTTCGTTTATGAAATTATTTATCTTTTAAATCGTCTGTTAAAATACGTGTATAATTATATAGCTTATTACATGTTACACAGTATTGAAACTTGTGCACTGCAGGAAGATGACTATCAAAGGTTGGCTAATTCCACTATCCATGATCTGCTTGAGAAGCTTGAGGTAACAGTTTCCTATCAGAAAAGACGAGTTTTTTAAGTCTATTTCGCGTTATCAGGTTACTTTTATGGTTTGTGAGCTAATTTTTTCACTGTTAACTACCTTACAGGAGTATGGTGACTCAGTGGAGATCGATGGGTTTGACGTGGACTATGGGGTGAGAAAGATTGTTCAAACATTTTTTTTTTATTTCCCGTCGTATGTTGTGTCTATTTGTTTATGATACAGCTCTGTGTTCATGTTCAGAATGAGGTGTTAACCTTGAAGCTTGGGAGCTTGGGAACTTATGTGATAAACAAGCAAACACCAAATCGACAGATTTGGATGTCATCTCCAGTTAGGTAATGATTTTTCTAACTTAATTCAGAATATTCAGATTGCGTGCCCCTCCCCATTTTTATGGAAAAATAATTCTATTTTGATTTTAACGCGTGGGTTCGTTTTGAGTTTTTGCTCATACCGTTGTTCTCTTACATCTTCAGTTTTTAGTTTTTACAATTGACTGATACAAAACTCATAGTTAGAGGCCCACAATCAAGAATTTCAACTTTTGAAAGCATTACTTTATGAGACTGAATTTCCAACCATCTTTCTTGGTGGGGTAACTCTAGTTTTACTAGTTTGTAATTAGTAAAATATTATTAGTACTATTTCAACAAGAAGATATAGCTGTTTGTTTTCCAACTTCATGTCTGTTTTATATGTAATCCTTAAGAACTACGGTACATATATGTTTCTTGTTGATTTACTATTTTACTTCACACTAAAAGTGCACATTGTTGATTTCCATACCAAGAAAGAATGAAAGATATGAAGCCGGATGGTCACTTGGGTTAAGAACTGAGTAGAATCTTGATTACTACCTTACAGGAATATGGTGACTCAGTGGAGATCGATGGGTTTGACGTGGACTATGGGGTGAGATAGATTGTTCAAACATTTTTTTTTTAATTTCCCGTAATATGTTGTCTATTTGTTTATGTTTCAACTCTGTGTTCATAACTTAATGTTCAGAATGATGTGTTAACCTTGAAGCTTGGGAGCTTGGGAACTTATGTGATAAACAAGCAAACACCGAATCGACATATTTGGATGTCATCTCCAGTTAGGTAATGATTTTTCTAACTTAAATCAGAAAATTCAGATTGTGTGCCCCTCCCCATTCTTATGAAAAATTAATTCCTCTTGATGTCAATGTGTGGGTTCGTTTGGAAGATTTCGCTCATACTGCTGAATTTATGAGACTGAATTTCCAACCGTCTTTCTTGGTGGGGTTACTCTAGTTTAACTAGTTTGTAATTTAGTAAAATATTATATAATATTTTAACAAGAAGAAGGTCTAGTTTTTCGTTTTCCAACTTCACGTCTGTTTTTTATGTAATCCTTTAAGAAGTACGGTGCATTTAAGTTTTCCAACTTCTCGTTGGTTTTGATTTCCATACCAAGAAAGAACGAAATTAATGGATGCTTTGTCAAAGCAATTCTACACATTATATAAGTGACTTGAAGCACAAATTGAAATTGTGCATACATCTTAAAACAAGAGTATATATCTCATTATGTGATTAACATTTGTGTTGAATGCGGACAAGGTATTCTCTTGATATAAAACTCGACACTCTGTTCTAACGATATTTGTTTTCCCATCTGAAACAGCTCGACCTTCAATCTCCACACTAAGATCACAAGGATTCAGTTGCAGATCAAGATGGAGCTGCGATAAGTTGATGTTGTGGTACAACTCGCTGTAGCCACAAGATTGGTGATCTCCTTGGAGGATACATCGACCATCTGGGCTTCACTTTTACTAATTAGTTCTGGGGGAATCATATTGTAAGAGCCTTTGGTTAGTAATTAGTTCTGTAATCCACTTGTATCAGTTCTGTAATCCACTTGTATTTCTCGTTGAGGCATTTTTCACAAACACTTGAAAGGTACTACATCGGCAGGTGAAAAACTCATGCAATAAATAATAATTTTATTTTCTTCTCATTACATTGATTCATAGGATAACGAACTCACCCTTGATATGCCATTATGTGAACAACATTTGTGTTGAATGCGGACAAGGTTTGCTCTTGATATAATACTCGACACTCTGTTTCTAACGATATTTAATTTGTTGAATCGTAATCGACCGACATTATTCGGAAACATTTCGTGCATCAAATTATTGATAGTAAAAAAAAATTGACGAATAATCGGATACAAATGAAATCCTACACATGATCAAGAGTCTTGGAGGCTACCATGACACATAATCGAACAAATTAAGAACGTTGTATTATATAATTTTATTATATAATTACCAAAATATTAAAACACATTTCAACTACAATATTAAATGCATAATTCGAAATATTAATTCAACAATTCAAACACATTCTGTTCAAAATAATACTATTCTCTAATATTCAAAATATAAAATTACTTAAAATTTAAAATAACAACTCTAATTCAAGCTTCTTGTTCATCTCGATCTGTTGAACTCACTCCTCCAACATGTGAGTAGGACGCATAGTTGTAGTACTGCCTGAAACACGTCACAATTTTAATTGTGGAACCAGTCGATTTTAAAATTAACACATTGACCAATAATCGGATACAAAAGAAATCTTACACATCATCAAGAATCTTTGAAGTGTGACACAATTTCCGAGCATGGCACATATTCGTAGGATGTCACTGGATAAAGTTTATACCTCTTGTCCCTTAGCTGTGGAATAAAAAAAAACATCAAATTAAGAGTAATGGAGATAAATATAATCGAACAAACTAAGAACATTGTATATAGTATATAATTTATTATATTAGTACTTATGATGTCATAGTTGACAGGTTCAGATGGAAACTTATAGTTGGGGCCCGCAAGCTTTGGCGTAGAGAATTTGGGATTCAGACCCAGTTTATATACAAAACATGGGGTCTTTGTTTGGTTCGGGTCAAGTATGTACACACAACAAAATAAACACAATTACACAACGTGCATCAGAACAAATAAATTTATCGAAAAAAAGTTGTCTTATAATATTCTACATACCGTTATATGGAGTCAGCTTTATGATGGTGTCTTTGTTTGGTTCTGCATCATATATACATGTTTGCTTAATTTCGGGTCAAGTGAACAAATTAAAACAGAACAAAATAATCGAAAAATTCGACAACACTTAGCAACGTAAAAACGTATATATTTGGTGTTGGCAAGAAAGATGATGATGTAATAAATCCATGGATCAGCAGCTAGCTGAACGTTATAACGGGGTAAAAGCAAATACGGAGTATATTTTCAAAAGAGCAGACCATGAGAGATGGAGATGGTATTCCATAATCAATGACTTTTTTTCTAATTAAAAAACCCCCAAATTATAGTAAACCCTAATTTCAATTGGGATCGAATAATTGAATTCCAAGCAAACTAAAAAAATCGAAAGAGAGGTGAATCGTATTCATAGCACATCGGGAGATCTTCTCAATAACAACAAACACGAACCACAGCGTTATGTAATAGAGGGAAGATTAACAAGCAATAAAACTAAACCCAGATCGATAGATCGGAAAGTGATGAATTATTCATACCGAGCGAGTCCGCGCCGCCGACGATCTTCACAGAGGATTGAGCTGACAAAATTTCATGGATTAATTAGAACAAGAAACAATGAAACCTAGAATTGATCGATCGATCGATCGCAAATGAATTTCGATGCGTATACCGGGATCCGATGCTTTGGTTGAAGACGACGTGATTTACTCTGTTTGGCCGTGGGTATCCATACGAACGATTACTTCTTCAGGGACGACGAAGATTTCTATAAGGTATTATATTATTTTCCCCAAATTCATTCGTCCACATAACCTAATTTTCGTACTTCCAGATAACCTAATTTCATTCCCAATTGCTGCGCCAAACGACACCGTTTCATTAACCTAATTAGGATCTCTTTTAACTCACATACGACGTCGTTTTGCTTGCTTTCTTTTTATTTAATGTTTGGTAATTATTTTCTTTCAATCTTTTATTTCTTCTCCAAAACGCCAATAAAGCTAGGGCTGGAAACTGGAAAGAAGGCTGAAGTTTGTATTTAGTTTCGTCTCATTTACAACTATTGGTTTAGGCATTCCTAATTCTAAATTGGTTTAGCTATTGATTAATTTAATCCTAACCATATGGTTTTGCATTTTGGGGGTTTCCATGACTGAACGAATTGGTGCTTCACTTGATTTGAATTGGAGACGAATTGTTTTGTTTATGATTATTTATCTCTTAAATCCCCTGTTAAAATACATGTGATTATATAGCTTATTACATGTTACAGTATTTAAATTTGTGTCTATTTCTCATCATATGTTGTGTCTATTTGTTTATGTTTCAACTCTGTGTTCATGACTTAATGTTCAGAATGAGGTGTTAACTTTGAAGCTTGGGAGCTTTGGAACTTATGTGATAAACAAGCAAAAAACACCGAATCGACAGATTTGGATGTCATCTCCAGTTAGGTAGTGATTTTTCTAACTTAAATCAGAATATTCATTTTTATGAAAAATCAATTCCTCCATATGTCAATGTGATTTTTCTAACTTAAATCAGAATATTCATTTTTATGAAAAATCAATTCCTCCATATGTCAATGTGTGGGTTCGTTTTGAAGATTTTGCTCATATTGTTCTCTTTTGAAAGCATTGTCAAAGTTGGGTCAATAACACCTTAAAATGCCTTGTTAAGATATTAAGGTTGTCCAACTTATATTTGAGCTTTAGGATCTATATCCAACCGATGTGGGTATTGGGATACTTAACAAGCATTACTTTATGAGACTGAATTATTTTAACAAGAAGAAGATATAGATATAATTGTTCTTTTTCCAACTTCGCGTATGTTTTATATGTAATCCTTTAAGAATTAAAGATACGTTTAAGTTTCTTGTTGATTTTACTATTTTAGTTCAAACTAAAAGTGCACATTGTTGATTTCCATCCCAAGAAATAATGAAGAATATGAAACCGAATGGTAACTTTTGTTAAGAACTGAGTAGAATCTTGAACAACTGTAAGATCTCGTGATACAAACGAGCATATAGAATGCTTTGTCAAAAGCAATTCTGCACATTATATAAGTGATTTGAAGCACAAATTGTAATTGTGCATACATCTTAAAACAAGAGTATATCTCATTATGTGAACAACATTTGTGTTGAATACGGACAAGGTTTCCTCTTGATATAATACTCGACACACTCTGTTTCTAACGATATTTGTTTTCTCTCTCTCTCTCTTAGAAGTAAACAAATCACTCTCCTTGTGTAAACAAATGGACTAGTAATCCATTTTTTTTTCTAAACAAGATATACTGTATTTCTTTTGCAGCTGTCCATCTAGGTTTGATTGGGATCAAGATGCTCGGGTCTGGATATAGAGGCGAACTAAGGAGGATCTAACTAAAGTCTTGGAAGCTGAGTTAGAAAAGCTCTGTGGGAAACCCATTATTCTTTCACAAGACTCATAAGACATTTTATTTCTTTTCTTCTCATTTCCATAGGGATCACACAGTTAATTACTTAAAATGTGCATTTATCAAAATAAACGTTAACCATGTTAGAGTATGTTGCTATTCTTTCAATCAGTATTTTGCACTGTATTGCTATTGTAGATTCAAAATTCTTAAATGAGATTGAATATATTTACTGTTCTGCAAGCTTTGCACTTTGGATTGGTTCAATCTTCAAAAATTTCTCGTAATGCATCAACAAAGCACGATAATGGTTACAAAAGATCACGAGGATTCAATTGCAGATCAAGACGGACTTGGTTCGCGAAGTCTAAACCAAACACTTTGCGGGACATCGATTTTAAAATTAACTAACAACATAACGACAATTCGACAAATACCCTTAGAATAAAGTTGTGCGTAGTTCAGCTATATAATACGAACATAACAACTTTATACAATCAAAACAGTGACAAATAATTAACTTGGTGTGTGCCTTAATCAAGGATCTTGCAATAAACAAATGTTCGTAGATATTCAAGATGAAAGGATGGAGTCAAGTCCCACCACATCAATTGAATCCAGGTGAAGCATATCAAGTACATAGTGATAAGACTAAAGTTGTGCACCATACATGATCAACAAAAAACAACCATCACCAACAATCTTACAAATACACTTAGAATAAAGTTCAGCTACATATATAGTAGCTGTAGCATATAAGTACTGTAATTAATAAGAACATAAACCAATGGACACAAGATGCTGGTGGTTCTTATCAACATGAGATCTGTTACTAAGCTTCCTCTTTGATGTCTTTCCCACTGCTGCAGATTTAAAAAGAAAAACACCTTATTTCCAATGAACAGATTTTAATCTCCCAAAGCCGAGATTGCAAAGGAGTTACGAAATCCCAGCACGAAACACTATTACAAAAATCATGTACAAAGGTGGTCTTTTGTTAGCCCCTCTTTTCTCAATTTTATAAAAAAAAGGCTTGGTTAAGAAAAATCTCAAGTTTCAGTGCAATTAAGTACCAAAAAAAAAAAATGTCAAAATCATATATTCGCTTGAGTTTCTTGATTTTGCAAATTCTCCCATCAAGTTGTAGTTTTTGCAATAATCATTATATAAGTATGTTTTGACTGTATTATCTTCAATTAATATTTTTTTGGTATTTTCTTCAATTTCATATGCAATTAATTAAAATGAGGCAGTGCAAGACCGAAACCAAATTGTTCAGTAACAAGACAAAAACAAATGAATTCAAGCAAGGTATAGTTTTCAGTGAAATTTCAAATGTTTGTCGTATCTAAAGTGGAATTTCAATTGGTTTTAAAATTAACTATGGGATACAAACGAAAGCTTACACATGATGAAGAATATATCTTGGAAGCTACCATGACACTGGAGAAGGTTTATACCCACTGACCTTTGGCTGTGTGGAATAGAAACTCATCAAATTAAGATAAATATAATCAAACAACAAAGTTGTAGGTAGAGTATACGTAATTTTATATTACTATAACTTACGAACGGAGACAAAACACGAGTAGTAAATAATGGATTGTTGGGCCGAGCCTTAATCAACTTTGGAGGGTTTGGAACGTAGCGGGGCATAATGTCTTTGTTTGTTTCTGGTCAAAAAATATATACACAAAAACACAAACACAATGCACATTAGATCAAATTTATCGAAAACTAAATTTGTTACATTATTCGGTCATTCATACCGGGAGATGGACCCTTCGTGATGGTGTCTTTAGTTGGTTCTGCATCATGATACATATGCTCTGGTCAAGCGAACAAATAAAAAACAGAACATATGTATTTGTTTGTTTCGGGTCAAAACGTATGTACACAAAAACACAAACACATCAGATCAAATTTATTGAAAACTAAATCAAAGGACTGCTAATGTGTTCGTTCATACATACCAAGAGATGGAGCTCCGATCCCACAATTATTCTCAAATGACTGAGCTTGGGTTTTCCCATCGATGATATCTTCTACTGTTGTCATACAATAAAACATTTACAGATCGATTGGAATTAAAAAAAAAAAAAAGACACTACCAAATTCATATACATACACACACACACATATATATATACATAGATCGGTTGTATAATTAATTTGCTGATATATATACAAACTAAAAAAAAGTAAATTCTAGAATACCGGATGCCGGAGACGGGGCGCCTACGATATTATCAAAGGATTGAGTTAGGGTTCCGACATCGTTATCTGCTCATGGATTCAAAACAAAAAAACAATTATTCAAAATTAGAATTAATTAAACAAACACTAATTAAAACGGAAATTGAAGTTTCATTTCGTACCGATATTCGACGACGACGACGACGACATAATTACAAGAAATGATTTTTGATATCAGAAGATAACCTAATTTCATTCCCAATTGTTTCATCAACCTAATTAGGATCTCTTTTTAACTCTCATACGACGCGACGTCGTTTTGTTTGCTCTCTTTTTTATTTAATGTTTTGTAGGAGTACTAATTAATTTCTTGTTAGGATAAAAAACATCTTAAATCAATTCTGCACACGATATTAAGTGATTTGAAGCACAGATTGAAATTTCTCATAATGCATCAACAAAACATGATAATGGATGCGTATTGTAAAACCATTCAATCAAACCAAGTCTCAACTAGGGTAAATGCATTAATAAACGTCCACATTTCTTCTAAAAAAACGAGATTTCAACTCGGGTCACGACAGTTGAATCACACCTTCCTCGACCATTCCCGACTCTTGCCTCCACTTTTGTGTTCAAGCCTTTACATCCGTAATAACAATATCATCCGTGAGACCAGCAATCACCATCTCCACCCCTGTTTTCCCATCCCAAACAGCTTGACCTTCAATCTCCGCACTAAGATCACGACGATTCACTTTGCACATCTTTTTCGCCAAGTTATATCAAGAGACAAGATTCATAGGATGACTACTACTAATAATAATAATAATCTAATACTGTACGTAGAAAATAAATCTTAAACATCATCAAGAATCTGGGGACACATCTTGGAAGCATGACACTGGATAAACTGTATTTAAATATTTAGAACATACAGTTTATCTTGTGAGTAGTTGATTATACAACTTCATTACATCAACAACAATTTAATTTAATACATAATTAGAAAAATATTAGTTCAAACGCAATCTGTTCAAAATAGTACTCTTCTTATATTCAAAATATAAAATTACTTAAAATTTAAATAACAACTCCAGTTCAAGCTTCTTGTTCATCTCCATCTGTTGAACTCACACCTCCAACCGGTGAGTAGAATGCATATCTGTAGTGTCTGCACCACGCAACAATTTTAATTATGGAAACAGTCGATTTTAAAATTATGGCAAATAATTGGATACAAAAGAAATCTTACACATCATCAAGAATTTTGAAAGCTTGACACAAGTTCCATGTATGGCACATTTTCGCAGCATGACACTTGACATATTTTATAATTCTTGTTCCTTAGCTGTGGAATGAAAACATCTCAAATTAAGAGTAATGGAGATAAATATAATCGAACATATTAATTAAGAACCTGGTATATAACTTACAGGATAATTAAAGGTGGTCGGTGCAGATTGAAACTTATAGTCGGGAAGCTTTGACATTCCAGGTAATTGGGGATTCAGACCTTGCTCGGTATATATAGGACGCAGCTTGGTGTCTTTGTTTGGTTCTGGTCAAGTACATACACATAACAAAATAAACACAATTACACAATGTGCATCAAATGAGAACAAATAAATTTATCTATCGAAAACTAATTGTCTTATAATATTCGTACATACCGGGATATGGACCCAGCTTCGTGATGGCGTCTTTGTTTGGTTCTGCATCATATATATATATATATGTATGTTAAATTTCGGAAGTGAACAAAAACAGAACAAATTAATCAAAAAATTCGCCAACACTTAGCAAATCGACTTCATTCATACGTACCGATGTGACAATTATTGTCAAATGACTGAGCTAGGGTTTTCCCATCGATATTTGCTTTTCTCAATTTCATGGATTACAAAAACATCAGCAAAAAAAAAATCGAAAATTTCGCGAACACTTAGCAATCGACTTATTTAAAACGGGCAGATTGATGATACGATCTTCGTACCGGAGGAGGAGGTCTTGGCTTTGGTTGAACCTGACAACGACATCCTTGGGGTTTCGACCGAACAAATTCCTGAGAAAAATTAACAAAAAAGGAATTAGATCATGGCCGGTCGGAGCGATTATGATAATTTCAGATCGATCGAACAGCAAATACTTTGAAATCTTGATAAGCAGAGCAGATATGATTTTGGGTTAAATTATAGTTATGTCGAATATTTTTTCTAAATTTTTATAATCTCTTTATTTAATTTTTTAAAACTTATAGTTTATCTGGCATGTATAATACTATAGTTCATTGAGTTGTTGATTATACAAAACTTCATTATACTTATATCATATTTTGATAATTGATTTCACTCGATCAATTTTGACTTCATATTTTGATATCATCATTCGATGAAAAGAAAAAGGAAAGGGGGCCTAATCGTAATTTCGCATTCTCAACAAGTAGGGGTGACTATTCGGTACGGACGGGTACCCGCACCCGAATTTTTCGAGTACCTAATAATCAAAAAAAATAATCTCATAACCCGACCCTCTTTAGTAAATCGGGTACCCAATATCCGGGTCGGGTAAACGAGTATGGTAATCGGTACCCAAAATTACCCTAAAATTTTAATTTACAAAAAATCAATAATAATATTCAAATTCAATTATTTATTTTCATCAACAAACAATAAAAAATTATCAATTAAAGTTTAAAATTGCAATAAAAAACAAAAATTATAATTAAAAATAATAAAAATATGTCATTTATTATATATATATATAATATTTTAGATTTTTAATTAATATATCAATATATTTATTATTTTAATTTAAATAATTAATCGGGTATTTCGGGTATACCCGAACGGGTAATCGGGTACCCTAATACCCAATATTTTTTTAAAAGAATTCCATAACCCTACCCTTTACCCGAATTTATTGGGTACGGGTACCCTAAAACCCTAATGGGTGCGGGTATTTCGGTACAAACCCGAATACCCGAACCCGAATAGTCACCCTTATCAACAAGTGCCTTATATTTTGATCTTCAAATTTTGATACAAATCTATGAATTTTGTATATCAATTTCGTCGTCTTAAAATTAAGACTCGTTAACAAGGATTCCGTTTAATTTCGTTATTTATCTATGGACAACTCTCTACCATATCAGTTGTTATTTATCCTCGTCAACTCTTTACCATATCAGTTGTTATTTATCCTCGTCAACGAGACTTACGTTTACTTAATTATCTACCAAGACCTCTCGACACTCTTCGGTGAATTAAAAGTTATAGTCAACCTCACTTTGATTTTGAAAGTCAAATTTATAGTACAACAAAATACTCAATCTGGGTTAATTTTAAATTATGTGTCAACCAAGAGGGGTTGGCGACCGAAGAAGTTTGTACATGTACTATCTTCCATAAAATTACTTCAAATTCAAATAGCAATTCCAATTCAAGCTTCTTGTTCATCTCGATATATATGTTGAAACTCTGATTATACGTTTTTCGTGCTCTTGTTAAAATCCGAGGTTAATTGTAGTTGACTCGTATCAATCAAAAGAAACGAAAGAGTGGAGTTTTCGTGTATGAAAAGTGTTAGAAACATAGATTATTAAACTAAGTCTTAGGTTCATTTTGTGTTCCGACGAAAATATAAAGTTGTGCAAATTCAATAATAAGAAAGGCACTCGAATGATAATAATCTGAACTCGACTTCAAAACCACTTCACCTTTATCAATCTATACTCGAAGGTCGAGTTCGGATCGGATTGCTTAGCTCGTATTTTCAATGTTTAATTCACTTAATTAATCGCTCTAAGTCGGGTTAAGATTTCAAGATTGTGTCGTTTATATAAGATCTTCTGGTTTCAACAATTATTGATCTCGTTCTTCGTATGATCATCTCAGTTAAAAGTTTAGTTCATCATTTTCATGATGGACAAAAGATTATTATAACAAAAGATATTATCGATTTCAACATGCACTCAAATATAAACAAAAAATTAACTACAAGAATGAAACAAAAGAGAGGTCTAGAGCAATCTTTTACTAAAACAAGCAAATTCATCAAACAACATTCATGAGCATTCAAGGTTTATGAGATCAAACTAAGATGTTCAACTACGATTTAGAAAATATAAAAACGAACTACGTTACGATACCGTGCTCCTCGTTCTTCAAAACCGCTTTCAACCGCCGCTCATTAGAAAGTGTATTAAGAATATTACTAAGAATCTTGGGACACATCTTGGAAGCATGACACTTGATTATAATAGCTATAACTTATAGTATATCTAATGAGCTGTTGATTATACAACTTCATCATATAATTACCAAAATATTTAAACACATTTCAACAACAATTTGATTTAATACATAATTAGAAAAATATTAATTCATACACACATTCAGTTCAAAATAGTATTCTTATTATACTCATATTGAAAATATAAAATTACTTAAAATTTAAATAACAACTTCAATTCAAGCTTCTTGTTCATTTCGATATGTTGAACTCATTCCTCCAACGAGGTCGTAGAATGCATAGTTATAGTGCCTGCACCACACCACAATTTTAATTGTGGGACCAATCGATTTTAAATTAGCTTTTAGTAAGTTAAATTAGCTACTTATTAAGCGATGACAAATAATCGGGTACAACAGAAATCTTACGCATGATCAAGAATCTTGGAAGCTACAAACGCACTGGACCGAGTGTATAATTCTTGTCCCTTATCTGTGGAATAAAAACACATTAAATTAAGAACATAAATGCAATCAAACAAACTAAGAATATAAATATAAGCGAACAAATTAAAAACGTTGTATATATAATTTTATTATATTAGCATAACTTACGGGACATTGCGGCCCCTTTCCAGATGGAGGAAACTTATAATCGGGGTCCATAATCCTTGGCGGTCCAGGGTATCGAGGATACAGACCCAGGGTATATATAGGATGCAGTTTGGTGTCTTTGTTTGGTTCTAGTCAAATACGTACACATAACAAAATAAACACAATCACACAAAATGTGCACGATCAGATCGAATAATAAATTTATCAAAAACTAATTGGCTTATAAACCTTGGTGATGGTCATCTCTTTATTGTTTGGTTCTGAATCATGATACATACGGAGTATGTTTGTTTAATTTCGGGTCAAGTAAACAAATTAAAACATAACAAATTTATCGAAAAATTCAGCAACACTTAGCAATTAACATACGTACCAACGGTTAACTGTGGAGGCATTGAAACATAGCAGGGCGTGATGTCTTTGTTTGTTTCGGGTCAAAAAGTATGTACACAAAAACACAATCACATCAGATCAAATTTATCGAAAAAATGTTTGCTTTATATTTGTTCGTTCATATGTACCTATTTCACAATTATTCTGATATGACTCAAGTAGAGTTTTCCCAATATCTGCTACTGCTGTCAAACAATAAAATTAAACATGTACAGATCCATCGGAATTAAACAAACAAACAAAAAGACCACCGTACGTGCCAAATTCATATACATATACATATATCGTTTGTATCATTAATTTGCTGATATAAACAAAAAAAATTAGAAAATAAAATAAAAATTTCGAAAGAGTACGTTTTCATACCGGGTGCCGGGGACGGGGCGCCGACGATATCATCAAAGGATTGAGCTAGGGTTCCGACATCGATATCTGGCAATATATTATTTAAAAAAAAACAATTCTTCAAAATTAGAATTAATTAAACAAAGAATAATTAAAACTAAAATCAGAAATGAATTGAATTTTCATTCTTACCGAAATTCGAAGACGACATAATTTCAAAGATAAAATTTTAGATTTCAGAATTTTCAATAAAACAAAATTTGAAAAAGAATATTAATTAATTAAAACGGGCAGAGATTTAATTAACAAAAAAGAAAGATCCGAGCATCGGAGAGAGGTGTCGGTTTACTTTGTGATCCGGCCCATGGTCGGTTGGCTTTGGGCCGACCCATTTACCAAAATAATCAAGAGAATAATTTTTCTTCCAGCGTGTTCTATGTGTAATTGGTTGTGTTTAATTTAAAAAACCTTTATTCCGTAATTATTATTTGGATAAAAAATATATGAGATAATTACATAATTTCAGGAGTTTGTAAACTATAGTTTGCAACAAAAAAGACTAAAAAAAGACCCTAATGATCTTTCCAAATAAGAAATGACTTCATTGTATATTTAAAATAACAAATGTCTTCATTGAATTGAATAAAAAAACATACATGTATCACCACTTGAGTTTGTAAAATTTGAAATTATCTTTTCTCGGCGTTACATTACAGCTGATCCGATATTGCTCTTTGATGTCTTTCCCACTGCTGCGGATAGAAAAAGGAAAACCTTATTTCTGATGAACAGTTTTTGATCTCCCAGAGAAGAGATTGCAAAGGATCAGTTACTAACTCGGAAAATCCCAGAAAGAAAAAATATTACAAAAATCACAAAGGTGTTCTTTTGTCATGTCCCTCTTATGAAACAAGTTTGATTAAGTACAACAAAAAACTCTCAAAATCAGATACTCGCTTGAATTTTTCATGATTTTTGCAACATCATTATATAACATGTAGTAGGTTTTGCAATAATCATTATATAACATGTAGTAGTATGTTTTGACTGTATATTATCTTCAATTCATTTTTTTGGTATTTCTTTTCAATTTCATATGCAATTAAAAAGACGCCGTGCAAGACCGAAACCGAATTGCTCAGTATCAAAACAAAAACAAATGAATTCAAGCACGAAAATTATAATATTAAAAATACATAATATCACAAAGGTCTCATAACATAGTCAGGTTCCACGTTAGTTACATTTAGTCTTTTAAGTTTAAAAAAAATCAAATCTCGTCTTATTTAACAATTTTAAGTGAAATTTCGAACGTTTTGCCTCTGTATCTAAAGTGGAATTTCAATTGATTCTAAAATGAACCATTAAGCGTTAAAAACATTGACAAATAATCGGATACAAACGAAAGCTAGCTAGCTTACACGTATATCTTGGAAGCTACCATGACACTGGAGAAGGTTTATACCCACTGACCTTTGGCTGTGGAACATATAGAAACTCGATCATCAAATTAAGATATATATAATATAATCAAACAATCAACAAAGTTGTAGTTAGGTAGAGCGTAAGTAATTTTATATATAAAACTTACGAACGGAGACAAAACATGAGTAGTAAATAATAATGGATCGCTGGGCCGAGCCTTGATCAACTGTGGAGGCTTTGGAACGTAGCGGGGCACAATGCCTTTGTTTGTTTCTGGTCAAAAAGTATATATGTACGTACACAAAAACACAAACACATCAGATCAAATTTATCGAATAAAACTAAATTTGTTATATTATTCGTTCGTTCATACCGAGAGATGGGGCGCCAATCTGACAATTGTTCTCAAATGATTGAGCTAGGGTTTTTCCATATATATCTGTTTTTGTCAATTTCAAATCATATATAGGTAAGGTATATATATTATGAACAACAAAAACACCACTAAATTTATATATATATATATTCAATATTAAACAAATAAGAATATTAAAACGGTCATCTGTTGATAATTGATATTCGTACCGGAGGGGGAGTAGGTATTGGCTTTGGTTGAAGAAGACATAACAAATTCTTTGTTCGTTTATTTCTGAAAAAAATTAATAGCGAATAACAAATTCAACGCTTGACTTTCGGCCCAATTTTTCTTAGATTAAGAAAATAGATTGGGCCAATAGAGTGCGAAGCCTAATAAAAAAAGATCGAATGCATATTCTTGAATCTTGACTGTGTCAAAGCCCAGTCAGATTGATTGAATTTGTGCCACCAAAGCCTATAGGAGAAGCTCTCTCGATTTCTTACAAGTTACAACTTTGCTTGTGTTATCGGAATGGAAATTATGGTCTCTCCTTAAACTGTTTCCACGAGTTTTGTATTAAGCCTATGTTTGTTGACCATGTACAACTTACAAGTGTTTGATCTGAATGCATATATACTTCATCAAATCATGTTTTAGTGTTTACTTTATTCAGTTTTTAAAGGTAACTTTCGTGTTATTAAAATTGATTTTTATCAAAATCACTATAAAAAAGATCTTTAAATTTATTCATGAAAGATAATTCCTAAAATACTATTGCTAACGGAGAAAACAATAATAATTACAATAAAAAAACTACAAATAAATGATTATTACTCCTCCGGACGATTCGCTTTAGATTTGCAAAGGGGACATAAATTCCTCCGCCGGAGCCATTGCTTGATGCAGACAACGTGGAAATCATGGCCGCAGTCGAGAGTGCCAACTGTTTTTTCTTTTTGCAACAACGTGTCTTGGCACACGACACATATATCGCGATCCCCGACCGGGCCCCGCGAACGAGGTCGATCTTTTCTTACAAGGTATCGATCGACGGCTTCTTTAGACAAACCGCTTGGCCATAAGTCGCACACTCCTTCGCCGGGTACATAATTCCTTAGAAATTCTTCGTCTAAGATTGGGTCTGATCAATCTCGAAGATAGCCGCTGATCCGTCGTCGACTCGACTCCTTCGTAGAATTTGTTCTTGGAAAGGGTTATAATATCGGCAAACCAGATAATCGGTAGCCATGAATTGATCAATGATAGTAGTAGGATCAGTCCTTGGCTTAGGAATTAGGATGATGATTTATGAAGTATGTAACAATGTAATGTAACACATATATATATATAGGCGGGAATAGACATAAACATAAACTTAATACACACTTTAATACTAAACATAAACTTAGTTTAATTAGGTCTGTAGAATTAATTTGATATACAAAATTAGTAACCGCGTTAACTTTCGAGCCCAATTATTATACGCGATCCGAATTTTCATATGGGCTCCGTTATTGGGCCAGTGCAGTGCGAAGCCCAATAAAAAAAGACCCAAAAGGAAGGTTTGTGGGTAATCGAAGAAAATGGCCATCCGCTCGCTGAGACGAACGCTGCTGCTCAGAGCTTTGAAACACTCGTTGTCTTCCTCAATTTATGAGACTGAATTTCCAACCGTCTTTCTTGGTGGGGTTACTCTAGTTTAAATAGTTTGTAATTTAGTAAAATATTATATAATATTTTAACAAGAAGAAGATCTAGTTTTTCGTTTTCCAACTTCACGTCTGTTTTTTATGTAATCCTTTAAGAAGTACGGTGCATTTAAGTTTTCCAACTTCTCGTTGGTTTTGATTTCCATACCAAGAAAGAACGAAAGAAATGGATGCTTTGTCAAAGCAATTCTGCACATTATATAAGTGATTTGAAGCACAAACAAGAGTATATATCTCATTATGGGATCAACATTTGTGTTGAATGCGGACAAGGTTTCCTCTTGATATGATACTCGACACTCTGTTTCTAACGATATTTGTTCTCTCTCTCTCACAATTGTCAGGGTTAGTTAAATCGAGTACTCGGTAAGGTTGAAAGGTAGATGCATACGCCACGTGTTAGTTCTAAACAATTGTCAGCCAAAACCAATTGTCGGGGTTAGTTAGATCGAGTACTTAGTAAGGTTGAATCATAATCGACCGACATTATTCGGAAATATTTCGTGCACATCAAATTATTGATAGTAAAAAAAATTTGGCGAATAATAGGATACAAATGAGAACCTGCACATGATCAAGAATCTTGGAGGCTACCAACACATAATTGAACAAATTAAGAAGGTTGTATATATATAATTTTATTATATAATTGCCAAAATATTAAAACACATTTCAACAACAATATCAAGTGCATAATTAGAAAATATTAATTCAACATTTCAAAACACATTCTGTTCAAAATAATACTATTCACTAATATTCAAAATATAAAATTACTTAAAATTTAAAATAACAACTCCAATTCAAGCTTCTTGTTCATCTCGATCTGTTGAACTCACTCCTCCAACATGTGAGTAGGACGCATAGCTGTAGTAGTGCCTGAAACAAGTCACAATTTTAATTGTGGAACCAGTCGATTTTAAAATTAACACATTGACAAATAATCGGATACAAAAGAAATCTTACACATCATCAAGAATCTGGGAAGCGTGGTACATATTTGTAGGATGACACTATTGGATAAAGTTTATAACTCTTGTTCCTTAGCTGTGGAATAAAAAAAAACATCAAATTAAGAGTAATGGAGATAAAATATAACCGAACAAATTAAGAACGTTGTATATAGTATATAATTTATTATATTAGTACTTCGATGTCATAGTTGACCGGTTCAGATGGAAACTTATAGTTGGGGCCCGCAAGCTTTGGCGTAGTGAATTTGGGATCCAGACCCAGTTTATATACAAACATGGGGTCTTTGTTTGGTTCGGGTCAAGTATGTACACATAACAAAATAAACACAATTACACAATGTGTTCAGATCAGAACAAATAAATTTATCGAAAAAAAGTTGTCTTATAATATTCGTACATACCGTTATATGGAGTCAGCTTTATGATGGTGTCTTTGTTTGGTTCTGCATCGTATATATATATATATATATATATATATATATATATATATATATATATATATATATATATATATATATATATATAAATGTTTGCTTAATTTCGGGTCAAGTGAACAAATTAAAACAGAAGAAATTAATCGAAAAATTTGACAACACTTATCAACGTAAAAACGTGTATATTTGGTGTTGGCAAGAAAGATGATTTAATAAATCCATGGATCAGCAGCTAGCTCAGACGTTATAATCAATGACAAGCAATAATTTCAAAAGAGCAGACCATGAGAGATGGAAATGGTATTCAATAATCAATGACATTTTCACTAATTAAAAAACCCCAAATTATAGTAAACCCTAATTTCAATTGGGATCGAATAATTGAATTCCAAACAAACTAAAAAAAATCGAAAGAGAGGTGAATCGTGTTCATAGCACATCGGGAGATCTTCTCAATAACAAGAAACATGAACCACAGCGTTAGGTAATAGAGGGAAGATTAACAAGCAATAAAACTAAACCCAGATCGATAGATCGGAAAGTGATGAATTATTCATACCGAGCGAGTCCGCGCCGCCGCCGATCTTCACGGAGGATCGATCTGGCAAAATTTCATGGATTAATTAGAACAAGAAACAATAAAACCTAGATTGATCTGGCAAAATTTCATGGATTAATTAGAACAAGAAACAATAAATATATCTTTTTTTTTCTAAACAAGATATATTTCTTTTGCAGCTATCCTTCTAGGTTTGATTGGGATCAGGATGCTGACCTGGCCTGGATATATAGGCGAACTAAGGAGGATCTAACTAAAGTCCTGGAAGCTGAGTTGGAAAAGCTCTGTGGGAAAGTGAAACTGTGCATATTTTGCACTGTCCTGCTATTGTAGATTCAAATTTCTTAAATGAGAGGGAATCTTTTTATTGTTCTGCAAGTTTTGCAGGGGTTCAAGCTTCGAAAATTTCTCATAATGCATCAATAAAACATGATATAATGAATGCATATTATAAAACCATTCAATCAAACCAAGTCTCAACTAGGGTAAATGCATTATTGATAAACGTCCACATTTTTTCTAAAAAACGAGATTCCAACTCGGCTCACCCATTATTCGACAGTTCGATCACAGATGCAGATCGATCAAGACGGACTTGCGACAAGTTGATGTTGTGGCAGAGTGGGATTAGATTGCTCGTCTGCTTGGCACCACAAATTCCGGCTATCTTGGCCACGCCAAGGACATCTCCTTTTTCCACTTGGTTCACGAAAACTAAATCAAACACTTTGCACATTTTTTTCGCCAAGTTATATCAAGAGACAAGATTCATAGGATGACTACTACTACTACTAATAATAATCTAATAGAAAATAAATCTTAAACATCATCAAGAATCTGGGGACACATCTTGGAAGCATTGCACTGGATAAACTGTATTTAAATAGTTAGAAAATACAGTTTATATTGTGAGTAGTTGATTATACAACTTCATTACATAATTACCAAAATATTTAAACACATTTCAACAACAATTTAATTTAATACATAATTAGAAAAATATTAGTTCAAACACAATCTGTTCAAAATAGTACTCTTCTTATATTCAAAATATAAAATTACTTAAAATTTAAATAACAACTCCAATTCAAGGTTCTTGTTCATCTCCATCTGTTGAACTCACACCTCCAACCGGTGAGTAGAATGCATATCTGTAGTGTCTGCACCACGCAACAATTTTAATTATGGAAACAGTCGATTTTAAAATTATGGCAAATAATTGGATACAAAAGAAATCTTACACATCATCAAGAATTTTGAAAGCTTGACACAAGTTCCATGTATGGCACATTTTCGCAGCATGACACTTGACATATTTTATAATTCTTGTTCCTTAGCTGTGGAATGAAAACATCTCAAATTAAGAGTAATGGAGATAAATATAATCGAACATATTAATTAAGAACCTGGTATATAACTTACAGGATAATTAAAGGTGGTCGGTGCAGATTGAAACTTATAGTCGGGAAGCTTTGACATTCCAGGTAATTGGGGATTCAGACCTTGCTCGGTATATATAGGACGCAGCTTGGTGTCTTTGTTTGGTTCTGGTCAAGTACATACACATAACAAAATAAACACAATTACACAATGTGCATCAAATGAGAACAAATAAATTTATCTATCGAAAACTAATTGTCTTATAATATTCGTACATACCGGGATATGTACCCAGCTTCGTGATGGCGTCTTTGTTTGGTTCTGCATCATATATATATATGTATGTTAAATATCGGAGGTGAACAAAAACAGAACAAATTAATCAAAAAATTCGCCAACACTTAGCAAATCGACTTCATTCATACGTACCGATGTGACAATTATTGTCAAATGACTTCATTCAGCCGTAGGGGTGAACTGGGTATGTTCCCTACGGGAAATGCCGTAGGGAACATTGAGAGATGGAGATGGTATTCAATAATCAATTGACTTTTTTACTAATTAAAAAACCCCAAATTATAGTAAACCCTAATTTCAATTGGGATCGAATAATTGAATTCCAAACAAACTAAAAAGATCGAAAGATAGGTGAATCGTGTTCATAGCACATCGGGAGATCTTCTCAATAACAAGAAACATGAACCACAGCGTTAGGTAATAGAGGGAAGATTAACAAGCAATAAAACTAAACCCAGATCGATAGATCGGAAAGTGATGAATTATTCATACCGAGCGAGTTCGCGCCGCCGCCGATCTTCACAGAGGATTGAGCTGGCAAAATTTCATGGATTAATTAGAACAAGAAACAATAAAACCTATATTGATCGATCGATCGATCGCAAATGAATTTCGATGCGCATACCGGGATCCGATGCTTTGGTTGAAGACGACGTGTTGTACTCTGTTTGGCCGTGGGTATCCATACGAACGATTACTTCTTCAGGGACGACGAAGATTTTTATTTTTCCGGTCCACATAACCTAATTTCGTACTTCCAGATAATCTAATTTCATTCACAATTGCTGCGCCAAACGACACCGTTTCATTAACCTAATTAGGATCTCTTTTAACTCTCATACGACGTCGTTTTGCTTGCTTTCGTTTGGTAATTATTTTCTTTTCAATCTTTTCTTTCTTCTCCAAAACACCAAGAAAGCTAGGGGCTGAAGTTTGTATTTAGTTTCGCCTCATTAACGAAAGGCCTTTCGGCGCGGACATGGGATGAGGGAGAGCTTGTAAGCTACCATGCAACCTATGAACATTGAGCTGACTAGATGAGTCGATGAGGTTGGACCTTAAAAATAAGATGAGAAAAAACAATAAGCAACAAACAAATTATTAAATCGTTAGCAGATTGAATCAATAAGCATAAATACAATCCCAACGTTACGTTTAGTTTCGATATTTATCTACCGAGACCTCTCGAACACATTACGATCAAAGTCAAAATTACAATCAACCCCACTTTGATTTTGAAAGTCAAAGTTATAGTACAACAAATTAAAAACAAGGTGCAACACAAAACACACAATTGAGTCACTTGAAGTTATGTGTCAACTAAGAGGGGTGGAGACGAAGAAGTTTGTGAGTTATCTTCCACCGATATCTCGGTAACATCGTCGATGAGGGGTCATGCTGAATCGGCTCTTGCAACCGGAGTTGATGGTGTTAAAAAAAATTGGGTATATATATATATATATATATATATATATATATATATATATATATATATATATATATATATATATATATATATATATATATATATATATATATATATATATATATATACACTCTTATCGGGGTTTGGTGGATTCGTGTAGTTTGATCGACTTGAGGTTGAATCATTTACCTATAAATTTAATGAATACTGAAATTAATAGCGGTAAATTAATGCGACTAGGAATAGAGCATATAGTCCTAGCTCAAAACTATTAATGTCGGGGAGCCCTAAAAAATAATTACTCTCTCTATCCACTATTAATAGTTACGTTAATTTTTTTTTACCGTTGAATACATATGATAAACGGTATACAAAAATTATGAAAAAATTACTAAAATAAAATTTAATTATTAAATTTTATTTTAGTAATTTTTTCATAATTTTTGTAAAATATTTATCATATGTATTAGATGATAAAAAAAAATCAATTAGACTATTAATAGTGGATAGAAGGATTATATATATACTCCCTCTCGACTAAAAATTATTAATGTCTATGGAGTCGCTAAAAAGTACTCAGTACTACATAATTATGTAGTCCTACTATAATATTATAATATTATGGAGTATACTATATCATGGTGCGTTCCATTGTGGATATACGTGCACAATTAAAATCGACCCATCTTCAAGCTCACCAAACATGTTAAACCACCACGTGCAATGGTCGGATGACGGCAACTCGACCCAATACCCGACCAATGAACCAGTCATGGTTATCCATTTCACATATTGGTCCATTACTTGCTCTCGTAACAAACTAGAGTAAAATAATGAGAAATTTTACCTCCACACATGATGTATGAGATCTCTCATGCTTAGATTTCTTTATCAGCACGTTCGTACAACGACGATGGTAAATCACTAATATTCAATTGCTCGGTAATCATTAGTAAATCATAGATAAACTCGCTCCACACAATTAGATAAAATTTTGAAATTGGTTCAATTTATGAATTTGGTTTTCCATATGTATATATTACTTTGAGTATGTAATCTTTTTGGGATTTTGCAGAATTTGCATTTTAAAGTTAAGTATGCATCATTTAGAGGTTAATGAGTATTTAGCTTAGTATATATTATTAATAACTAAAAACAATCATTATCCTTTTTAATTATAAGAGTATCATTTTTCAATGATAAAATAATAGAAATAATAGAATATCATTTTTTAATGACAAAATAATTAATGTTAGGACAGAAACTAATTTTTTTAGTACTAATGATTTATGAATAATTATAGCTATAGTTCACTTTTGTGTATGGAACCATGAGAAAAATTATTCCAATCTAATAAGAATTTCATTCCAATCTAAATTTCAATTTATTTATTGGGAAGACTATATAGTTAGTATAAAAAGTTTAATAATGTGTTATGTTTCATTCCAATCTAAATTTCAATTTATTTATTGGGAAGACTATATAGTTAGTATAAAAAGTTTAATAATGTGTTATGTTAAAAAGGTAAGTTTATTTATTATAATTATTTAGACACAACTTCTTTAGATGATCACTTGAAATGTTTTTTTCTCACTAACAATAAATAAAAACAATTAAGAATTTAGATTTGAATTTTTTTTTTCTCACTAACAATAAATAAAAACAATTAAGAACTTGATTTGAATTTTTTTTCTCACTAACAATACAATATTTAAACATAATCATTTACATTTTATAAATAAAGTACTTA
This sequence comes from Euphrasia confusa, assembly GCA_954870475.1. NCBI lineage: Eukaryota > Viridiplantae > Streptophyta > Magnoliopsida > Lamiales > Orobanchaceae > Euphrasia > Euphrasia confusa. Next base: position 34,784,511 of record OX940963.1, on the reverse strand, counting down.
GTATTTTTATGAAATTAAAAATAACTAAACTTTTATTTTTTTTATTAAAAGAAGTATTTTCAATTTATATAATTTACATAGTACATGTTTATTTTAATTAGTTAGTGTACCGTTGATTTTTCTTCTTTTTTTCTCGTATTTTTGAAAAACTCCAAAGCCAAGACAACTCTAAAATACACATCGATTGATTAATATATGTATAATATATGTATATTTATTTTTTAAGATTTTTAAAATTTAAGAGTATTCAATTTGAATTTTAAATTTTTTTAAAAAATCTATAAATATTCAATAGTGTATTGATCATAATTTTTTTTAAAGTATATTGATTTTAAAATATTCTCTTTAAAATGTATAAAGAATTCATCTCTTCAAAATCTCTTATAATTTCAAGATTTTTTACTAATTTCTATTTAATTAACTAAATTAATTTGAAAAATAAGTAAAATTATATAAAAAATATATATTTTAAGAAAAAATAATTTAAAATAACAATCATACTTTAACTATCAATTAAATTTCAAAAAACTAAAAATAATTTTTTTGAAGAAAAAAAATTAAAGATATTTAAAAAAAATTAGTGATGTAAATAAAAGATAATAATAATAATAATAATAATAATAATAATAATAATAATAATAATAATAATAATAATAATAATAATAATTTGAATAGTTTGAATATTACTTGGTGGGGAGACTCCTTTGCCATCACAAGGTTAATTTAATTAATTTTTTTATGAAATTACTATAAGTTCATTTATGTTTTATTGCCATTACAAGGTTAATTTAAACGTGTATGAAATTAGACAGTTACTATAAGTTAATTTACGTTTTAATTGGATGCACCCCTTAATAGGTCTCATGCATCCCTTAATAGGTCTCACTCACAGTCACTGACCGGATTTGAGAGAAGCAGCAAGAACCTTGTCCTCTGGGCACTCAAAGGTGGTGTGATGATCTCGATTCCTCGTTTTGCAAATTTCACACTCTCTGCGTAAGTCAAATTGCAATGGTTGTGTTAACTGTTTCCACGAGTTTTGTACTAGGCTTACGTTTGTTCACCATTAATGACATGAACAAGTGTTTGATCTGAATGCATGATATAATTACGGATGTTGTTCATCGACGCCGTATCAGGTTGATTTCCGAGAATTCCTTTTCTCTTAAATGTTTTTTTTGTTTTCGCTGTTATCGATTATGAGAAAGATATATGCATGAAAATTTGGAAGGCTAATTTGCATGGTAACGTCTGAGAAGATTGTACGTACGTACCCGGTGTTTCCTTTCTAGGTAGCTCGCCTACCGAGTCAATTGGGTATCTAATGGAGTGACAAACAATTCGCGGGATTGATTATAAGCATATTAACCCTTAAATATCATGATAATTAATTAATAGTAGACTATCTTTTTTTCTACCTTATTTCCTTGTTCCTTGTCATGATTTCCATCCTTTTTTTTTTTTTTTTATATTATTATTAATTTTACAAAATCGTGTTTAGAATTTTGTCTTGTTTTTAAATTGAAAATCTTAAAAGTCAAAACGAAATATAATAAAAATTGGAGGGAGTATATTAAAAAAAACGACAATTCATACTTTTAACTCACAGAAAATAATACAAGTAATTATTAATTAATAAAAAAAAACTATTCCTCCTCCGACGAATGGCTTTAGATTTGCAAAGGGGACATAAATTCCTCCGCCGGAGCCACTGCTTGATGCACACAACGTGGAAATCATGGCCGCAGTCGAGAGTTCCGACGATCTTTTCTTTTTGCAACAACATGTCTTGGCACACCACGCATATATCTCGATCCCCGACCGGGCCCCGCGATCGAGGTCGATCTTTTCTTACAAGGTATCGATTGACGGCTTCTTTAGACAAACCGCTTGGCCATAAGTCGCACACTCCTTCTCCGGGTACATAATTCCTTAGAAATTCTTCGTCTAAGATTGGGTCCGAATCAACAGGTTCTTGAGGACCAATCACCGCCTCTTCGAACAAGCCGCCCGACAACTCGAAGATCGCCGCTGATCTGTCGTCGACTCGACTCCTTCGTAGAATTTGTTCTTGGAAAGGGTTACAATATTGGAGAACGAGATAATCGATGGCCATGATCGATCGATCGATGATTTATGAATTATGTTACAATGTAATGTAACATATATATATATATATATATATATATATAGGCGGGAATAGAATAGACATTCCTAATTCTAAATTGGTTTAGCTATTAGTCAATTTAATCCTAATCAATAATCATAAACTTGGTTTAATTAGGTCTATTTAGAATTAGTTTTGATATACAAAAATTAGTCGACGCGTTGACTTTTGAGCCCAATTATTCTACCCGGTCCGAATTTTCATATGGGCCCCGTTATTGGGCGAGTGCAGTGCGAAGCCCAATAAAAGAATACCCAAAAAAATAAACTGCGCCGGGTGCACAGTAGTGAGGTTTGTGGGAAATCGGAGAAAATGGCCATCCGCTCGCTGAGACGAGCGCTGCTGTTCAGAGCTTTGAAACCCTCGTCGTCGTCGTCTTCCTCAATTCAAGCATTACGAGGTTCTTCGTTGTTTTCTCTGTCTAACCACTCTCCAGAGCCTTCTTCCTATTCCGATTCTTCCGTTTTTTTCTCGCCGTCTTTCTTCTCTCACGGAGGAGTCTATCGGAGTCGCCCCAATCGATCACCGGTGAGATTATAGCTTTCACTATCGACTGTTAATTTTTTTAAATAAACGGCGCTGCGCCACCGACGTTAAGGTTTTGCATTTTGGGGTTTTTTCCATGACTGAAGGAATTGGTGCTTCACTTGATTTGAATTGGGGACGAATTGTTCGTTTATGAAATTATTTCTCTAAAATCGCATGTGAAATTACCTTTGATCATATAGCTTATTACATGTTACAGTATTGAAACTTGTGTACAGGTCTATTCTGCAGGAAGATGGCTATCAGAGGTTGGCTAATTCCACCATGCATGATCTGCTTGAGAAGCTCGAGGTAACTATTTACTATCGGAAAAGACGAGTCTTTTGTATTCTATTTCGTATTATCGGGTTACTCTTAAGTTTAGTGACGCATTTAATTCACTGTTTTTATTGTGACTCAATGGAGATCGATGGGTTTGACGTGGATAATGGGGTGAGAAAGATTGTTAAAACATTTTTTTTTTCAATTTCCCGTCATATGTTGTGTTTTGTCTATTTGTTTATGATACAACTCTATTCATGTTCAGAATGAGATGTTAACCTTGAAGCTTGTGAGCTTGGGAGCTTGGGAACTTATGTGATAAACAATCAAACACCGAATCGACAGATTTGGATGTCATCTCCAGTTAGGTAATGATTTTTCTAATTTAATTCAGAATATTCAGATTGTGTGCCCCTCCCCATTTTTATGAAAAATTAATTCCTCTTGATGTCAATCTGTGGGTTCGTTTTGAAGATTTCGCTCATACTGTTCTCTTTAAAAAGCATTACTTTATGAGACTGAATTTCCAACTGTCTTTCTTGGTGGGGTAACTCTAGTTTTAACAAGAAGATCTAGTTGTTCGTTTTCCAACTTCACGAATGTTTTATATGTAATCCTTTAAGAATTACGGTGCGTTCAAGTTTCTTTTTGATTTTACTGTTTTAGTTCACACTAAAAGTGCACATTGTTGATTTCTATACCAAGAAATAATGTAAAAAATGAACCAGGATGGTCAATTTTGTTAAAAACTTAATAGAATCTTGAACATCTGTAAGATTTCTTGTGATACAAATGAGTGCAGAATGCTTTGTCAAAAGCAATTCGGTGCATTATATAAGTACATTGAAGCACAAAGTGAAATTGTGCATACATCTTAAACAAGAGTATATCTCATTACGTGAACAACATGGTTGAATGTGGGCAAGGTTTCTTCTTGGTATTATACTCGACACTTTGTTTATAACAAATTACTCTTCTTAGGTTATAAATGATGTGATTCTGTTTTTTTTTCTCTAAACAAAGCCATATTTCTTTTGCAGTGGTCCGTCTAGGTTTGATTGGGATCGGGATGCTCGGGCCTGGATATATAGGCGAACTAAGGAGTATCTAACTAAAGTCTTGGAAGCTGAGTTGGAAAAGCTATGTGGGAAACCCATTATTTTTTCCATTTGGTTCGCCGAGACTAAATCGAACACTTTGCGGCCGAAGATGACTCTGCAACTCGCTGTAGCCACACGATTGGTGATCTCCCTGGAGGAGACATAGACCATCTGGGCTTCACCTTTACTATCGACGTGGGACAAGTGAGTAATCAAAGGTTCTTGTTTTGTTGCATCGTTGGTAAAAGGGTCATGAGAGTAGATTTAGTAACCCCTCACTAACTAAATCAATGTTTTTTTTTTGTTTTTTTTTTTCATTTTTCAGATAATGCAGAACAACACCTGATTGAGCTCGTCGATAACTTTAGATTGTAAGAGCCCTTGGTTAGTAAATACTAAATAGATTGTAACAACACCTGCTAAAGAAACTGCTTCTTGGAACGTGCTTAAGCTTTCGACGCAAGTTGAAGAAGAATCATCGTCGGTTGAGCTCGCGGTCGGGTGCGGTTGACTGAGGATTCAGATTGTAAGAGCCCTTGGTTAGTAAATACTAAATAGTACTGTAATCCACTTATATTTCTGGTTGAGGCATTTTCACAAACACTTGAACGGTGAAAAAGGCATGCAATAAATAACAAATTTATTTTATTTAAATTTATTTTATTCCTAATTCTAAATTAGTTTTAGCCCAATTTTAATTGGGAAATTAGTTATTAAGTGATGACAAATAATCAAAATAAATCTTCAACATCATCAAGAATCTTGGGACACATCTTGGGATAAAGTGTATTTAAATAGTTAGAACTTATAGTTTATCTCGTTCGTAAGTTGTTGATTATACAACTTCATTGTATAATTACCAAACTATTAAAACACATTTCAACAAACAATTTGATTAATTAAATACATAATTAGAAAAATATTAATTCAATATATCAAAACGTATTTTGTTCAAAATAATCTTCTCTTATATTCAAAATATAAAATTACTTAAAATTTAAATAACAATCCAATTTCAAGCTTCTTGTTCATCTCAATCTGTTGAACTCACTCATACATAGTTGTAGTGCCTGAAACACACCAGAATTTTAATTGTGGAACCAGTCGATTTTAAAATGAACACATTGACAAATAATCAAATGAAATCTTACACATCATCAAGAATCTTGGAAGCGCGACACAATTTCTTAGCATGGCACATATTCGTAGTGTGTATACACCTCTTGTCACTTAGCTATGGAACAAACAAAAAAACATCAAATTAAGAGTAATGGAGATAAATGTCAGAGAATTTATATATATTTTTATATATATTAATTTGTTAAAAAAATATTAATTAAATAAATCATGTGATTTATTTGAATTCAAATGTTGGTCAAATGATTAATGAAGATCACCATGAATATTTTGTAAACTCCTCCATTATGATTGCATTGGATGCTCTCATTCACCACCTTTATAAGATCATTTGCATGCATCATTTTCAATAAGAACAACATAAGCACAATTAGAAGCATAAGAGATGTCTTCATATAGAGAGTCTAGTAGAGAGTTTCTACATATTGTCGAGAGTTCGATCACGGTTAAAATTTGCTTCCTTCTAACGTGGAGGGTGTTGTACCTTGGGAACTTAATTGTCCATTGGAAGTCTCGGAGCAACGAGGCGGACAAATATAAGTTTAAGGGAACACGGCTTGCCGTGGCCTCACCCATAACCTTTTATATGGTATTATGCAGGTTTGAACAAGAATGAACAACTTTCAAGTTGATGAAAAATTCATTTGAAAAGAAGAAGATGTTGATTTTATTTTGAAGATCAATATACAAGACGAGAAGATTATCCCAACAATCTTAAACTTATATTTTGCTTTGCATTTTTCTCTCGTGTAATTTTATTATCTTTTTACATTTTATTGTCATATGTAACCAAGAAAGAACATAAAAAATGGAGAATCACATATATTATATATGTATGATGTCAATGAAACACAGAGGTTTCATTGATAAAGGCAATGGACTTTGAGAGTCAAGATGCAAAAATCGGAGTCTTTATCGAAAGAATCACATATGAAGTGAATCTTGTCGGGACTAACTAATCCGATAAATTGATGAGTAGACATTGAGGTCACTCACAACATATATGTGCAAATAGACGAATATTTCACATGATATTAACTTATAATTGAGAAATGCTTTATTGTAATTCTACAATTTTGAATTGTTAACAAATGATTTAAAACAAAGGTTTTTAAATCTAAGAAAATTGTTATCACAAATAGTGATATACATATTGACAAGAAAAAGTCATCGATATTGATGAATAAATTAGTTCGAGTATACATAGATAAGTATGTAAGAGCTTGATCTAATTGGTGATTATATAAAATCACGAGAAGTTGAAATATATAAAAATTATATTACTCATTAAATAATTAAATAATAAATATTGTAGTGTATTTATGCACATTTAATTAGGGATATGAAATTAGGGATCTCCTAACACAATACATTCCAATTCCATCCAAAGTATGATTTGAAATTAGATTTAGGAGTCGCTTTTATCGTTCTTCAAATCAAAATCTATGAAACGTAATCTTCAGTGCCTGGTGTTTGCAGATCGGATCTGCCTAAGTATGTCGTATTCAGCCAAAGCATTGAATCCCGGTATGATATTATTCGTTTGCGATAGATCTGAGTTTTTGTTCGTTTGGTATAATTTGAATAATTTTTTTATTCCGGTTTTGATTCATGAAATCAACAACAAAAGCTTCTATCGGCGGCGGTATGCACATTCTTTGATTACGGTTTGCTATTTTGACGTGGATATAAATAGACAAATATAGTTATTGATTGTTAATTGTGAACTGTATTATTTAATATCTACTACGTATCCTCATCAATAATAATATTTACTAGTATAATTGACCAAAGATAACATGTGAAAATGGCAAAACTATACTAGTTCAAACCAATCGCGGCACCTTTACTCTTGGTACGTATCATCGATCCAATGTAATAATTCATTCGTTCGAATTTCTTTTGCTTAAATCTTCTTATTAATTAATTAGTTATTAGATCAGCTCCTCAAATTTTAAGTTAATCCAATGTTAATTTCCTGTGCAGTTCCAGGCAAAAAGGATGATTCCACCTCTAACTTGGTAATATAATTAGTTTTTAATTTGAAAATCGATTGGTTTTTCAGATCCAAGAATGCCCTCTTCGTCAAATCCAAGTTAATGTGCAAGTTGTTCTATATGTAAGTGACAATTGGGACTCGACTACTCTATCTGTTCATATAAAAAGTAATAATTCGATCCGTTAATATATAGCTAGAAAGCAATCTCAATTTAGTTTGTGGTTAACCGAAACAAGAATACTTTCATCGAATAGAATATAAAATCATACGATAGTTAGGACACGTGGCGCGTGAATCTGCCTTTTTGAATAAAAAATTTCAGGTAAGTTAGAGTAGTTGGTTAATTAGTTTGATCGATGCATAGTTAGTTTGATCGGTAAGGTACGTTGAATCTAATTGAATGAGTGAAATTAATCCGGTAAATTAGCCTCCCCCGTCTTATATCATGAATCATGACTCATATATAAAGAATTAAAAGATATTTTCAACTTGTATTGAAATCTAATCGTTCGTTTGGACCAAAATCTATGTCGTCGGATTCCGGTACATTTGCGATCGATCTAGCTAGGTTTAATATTATTGTTTGTTAATGTTCTAATTAATCCATTAAATTAACAATAAAATTAATTAAACAGAGCCATAATCATTGGTGAGAAGGTCGTCGTAGGCGCCCCATCGATCTCCGACGGTACGAATATTCTCGATCGATTTCATTGTGTTCGTTTGCTATTTTGATGGAGTAGTTGTTGACTGTTAATTAATTGTGAAGTGTAATTAATTACAAGACAACTTTCTTTGTTTTTGTCTCTCTTATTTGCTTTTGAATCAAAATGTGTTTAGGTATTAATTAATGTAACTATTGATTTTTAAAACACATCCACACCCGTGCTTGCTTTTTAATTCAATCCGTAATAATGTTTTAGTTCCATTATTACTTAATTCGTCTCTTGAGATTTAATATTTTAGCTTTACATGTTTTGTTGTAACATATAATCGAATTTCCCATTTGTTCTATTTCTATATTAATTAACTTATTTTGTGGTCGGCAATTTTCAACAAGGATTTTCCGCTAATGAAATGTAATTCTCCCCTCGGTCCGCTGCAAAAATTCCAGATAACATATCAAGTGAAATGTATAATTACACCATTATAAAACGCCTTCTTGGACCTTGTTCGTTGGGAGTTGGGAGCATTCGAAGGTTGTGTGATCACTGATCGATCGTCTTTGTTGTTTTTCTTACAAATCTCACATTTTTCTTACAAGTTAAATTTGATGTTGCATTGCGCATGTGGTTAGGAAAAATCGATCGGTGAAATATGAAAAAGGAATAGGGGCCTAATCGTAATGTCGCATTCTCAACAAGTGCCTTTTAGTATTAAATTAAAAGTTCCTCTTAAAACGTCATATAGTATTTTGGACTTCAAATTTTGAGATCACTCGATAAATGTTGTACATCTCGTTTTATTCGAAAATTAAAACTAGTTAATGAGGAGAATTGCGTTTACTTCCTGTTATTATCTTTTGACAACTCTCTCCCATATCATTTGTTATTTATCTTCGTCGACAAGTTTTACGTTTACTTTCGATATTTATCCACACAGACCTCTCTAAAGTTATAATAGTCAACCTCGCTTTGATTTTGAAAAACAGGACAACAGTTCGCGACATGCATAGACATTCTTCATATTCGTGTTTAAGTTCAATCTCAAATTACTATGTGTACATGCACCTTTTTCGTCACGTGGGCAACGTTATTGACTTTCAAAATCAAAGTGAGGTTGACTATAACTTTGACTTTCACGTAAACCTAAGTAAATAACAAATGATATGGTAAATGGCTATCGACGATGTATATATACATAACGAAAGTAAACGTCATATCGTTAACGAATTTTAATTTTCGACGAAATTGACGTACCATGAATTTGCGTTTTTTAATTGAATTGGTTGAAGATAATTTTTTTTTTTCAACTTTGTTATAACGTGGGCCAAAGGAATCGTCGGGTTTGTTAGAGTCAGTCGTTAATTATAGTTTAATCGGTAATCATAATCTTACAATGAAGTCATGAAATTAATAACTTAATAAGTAGTAAGTACTCCGTACATATGAAAACCAATGCCGAATTCAAACCTCAATCAACTTTTCGAAAAGAGAGCCACCAGCGGCGTTTTATTTTGTTTTGGTTAGAGTTTATACTGTAGCTAGTTAATTAATTTATTAAAATGTTAAAAATACACATCATCCATATATTAATGATATAGTATTAAAAAACAAATACCAAGTTTTAAATTAAAAACTTCAATTTAAATTTGTATTAAAATTGAATATTTTATCATTTTAATTATCACATTTGCAAACTTTTAAATTTTAATATTCATTGAACAATGAAGACATTCGGAAATTTTGTTATATTTTTATTCTGATTTATGTTCTTTTGAGGTGTTAATTAGGTGAGATGAATGTGGATAATTTCAAATATTCCACAACTCATGTAATTGTATTTATATACCACTACTACGTACACTAGTATGGAGTATATTTTTCTACATATCATAATAGCATTTCATATTTTTTTTAAATTACTTTTTAACTTGAAAATAACAAAATATTTTAATTTTTTAGCTAATTTTTAAATTGTACTCACATTTATTTAATTTACATGAAATGTGCACGAAAAATTACAGACACATGTATGAAATAAGGTAACATTAATAAACGCTCATAGGACTGATTACAGTTTCAATATTCAATATATTTTTTCCAAAAGTGCAACTTAAAATTTCGGACATGGTTCATTTTTTTCCAAAAGTGCAACTTCAAATTTTTGACATGGTTAAATGTTCATTTGCCTGCTCATTTTTTACAAAGACAGACTAAACTGACTTTAAAGAGATGGAGTTATATTTATCGAAATCGTCGCATACCAAAATTACTCAATTCCACCGACGCAAGGCTCCGGCTCCAAAGGTGTGAAACTTGCAAGCAAGAATATAATAAAAACTCCCGAGATCATAGGAACGACCCCACTCGATCGACGACGTTCCCGAGATATATATCCGTGGAGGATAATATACAAACTTCTTCTCCGCATAATTTAAAGTAACTCGATCGATTGTGTGCATGTTTTGTGTTGCACGTTGTTTTTAATTTGTTTTACTATAACTTTGACTTTCAAAATTAAAGTGAGGTTGACTATAAATTTGACTTTCAACCTTGAGTGATAGAGAGGTCTCGCTAGATAAATAACGATAGACTGAACGTAGATAAATAACAACAAATGATATGGTAGAGAGCTGCCCGATAGATAAACAAGGAAAGTAAACTTAATTTTAAGTAACTCCATTGTGTGATTTGTTCATGCATTGCGTGGTACTTTTATGATTGTGTGCGGGTGATGGTGCATGAATCTGCCTTTGAATGAAATTTGGTTAAAAATAATTAAAATTTGAAATTTGTTATATAATGTGGGCCACAGGAAACCTCGGGTTAATTTGTTAGAGTTGTCGGTTAATTAGTTTTATAGATAATTTTAATCTTACAATGAATTGAAGTGAAACTAATAAGTAAATACTACTCGACTTGCATTGACTAATGACTAGAATCGAGCATAATCGATTCATCTCCAAACTAAAAATTATGTTACTCGTATGTATAATACAATTCCAGTTGACATATTATTATTACAATCTAGCAATTTAGATTGAAGAGTAGAAACTATTTAAGAGAAATATTAATTTCATGAACATCACCTCAAATCTCAAAGGACTAGAGGGACAGAAAAAGGAAGCACCAATTGGCTTTTATAATTTATGAAATTAAATGAAATATATGGAGCTATGAAATGTTATTTTTTGGGTCACCTGAAATTTCAATCAACCTCGAATCAACTTTTTCAAAAAGAGAACCACTGTCGACAAGCTCTGTTTTTTTTTTAACTAAATTGAATAGAAATTATTATACTTGAATTGATTTTTTCAAATAATTTTAAAAATTGAAATATTTTATAGTTTAATTATGTAAACATATTATTTTATGAAAAAATATAAAATAAAAAATTAAATGCGAGTGTGGTAATAATAATAAAATTAATCAAAAGTTAATTAAATAAGTCTAAAATAAAGTGAAATTAAGTCTAAAAAAATAAAGTCTTATTTTGTTTAAGTGTATTTGTTCATGGATTATTTAATTAATTAAATTATTAACATGTTAAACCAACTCCAATAGAAGATTTTTGAAGTGATAATTCCTTCCAAGTTATTTGGGAGAAGTATCTTTTTGTACATTTTATAAAAAAATATTATTTGCCAAAAGTAAAAACAGTGGTTTGAGTCTTAGAGATTGAAAACATTTAATTTCATCTTACATTTATAAATGATATTTTAATATATAATTAATAATAAATTTATATTATTTTGTACTAATATTTTTTATTTTTCAAGATCTATAAATAGAGACTAAGTTTGTTTGATTTTGATACCAATTGTTTTTTACAATTTTTTCAATTTTTGATATTTTAATGATATGGAAGGAGTAGAAAATTGAATAACTTTTAAAATATTTTCTATTTTAGAGTATGAGATATTTAAAAAATAATTAAATATATTTCATGATAGGTAAAGTAAATTATAATGATATGGTGAAAAATATTTAAGGGATGAAAATATTGTAAAGTATATTATATTATAAATCATTCACTACATTATTTGAATTGATCTCACTTAATTACTATTGTAAATACTTTCCCTCTTAATTAATTTTATTTCAATTTTTTTATATTAAATATTTAGTGATCAGTAAAATTTATTAAGTACTATTTCCATTTAAAGTTTTAGATAATGTAGGAAATTTGCATAGATTCAATTATGAGTATATATATTTAGTGAATTTTAAATGTTTTTTTAATAAGTAGCTAAATTTCAAAATTTGGAATGAGATTAATAAGACGTGGAGCATTAATTTTAAATGATGGTTTATGTTAATTAATTATACTACTATTTTCTTAAAAAAAGTTTTGAAATATCATATATACTAGCTTTTTTCATACTTCATCCCGACTAAATTTATTTTTTTTAAATAAAAAATGTAATTTATTTGGGGTGTTATCTTTTTGGACGTGAGATTAGTATGATAAATGTATATATTTAATGGCAAACCGTTGGTACAAAAGTGTGAATTTGAAAACGTTTTGAGAAGTAGTTGGCGATATGTTTTATTTATGCTAACAACTTGATCTTGGATACTAATATTTACTAAACATCATCACAAATTATTTGAAAATTTCTTGTCTTCTTTCTGTTTGTTTAAAAAAATTTGTTAAAAATGAATCAAGTCGGGAGTCTATTGCAATTAATATTTCTGTTTACAAACACGAATTATACATCAACTATGCTCCACACAATTAAATCATCAATTAAATCATGCGAAATCATAAATACTCACTACACAACTCCAAACAATGATAAACTCGAATCCATCAATAAATCATAGATAAACTTACTCCACACAATTATACTATAAACTCGAATTCAAAATCCACACAATTCCTTGGTAATGATTTTATTTAGCTTATTGAAATATTTTTGCTAGATATGATAAGTTTGGTTAAAAACATTTATAATGTGTTATCAATATTTTGTAAAGATCAAACATTTGATACAAAGAGAGAGGCTAAACTACAAGTTATTACACGAGAATGATGCGATGAAATATCATTACTTCAAGAACGAGTTGACTTCTAAAAAAAGCAACTTATCTAATATAGTATTTTGGATCTTATATTGAGAACTTCTAAACAAAAAGAAAGCAAGCAACACATCTAATATAATTTTGGTTCTTATTTTTTTCTAATCTCAATTAATATATATATATATATATATATATATATATATATATATATATATATATATATATTCCTAGTAGCTATTTGATTTTAAATATAGTAGTAATTAGTATAGTTATGAAATGAAAATTAACTCACCTTTTATTCCATGTAGTAATATAAGGTAAGAATTGTTTGCATAGTTCACAACTAAAATACAAATCTTTTTGGGAAAGAGAGTATGATATTTTTGAATTTAAATTTATATTTATAGATTGCCAAGAACTCGTGAATCACTCTTGAATGAAATGATTAAACTATCAAAAAAATATTCGGTAAGTTGCGGTTGTATATTGTATTTTTTTTGTCAATGTATGTATGAAAGATTATTTTCTTATAAAATCATATCTTTTTTATGAATGTATATGTATGAAAGATTATTTTCTTATAAAATCAGTTGAGTGTAGTAAATTCATTGACGGAGTACGGGCATATCTTTGATTGACAACAATATGTACATGAGTTTGATCGTGAATGATAAAAGTATGTTGGTGTTTAAGGAACACATTTTAAGTGTAATTAATTTGAGTAATTATATATACACGTGTTTTTCATACTAATTTCATATTAAATTAAACATGATACTTTTTATTTATTTATTTATTTATTTTTGTAAAAAAATGAGGAGAAGTGAAGGTCCAAAAGACAAAATGGATTATATTAAATTAAACATGATACTTTTTATTTATTTATTTATTTATTTTTGTAAAAAAACTAGGAGAAGTGAAGGTCCAAAAGACAAAATGGATTAACCGTACATACTTTTTGTTGGGTTACCTAATTAAGCTTTCAATGGTTCAATAAGTTTGGTATTCTTAAAACTCGCTATATGGAGCATGTGTATTTCAAAACAATAAAGGAAATGCTGTCATTCGTCTCATCATTTGTCTATGATTTGGCCTTGGATCACTTCCAAGTAACACCCTTCATGATTTCATTACACTTTTAGGTACTTATTAATCATATATTTATTTGGCATTCGTCTTATCATTTGCCAATGATTTGGTACTTATTAATCATATATTTATTTGGGTTAGGATGATTATAAAGTTTTTATATTTTGATGTTATGACACTCATTTTAATTAGGCTTTAGAGTTCTTTTGATTCTAATAGGGAGCGGCGATGACAAAAAAAAAAAGTGAATCTAAAGAATACTTGTGTGCTTAATTATATACAAAACAAACACTTATTATAGTGATTAAATGAAAATTTAATCTACACATCAAACATTTTTTAACCCAAACCGACTCTTCTAAGTTATTCCTAAATATATATTGTGTGTGATGAAAAAAAAAAAAAAGAATCTAGATAATACTTGTTTGCTTATATACAAAACAAACACTTAATATAGTGACTAAATTAAAATTTAGTCTACCTATCAAATATTTTTTAACTCAAACGACTATTCCCAGTTATTTCTCGCTCATCAATTCCTATATTAAAAATAATAAAATATACCGCTCTATTTTGATACGAATTAAAAGTTTGCCAGTGCTCCTAATCGAAAATGACAAACTTTTAATTCATACCAAAAGTGCTACTTTTAATTCATAGTGTGACGGAGATATATTGAGTATCAACTATTGAGTGTTATTTGATCTTATACAATACTCCGTACATTATACATGAACATTGATTGATGCACACGAACTTAGCTCTTAAAGTGAGTGAGTGTCAAATTTTAAATAAATAAAATTCTTAACATACTCAAATCCTACATTTACTTATTTAAATTTATAAAAAAATCAAAACTTGTTATATAATATTTTTTAAGTTTTTAGTAAAATTTTGCACAATTATCATATACTTATTTAAATTTATGAAAAATTAAAATTTGTCATACAATATTTTACGTTTTTAGTGTAATTTTGCACAATTATCATACTTGAGACCTACGGACTACTTATTCTAATGTCTTGTCGGTTTATTTGATGCATATTCAATTGAGCAAGAGTGACACTATAAATAAATTGAATGTGATTCTTTCTTAATTTAAAGTTATATTTTTGCAACACTAATTAAGTTAAATTGACTTCATTCAAGACATAACAACCAATATGTAAAATCTCACAAATAATTGTCAAATAAGAAGACTATTGTTTTTTCATAAATTTAAATAACTAAATTTGAAGTCGAACAACGAAAGTATTTTTAAAACACACAAAAATTGATGAACAACGACCTATAATGGAAGCAGCTGCCTTCCAAACACACACAAGACAAGATAACACTACATAGAGTTGATCCAATGGTCAAAAGGAAGAACGAAATCTGCAACAACCACACAAATTGCAACAAATCTGATCATACCAAAAATAATTAATTAGTACTTTGTTTGGCTGTATGCATCCGAATTCCAAACGAACGATAATCTTCACAAACCTAATATTCTATTGGAGAGATAAGGCTGAGCGCCCCAGAATCAGCCATAGCTCTGAACTGGGATTTGAAAGAAGCAGCAAGGGACTCGTTCTCAGGGCATTCAAAGGTGGTGTGATGATATCGATTGCTCGTTTTGCAAAATTTGCACTCTTTGCGCTGGAGCCTCGCGTAGGTCGAATTGCAATGCTCGATTGTGCAAGCCCACTTCTCCTCATCGAAAAACGGAAAACCGCAATGACAAGTCAACTCGTATCTTGAGCTGTTGAATTTGGCACCCTTTCGGATGTCGCGGAGGCAATGGCACTGAAGATCGAGGTGATATTTGCTATAGCAAATCCCACACGACTTGTTATGGCACATAGCATAAGGGTTGTGCACAGAGTCACAATGGCGGCAAAGTGTGGGCGTGAATTTGGCCCTTTCCTCGTCGGATAATAGCTTTGTTATTGAACTCAAAGGTTTGTAGCCTCTGTATTCGGCTGGACGGTGGTAAGATGATCGGCTAGGTTTAGGATACATCAGTTCGGGGGCGTGAACCTTAGGCGAGAAGATTAATCCTGTGCTCGATTCGATAATATATATATATATATATATATATATATATATATATATATATATATATATATATCTCGTTTGTATCATTAATTTGATGATATAAACAAAAATTCAAAATGAAAAACAAATTTTCGAATGAGTGATTTTCATACCGGGTGCCGGAGACGAGCCGCCGACGATCTTATCCAAGGATTGAGCTAGGGTTCCGACATCGGTATCTGCTCATGGATTAGAACACAAACAAACAATTTTTCAAAATTAGAATTAATTAAACAAACGATGATCAATTCAAAATGAAAAACGAATTTTCGAATGAGTGAGTTTTCGTACCGGGTGCCGGAGCGCCGACGATGTTATCGAAGGATTGAGCTAGGGTTCCGACATCGGTATCTGCTCATGGATTTGAAAACAAACAAACAATTTTTCAAAATTAGAATTAATTAAACAAACGATGATCAAAACTAAGATCGGAAATGAACTGAATTTTCATTCTTACCCAAATTCGACGACGAAGCCATAGTTTCAAACAACAGTTTTTTGATATCAGAATTTTCAGATCGGATCCGAGGAACCCCGAACCTTTAGTTATATCGGGTATGATGCGTGAGGCAGACCCATTTAAAAAAATCATTATTTATACAATTACTACATTTATTTATATTAAATCATTACCATAATTAAAACTGCATAAAATTTACCTTAAAAAATGCACACTTACATTTTTTAAAGGTCTCAACTAAAAAATGAAACAAGTATCCTATAAAATTTTTACTCACAAATAAAATACTTGTAACTTCAAAATAATTTTTATATACTAGGAGTAGTTTTATTTTTTTGTCAAAAAGTCAAAAAATGTACAATATTTTTAAAACTACTTATTTTTTAAGTTAAAAATATTTTTTATCCTACTAAGTATTAATTTTTGTCAAAAAGTCAAAAAAATGTACAATGTTTTTTTTAAAGATATGTGTCCATGTTTCATTGGATAATTATATGCTTGTTTCATTTGGTAAAATACCAAAATACTAATCAAAATTGATTTAATTTTCATTACTTATATATAGTGTAGGATAATATAATAAGATCATAACAACTTTAGTCAATCACACATAATTAACTTGAGAAAATGTTGAGAAAATCGATTGGGGAAATATGAAAAAAGAAAGGGTCCCTAATTGTAATTGGGCATTCGCAACACTTTTATGTGAGAGTCAAAATTATAGTCAACCTCACTTTGATTTTGAAAGTCAAACCTCACTTTGATTTTGAAAGTCAAAATTATAGTACAGCAAATTAAAAACAACCTACAACAAAAACACACAATGAGTTAATTATGTCAACCAAACCAAGAGAAGGGTTGGCGATGAAGAAGTTTGTGTATTATCCTCCACCGATATCTCGGTAACCGTATTGAGTGGGTTACGGCAAGTCGTTCTATGGCGCATAACATAATTTATCCAAAACTAATTATACTGTACGAATCTTATAAAAAATATTCCTACGTACCGGGAGATGGACCCTTCATGATGGTGACTTTATTGTTTGGTTACGCATCGGTTTCCAGTTATAACGTCTTAGGGGCATAATTGTAGTTTCGCATTCTCAGCAAGTGTCGTATAGACATAGTAGTATTAAAACTTCCTCTAATAGAAAGTACAAGTCATGCAGTATTTTTGGACTTCAAATTTCGATCGCTCGATAAATTTTGTACATAAATTTCGTTGTAAAATTAAAACTCGTTAAAGAGGATTTCTTTTACTTCTGTTGTTTATCTATCACAATTCTCTCCCGTATCATTTACTGCATTATTTATCCTCGTCAACAAAGTTTAATTACATTTGTTTTCCATATTAATCTACTTAGACCTCCTCTTTAACACGTTACATACGTGAAAGTCAAAGTTATAGTCAACCTCGATTTGATTTTGAAAAACAACACAATTGTCGCGACATATTCTATTTGAATCATCAAGCAGAGACATTCTTCATATTCTGTCACGTCGGCGGCAATTAAAAACTCATCCTCTCGTCTTGTTACTTCATAATTTCATTGTGAATTGAAATACCCAATTAAAAACAACATACAACATACACAAAATGGAGTTACTTTAAATTATGTGTCAACCAAAGAGGGAGTGGAGATGAAGAAGTTTGTGTATTATCCATTTATCCTCCAGTTATAACGTCTTAGGGGCATAATTGTAATTTTGCATTCTCAGCAAGTGCCTTAGTAGTATTAAAATTTCCTCTTATAGAACGTACAACGTCACTCGTACAGTATTTTTGGACTTCAAAATTTGATCGCTCGATAAATTTTGTACATAAATTTTGTTTCGTTCTAAACGAGGATTCCGTTTACTTCCGTTATTTATCTATCCACAACTCTCTCCCATATCATTTGTTATTTATCCTCGTCAACATGAAAGTCAAAGTTAACAAATAACCTTCTTGTGCCTTTTGTTTAGGCGATCATGATCATTAATTTGATGATATAAACAAAAATTAAAAATGAAAAACAAATTATCGAATGAGTGATTTTCGTACCGAGTGCCGGAGACGGGGCGCCGACGATGTTATCGAAGGATTGAGCTAGGGTTCCGACATCGGTATCTGCTCGTGGATTAGGGAAAACAAACAAACAATTATTCAAATTTAGAATTGATTAAACAAACGATGATCAAAACTAAGATCGGAAATGAACTGAATTTTCATTCTTACCCAAATTCGACGACGAAGCCATAGTTTCAAACAACAGTTTTTTGATATCAGAATTTTCAGATCGGATATGATGAGTGAGGCAGAGGGGACTTGGTTTACTTGCGGCCCCTCTAGAGGGATTTAGGGGGGGTCCGGTGCCATTTTGCACCAGATATTATCCTGTGTATTTTCAACCGTATGATTTTAATTGATTAGATCTAGCGCTTAACATCAATAAAAAAAATTTGTCCAACATATTCAACTCTCTGCCCGTAATTATATTTATTATAATATTTAAAAAACAAAAACAAAGCTCCTTTACGTAAGCCGTAATTATATTTATTTTATTATAATATCTATTTAAAAAAATAAAATCAAAGCTCTAATTATATTTATTTTATTTATAAATATTCAATTCTCTTCCCGTAATTATATTTATTATAATATTTAAAAAAAAAAAAAAACTACTTTGCGTAAGCCGTAATTATATTTATTTTATTATAATATATATTTAAAAAAAACAAAATCAAAGCTTTAATTATATTTATTTTATTATAAATATTCGATCAACTCTCTTCCTTAATTATATTTATTATAATATTTTAAAGAAAAAAAAGCTCATTTGCATAAGCGTATTTATATTTATTTTATTATAATATCTATTTAAAAAAATAAAAATAAAAATCAAAGCTCCTCTATTTATTTTATTATAATATCTATTTAAAAAAATCAATGCACGTAATTATATTTATTTTCAAATAAATAAATATTAACTGATAACTTTTTATATTTAAAAGTGCGCTGCGTAATTATATTTATTTTATTATAATATCGATGCTTACAAATAAATAAATAGTGACTCTTCAGCTTTTTATATTAAAAAAACTCAAAAAAATTGTTAAAATATATGAATTAAATTTGTTTTTCAGTCATTCACAGTTCGCAATTTTTTTTATAAGTTCAAGAATTGAAGAACAGTATAACAACAAGAATATCTAATCAGGTTAGTTCAAATGGTTAATTTTATATTGTGATTTAAATTAGTTTATTTTATTAAATATTGTGAATTTTATATTTATGAAATATATATTTTTTTAAATATTACAGATTTCATAAGAAAGATTTTTGTGATGGATGAGTATAAAGATTGGATACCTGTAGTTGGAATGAATTTTGATACCTTAGAGGTTGCGTATGAGTTTTGGAAAACTTATGCAAATAAAATGAGATTTGGCGTGAGAAAAGAGTACAGTAACAAAAATAAAAAGACAGGAGTGATTACAAATCAGTTGTTTGTGTGTTGCAAAGAAGGGGTAAAAAGAGGAAAACAAATTGATGTTGAAATTCGTCACCGTTCAGATACAAGAACAAATTGTATGTCGAGGCTAAATGTGTGTTTGGATAAAGAAAGCGGCAAATATGTAGTGAAAGAGTTTATAAAGGAGCATAATCATGAGTTACATTTGGCTTCAACTACTCACATGATAAGATCACATCGAGAAGTTACAACATCTCATGCCCTAGCAATCGAATTGGCCACGGACTCGGGTCTTACTCCTAAAATGACACAAGAGTTGTTGAGTAGAGAGGCTGGAGGAGGAAATAAGCTTGGATTTGTTATTGAAGATCAGAAATCTTATTTGAGATCAAGAAGAAAAAGAGATATGGCTCACGGGGATATCGGGAGTATTTTGACATATTTCGAGAAACGAATAATGGATGATAATAATTTTCATTATGCTCTACAACTTGATAGTGAAGAACAAGTCACAAACATATTTTGGGTTGATGCAAAAATGGTGGCTGATTATGATGTTTTTGGTGATGTAGTCACTTTTGATACTACTTTCGGCACTAACGAAGAAAAGAGGCCACTAGGTGTATTTACCGGATTTAACCATCATAGACAAATAGTGATTTTTGGGGCTGCACTTCTATACGACGAGACTTGTGATTCTTTTGAGTGGCTCTTTACGACTTTTGTCAACACACACAAGGGTAAAAAACCTCGTTCGATTTTTACAGATGAAGATGCTGCTATGTCAAGTGCATTAGAGAAAGTTTGGAAAGAAGTTCCTCATGGACTTTGCACTTGGCATATAAGACAAAATGCATTGAAGCATTTGGGATGTTACATGAAGAACAAGTCTCCAATATTGTCCGATTTTAATAAGTGTATGTATGAGTACGAAGATGTGGAGGAATTTGAGAATAAGTGGAAGATTATGCTTGAATGTCACAACTTGATGGAAAATAATTGGTTGAAAAGAATATATGGAAAGAGGAAAAAATGGGCCAAGGCTTATATGAAAAATATATTCACACTCGGTATTCGAAGCACTCAAAGTTGTGAAAGTGTCAATAGTGATTTGAAAGATCACTTGAAGTGTACTTTGGGAGTTGGTGATTTTTTTAAACACTTTGATAGGGTGGTGGAACAAAAACGGCAAAAAGAATTGGAAGCGGAGTTCAAATTGAGAGAAAATTCACCTTCTTTGGCATTTTCAAAATCTCCTATATTAAAGCAAGCTTCACAAAGGTATACTCTCAAATTTTTCAATCTTTTCAAGGAGTAGTATGGGTGTGTTGATTCTTTCATTGTCAATGAAAATAGTGAAGACCCGAAAATATTTGTTGTTGCCCGACATGATGCAAGTGAGAAGGTTTATCAAGTATTTTGTGATATTCAAAGTGAAAATGTTTTGTGTAGTTGCATGAAATTCGAAGGTGAGGGAATATTGTGTTGTCATGTTTTAAGAGTGTTTAGCCGACTCAACATAACAAGTATACCGGAGAAATACATTTTGCATAGGCAAACAAAAGTAGCTAAGAGTCGAGTTTTATTGGAAGAAGAGAAACCAAAGGAAGAGGAAGAAGCCAAATTTTGGATTCGAAGAGTTCAATCACAACTTCTTCGATTGACATATCAAGCTTCAATGAACAAGGATACTCGTGATTTAATGGAAGCGATGATAAATGAATGTGGTAAGAAGTTTCAAGGGTTTTCAATGGGAGATGAAGTTGAAAATGTAGATGTTATTGAGAACAAGGTGATTGATCAAATGAAAAATATAAGAGGATTGAAGCAAAAACAAGGCGTGAATGGGAAAAGAAGAATGAAACCTCAACATGAGATTCGTCAACAGAAAAATAGAAAAAAGACAAAATCAAAGAAGGTAAAATATTGTTTTTAATACTTTTATAAGTTATTATTTTTTATTCAATGTTGTTGTGAACTTTAAATTTGTGTTTTTAACGTGTAGGGAGATTGTTCGAGCTCGCATGTTACTAAATTGATGGAAAATAGACCGAGTTCTACCGAGATTCTTCTTCACCCTTCTTCCAGTCTTGAAAATCTAAATCAGGTAATTTTTTATTTTTAAAAAAATCTTTTACTCTCTGTTATGTTATATGTATAATTATTATGATTTTGTAGGATTCTACTACTTTTGATCTAAATGTGGAACCAAACCAAAATATTGAAGATGTGTCACTGTCGACTCCTTTTCACATTCTTTTAAATCGAATGAGGTATAGTAAAATATTTTTATATAAAACATGTATGTAGCTCATTTACCTAATATACTTTTTATTTTAATTATAAATTGTACTGAGGTGCCAGATTTGAAATAAGAACTTTGATTATGTTATACATTTGCAGTTAACTGAGGGGCAGATTTTGATCAGAAGACTTTGTTTATGTTATGCTTGCACTCGAAAGATTGCACTTCTGGACAAATTTTGTTTTTGTTTAATATTTTTTTTTATTAAACTTTGTTTATGTTATACTTGCACTTTTGGACATATTTTGATTTTGTTTTGCACTTTTGGACAGATTTTGATTTTGTTTAATATTTTCTTATTGTTATTAGTATATTTGTTGGAAGGTTTTAACATTTTAATTTGTTATTTTTTTAGTATATTTTTTGGAATGATTTAAGGTTTAATATTTATTATGTGATTTTTATAGTGTGAAGTGATAGAATTAAAAAATATAATGTATAAATAGTAACAAATTAATTAATTTAATTTTAATGTTAATTAGTTACTGTATTTGATAAATATTTTTAATAAAAATGAGTTGTTGTGAGAAAACAGATTTAACTCATTATATATTTTACAATTTATTAGGATTTTGTTTTTTTAATAGATATTATAATAAAATAAATATAATTACGGCTTACGCAAAGGAGCTTTGTTTTTTTTGTAAGGAGCTTTGTTTTTTTTTTTTTAAATATTATAATAAATATAATTACGGGAAGAGAGTTGAATATTTATAAATAAAATAAATATAATTAGAGCTTTGATTTTGTTTTTTTTAAATAGATATTATAATAAAATAAATATAATTACACTTACGCAAAGGAGCTTTGTTTATTTGTAAGGAGCTTTTTTTTTTTTTTTTTTAATATTATAATAAATATAATTACGGGAAGAGAGTTGAATATTAATAAATAAAATAAATATAATTAGAGCTTTGATTTTATTTTTTTTAAATAGATATTATAATAAAATAAATATAATTACGGCTTACGCAAAAGAGCTTTGTTTTTGTTTTTTAAATATTATAATAAATATAATTACGGGCAGAGAGTTGAATATGTTGGGCAGATTTTTTTTATTGATGTTACTACATTTATTTATATTAAATCATTGCATATTTAAAACTGCATAAAATGAGTTATCTTAAATAAAGGTTTTGACTAAAAAATGAAACAAGTATCCTATTAAATTTTAAATACAATTCTATTTTTATTTTTTAAAATTTGACTCACAACTAATTACTTTTTAACTTGAGAATTATTTTTTATATACTATGTGTAATTTTATTTTGTGGTCAAAAAGTCAAAAAATGTACAATATTTGTAAAACTACTTACTATTTTTTATCCTACTAATTATTATTTTTCGGCAAAAAGAAAAAAATGTACAACTTTTTTTAAGATATACGTGTCCGTGCTTCATGTGCTTCATTGGATAATTATATGCGTGTTTCATTTGTTAAAATACAATGATACTTGTGAAATTTGATTCAATTTTAGTCAAATCACGAATCATAATCAACTTGGTTCATATAGAAGCGTTCCGGAATTGGCCATATATATCAAACATTTTAGCCTTGAGGGAAGCAGCGCGGACCTAATTGTCCACGGGGTCACTTAAGTGCATAACATAATAAACACAATTACACAATGTGCATAAAATCAAATAAATTTATCGAAAACTAATGGTACGAATCTTATAAGTAATATATATTCGTACATACCGGGAGATGGACCCTTCAAGATGTTGGGATTTTCGCCCAATTCCGTCTACAAGAAACGATAAACAAACACGAACGAAAATTAACGAGAATAAAAGAACACAAAGAATTATAGTGGTTCACCCCTCAATGGGCTACGTCCACTCTCGCCGCTGCAGATCTTTCCACTAGAATACTCAATAGACGACTCCGGGGAGTTTACAAACGCACGCACACGTATCACAATAAACTCACGCTCTCGACTATTCTATGACTCTAGGATTTTTCACGATGATCCTCTCATACTAATTACATTGTTGGAGACTCCCTTTTATAGGCCTAAATACATGAGAAACCCTAATCCCAATTTAGGTAGGAGTCCACGCCGAAAAAGGATACCAAAAACGCGAAACTTGGCGAGCAAGAAAAACATCCGCGCTGCCAGCGCGAAAAACGGCGCCCGCCAAAGCATTTCGGCGCCCGCCGAAATGCACCCGCGACCGCCGTTGGTCCAATGGCGCCCGCCAAAAGACCCAAATCTTGGCAGTCCGCTTTTTCTTGGTTTCAGCGCCCGCTGGGCATTTTCAGCGCCCGCTGGCGCATGCCCATCGCCCGCTGGCAGGCTCCGGCGCCCGCTGGACGGAGTCTGGCACCCGCCAGCCTACTTGGCACCCGCTGGCTCTTCCGACTTCGTTTGCATCCTCCTTCGTCCTCGATTTCGACTCCATCTCCCAACAATCTCCCACTTGGAGGCGAAATTCGATCACCTCCCACTGCAGCGGCATCCCCGGTCATTACCAACGTCGCCCAGTCGAAGTTTCAACCAACTTCGACGCACCACGACTTCTCAGGTTCTTCCAGGCCTTCATCACATTGCCATGCCCGTTAACCTTATCATCACCTCGCAACTCCCTTTCGGACCTCCGAAAGCGCAACATTGAAACCAAGCTTCTCAAAGCTCCCAAACGTCGCTTCCCCGAATTGCTTGTGAACCGGCTAACTCCCACTGTATGGACAACGTCGGCATTCACATGCCCGTCGTCTATCCCCGACGACATTTTTCGAAATCCTCCAACATTCTCATTGCTAGTTTCACGATTCCCTTGCATACTCCTCTCCGTTTCCAGAATCCTAATCACCGGACTCTCTCCAAAACGATCCCCAGAGCTGCATCCAAATCGTCTAACAACTCCCACCGCATGGGAAATGTCGGACTCCTCAACAATGCTATTCGAAATTTTCATAAGTCCTTCTTCAGCAGAGTCACAAGAAGACTTACCCGAATGCATTACCTCGTCTCTTACCAACGAGTCACATCTTGACAATAACGAGCTCATCTCGTTTCTCATTGTCCTATTGCTCGAATTTTCAGCCCACATTGCTACGCCATCTCGCTTTGAAAGCATATGATTGAACATCGAGACCTCCTCCGGTTGGTCTACATGGGCCACATCTACCGGAACATCTCCCAAATCATATCTCAGCTCTCCATCTTCTGATTCTCTCTCGGCTACTGAGAATCGTACTCTTCTCTGCTTCTCGAGACACGGACTCCGATCCATATGAGGTTCCTCCGAACTCACTTTTGGTTGCAACCTTCTTTCGCTCATATGACCCAGCCCACAATGCTCAGGCTCATTGGTGTCGTCGGCCACACCAATATCACGACCACAAGTCGTAGTGTAAAGGGTACCCGTCCTTTGACCACGAGCAATAACCATTGCACCCTTTGACACCTTCCAAGACCCATTCTCGAACGTAACTTTGTGTCCACCCCTCTCAAGCTGGCTAACCGAGATCAAGTTTCCCCACAGCTTCGGCACACACCTTACATTCGATAGCTTCAACGTCTGCCCAAACGACGTCTTCAATCTCACGTTACCAACACCTACGACGCCCAAGGTCTTTCCATCCCCGAGATGAACCTTACCGTGATCTCCGGCAACGAAATCCTCCATGCCTTCACGTCTCGTCGTTGTGTGAAACGATGCTCCTGAGTCAAGCACCCAAGAGTTTCCGAGAGGCTCAGAAGATGTTAGCAAGACATCTCCACTCTCGTCTTCTTCCGTCACCGCATTTGTCCCGCCTCCAATCCCCGAAAGCTCTCCACAATGCCTCTTTAAGTGACCGATTTTTCTGCAATTCCAGCACTTGAATTGCTTCTTCTTTCGGTTGCTCGAACTCACCCTTTCACTGCGTTTGAAATCCCCATGGCAATGCTCACCTCGGCTCATGGGCATGGCCGACGTAGTTGAACTAGATGCTTCCCCGGAATCCCTTCTCCGAACTCCCTCGGCAAGGACGCGGTCCCTCACATCTTCAAGCTTCAACTTCTCACCTCCCATGGAATCACCCAACGCCTCTCTTATTGGTTCCCAGCTAATCGGTAGCGATGCCAATAAGGTTAGGGCCAGAACTTCATCATCAACCTCGATCTCAAACGAAGTCACTTCTTTGACAATCGAGTTGAACTCGTTCACATGAGTCGCAACCACACCATCGTCTTCCATCTTCAAATGGAACAACCTCTGCAACAGGGCCACTTTGTTCGTCACCGATGGCTTCTCGTACAAGTCGGACAGAATTTTCATCATCCCCGCGGTCGTCTTCTCCTTCATTACCTTCTTGGCAACGTTCTCCGACAACGTCAAACGGATCAATCCGAGTACTTGTCGATCAAGGAGAGTCCAGTCCGCCTCGCTCGTCTCTTCTGGCTTCACGCCTTCCGACGATAGATGAATTTTCTTCTCGCCCAGGTACTTCTCGATTTCCATCCTCCAGGATGCAAAATCCAAGCCGTCAAATCTCGTAACTCCAAAGATCGTGATGTCTCCCATCGTTTCTTCGATTGCCCAGCTTTTCCAACCAAAGCTCTGATACCAGTTGTTGGGATTTTCGCTCAATTCCGTCTACAAGAAACGATAAACAAACACGAACGAAAATTAACGAGAATAAAAGAACACAAAGAATTATAGTGGTTCACCCCTCAATGGGCTACGTCCACTCTCGCCGCTGCAGATCTTTCCACTAGAATACTCAATAGACGACTCCGGGGAGTTTACAAACGCACGCACACGTATCACAATAAACTCACGCTCTCGACTATTCTATGACTCTAGGATTTTTCACGATGATCCTCTCATACTAATTACATTGTTGGAGACTCCCTTTTATAGGCCTAAATACATGAGAAACCCTAATCCCAATTTAGGTAGGAGTCCACGCCGAAAAAGGATACCAAAAACGCGAAACTTGGCGAGCAAGAAAAACATCCGCGCTGCCAGCGCGAAAAACGGCGCCCGCCAAAGCATTTCGGCGCCCGCCGAAATGCACCCGCGACCGCCGTTGGTCCAATGGCGCCCGCCAAAAGACCCAAATCTTGGCAGTCCGCTTTTTCTTGGTTTCAGCGCCCGCTGGGCATTTTCAGCGCCCGCTGGCGCATGCCCAGCGCCCGCTGGCAGGCTCCGGCGCCCGCTGGACGGAGTCTGGCACCCGCCAGCCTACTTGGCACCCGCTGGCTCTTCCGACTTCGTTTGCATCCTCCTTCGTCCTCGATTTCGACTCCATCTCCCAACACAAGATGGTGTCTTTATTGTTTGGTTACGACTTAGGGTCATAACTGTAATTTCGCATTCTCATACAGTATTTTTGGACTTCAAATTTTGATCGCTCGATAAATTTTCTACATAAATTTCAAAACGAGGATTCCGGTTACTTCCGTTATTTATCTATCGACAACTCTCTCCCATATCATTTGTTATCTATCCTCGTCAACGAGGCTTACGCTTGCTCTCGATATTACAAAGTTATAGTCAACCTCGCTTTGATTTTATAAAAAATAAGACAACAGTCGCGACATATTATATTTGAATCATCAAACAAAGACATTCTTCATATTCGTCACGAAAGCAATGTTCTCTCGCGTTTCTATTGAGCTCCGGTGAATGTGACCATATATGTGAGATATGAATCGATTTTCAAATCAACAACTAATTAAGCGGATCGATCATCGAACATATTAAATAAAATCTTACACATCGTCGAGAATCTTGGAAACAACCATTACACCCGTGACAAGCAACCTATATGAACATTGAGCGACACGACGGGAGATTGAGTTTATTAGAGTAGTAGTCGGTATCGGGACAAAATTACGTAAATAATTTTAGTGCAAAAATATTCCAATCAAATATTACGTATAATCTTCCCTCCATTCGCAACTTACCAAAAGCAATTAAACCGACTCTTTCCCTAACTTGTCTACTATATTCTGAGAAAAAAAAATCGTTAGTATATACCGTATATTTAGAAAGTAATTAATTCGGACTTTCGAAAGTGTATTAAATAAAAATAAAATTGTAATAGTAGTATATAAGGTCACCTCAATAAATTTTATTTCAAAATAAATAAAAATAAAAATAATTAAAATATACTTAGAATTCTAGGCTATAATATTTAACCTGCATTATGCAATAGTATTTAATATTATAACATTAAATTTTAATTATTATATTGTATTTAAATTTTAAACTATTTTCAAAAAAATCTCAATCATATTTATTTAATCTTTCAAAAAAAAAGTTTATTTATTCATTTAAACTATTTTCAATGTGATAAAAAATAAAAAAATAAAAAAACAGTAGAAAAAACACAAAAAATCTTAGAATTGTTATTTTGTACCAAATAATTTTATTAACTTATTGTGTATCAAATATAATTTTAATACAAAAAATTATTTACTTAGAATTGTTATTTCTTACTTAATAGTATATTTTTTTACTAAAAGATATTGTATTCTTAACAAACTATACGTAGTTTTTTAATTGAATAATCTCTAATACTTTTGATGATTTTTTTTAATTAAAAAAATTGTAAAATAAATATAAAATTAGTAGTTTTTTTAATTGAACAATCTCTAATTAAAATAATTTTTTTAATTAAAAAATTGAAAAATAAATATAAAATTAAATGTGAGAGGCCCTATTTGGATTTCTAGTTTAGATATATAGAATTTACGTAGATTAAAATGAAGATTCAATACTAAATAAATAAATATATTTATTGAATTATAAATGTTTTTATAAAATAAATTACAAATTTTGGAAGAAGACGCATTAAATTTAAATGATAGCTTATGTTATATTATATATATATATATATATATATATATATATATATAACTAAATTAATACATGTATAAATTCAAATGCTCACTAGTTCTACGCAACTCTACATAATTACAAAAACTTGAATCTCAATTAATACATAAACTCAAATTAAATTCAAACTCTACAAAAAATTCACAAGATAAACTTGCTCCACAGAATTAGATAAAGCAATTAGAAACTCATTTTAAATATAATAGATTTAGTTAACATTGTAGTATAATAGATTTATGTGAAGAGATTGTATATATATTTGTTTAATGTGATTTTATCAGAGTTATATTATAATGAAAAATTATTTTCTAGTTGATTGTAGTAATTCTGGCAAGTTTACCATTATGGACGGGGTTTAATGTGACTTCATTATGGGGTGGGCATTTGGATTGGATTTTGAATTTTTTTTAGGAAAAATAGAAAGAATTTTAAAATGTTTTAGCTAGAGGATGGATGATTCAAAGTATGTTTTTCAATAAGTTTGGTATTCTTGAAACTGCTATATGGAGCATGCGTATTTCATAAGGTTTCCCATTCGTCTTATCCTTTGCCAATGATTTGGCCTTGATCACTTCCATGTAGCCACGTCCCTTCAAGATTTCATTACACTTTTAGGTACTTATTAATCATATATTTATTTGTGTTAAATATTTATAAAGTTTTTATATTTCAGTGTTATGACACTCATTTTAATTAGCTAAATTTTGAGGATAAATTGGATTGACACAATATTTTTTTTCTTTGCTTCAGATTAGGTATATCATTTCCAAACAAAAATTAGAAAACTACAATACAACCTATTAAATAAATATAAGGGAGATTTTGGATATTAGGTATTTAGTTATAACTGAAATAATTTTTTTCTAATTATAAATAGGTGGTTAATTGATTAATTAATTATAAAGCCGCGTCATCATTCATCAGCCGAGTTGAATCGGCAGGAGGAACCTCGAGCTCCATTGGATCGTCCTTGAGAAAACGAAGGGCTCGGGCGAGGTCCTTCTTCACCGCTTCTTCATA
This sequence comes from Euphrasia confusa, assembly GCA_954870475.1. Taxonomy (NCBI): domain Eukaryota; kingdom Viridiplantae; phylum Streptophyta; class Magnoliopsida; order Lamiales; family Orobanchaceae; genus Euphrasia; species Euphrasia confusa. The sequence continues at coordinate 34,754,366 of OX940963.1, read as the reverse complement.
TTCTCGCCACTCCCTAACCGTTCTGGTTCGCGCGTGGTCTCTACGGGTCGTCCGGCATGAAGATTTCTGGTCTACTGAGAACGGGAGTGATCGTGAAATTGACGAAGGGTGTAAGAATAATATGAGCGGAGGGGGGGAACGAAATTGATTTCGCCGCTCTGTTAAGTTTTTTACTTGAGCTAATATGAAACTTCGTTCGGATTTGGGCTTTTTCGGGTATTAAATTTAATGGGCCGACATTTCGTATGGTGTGGGCCTTGTATAAGACAGCCTTATTTTCAAACGCAAATCCGTATGGTGTGGGCCTTGTATAAGACAGCCTTATTTTCAAACGCAAATCCACGTGACGCCGATTAGATTTCACGAGACTCCCTCCGATCGTTGATCCCGGGCTAAGAGTATTAATCGATGTTCAGTTCGATTCGAATGAGAAATATAATCGATTTGTTTTCAAATCCATGAGCAGATACCGATGTCGGGAACCCTACCTCAATCCTTCGATGACATCGTCTGCGCCCCAAACTCACCCATTCGATAATTTTTTTTTTAATTTTTGTTTATATCATTAATTCAAATTAATGATACAAACGATCTACATACTATATATATTATCGAATCGAGCACAGGATTAATCTTCTCGCCTAAGGCACCCGCCCCCGAACTGTGGTATCTTAAACCTAGCCCATCTACCAATTAACTTAAGACAGTTCCAAATACGAATAAGCATGTCATGGTTTCCATTTTTAGGAATTCAACTTTTTAAATAGAATAGAATGTTGAGTAATGAGTAATGACTGAGGCTTTAGAAAAAAGAATGACATTAGTTGTAAATAATTGTATAAATTAAGATATACAGTAATTAAGATTTATCAAAAATCATGTACCTCAAATTCAATTTAAGTATAGATATATAAGAGTATTAATCCACATTAATATAAAAAAAACCTAATTTTCCCAAAAAATAAAAATTATAGTAAACAATATGTGAGATTTTTTGGGGTTGATTATTATCGAAATTTTGAGCTTTGTGGGTCGTGTTCTTGGGTATTGACAGTAGATTTCTCGACATTTTAAGTATTTGGTTTCTCTTTGATTATGCTTAGTTTGAGGCATTGTGAGTCAATCGGGATTTTGGAGTTAATTATTATCGGGATTTCGAGCTTTGTGAGACGTGTTCTTGAGCATTGACAGTAGATTTCTCGACATTTTCAGTTTATGGTTTCTATTTGATTATGCTTAGTTTGAGGCATTGTGAGTTGATTGAGATTTTGGGGCTAATTATTATCGAAATTTTGAGCTTTGTGTGTCGTGTTCTTGATCAGTGACCGCAGATTTCTCAATATTTTGAGTTTATGATTTCTTTTTTATTATGCTTAGTTAGAGTACATGCTCAGAGTAGAGAAATAAGATTATTCTGTGCAGCGTTACAAGGACAAAGAGAAGTTACACCGAGGGTGCTCAAGTCTTCAACTGGTTTAGAGGGTATAATAAGTTCATATGTGAATGATTACTTTCTTTGTCTCTCCGTCTAAACAACGAATCAACTGGTTCCGCTTTCTGTGTTTTTGGGACACAATTAAAGTTATGTATTGGTTCTAACGCAGTCGCAAAACTTTCTCCTAAAAAGTGGGGAGTTTCTGGAAACTTTAGTCTTCTTTTGGTTGGTCTACTTGGGCAGTTACTATCCTTCTCAATCAAGGAATAGACATCAGACCAAACCTTGCAGCAATCTTGGGATTGACCATGTTAGATGCTTTTTTTCTCGGTGGCACGTGTTTAGCTCAGATCTCTTGTTACTGGCCTCCATATAAGCGTTGGATTTTAGTTCATGAAGCTGGTCACCTTCTTGTAGGTAAATCACGTTTCGATATTCATATTTATTTCCTTCTTTTGGTGCTGTAGTTTGAAGCAGAATACCTGAAAAATGAAATTATATGTTTCATGTATTGTGGGGATTAATTGCTTCTTTTATGGGTGAATTAGTTTTTTCTTTTTCTTTTTTCTGTACAGTATATTGATGTATATCATCTGTGTTGTCAAATCTTGTGGATTTATAGCATACCTGATGGGTTGTCCGATTTGCGGTGTAATTTTAGACCCGATTATTGCAATGCAGATGGGGATTCAGGGGCAGGTAATTTCACTCTGTCATGCTTTCTTTGACATCCTCAGCTTCATCGGGGTTTAAACTTAATCCTACAATTGTTTTTCGCTTTTCCTGTTATAATTTTCAAAATAGTTGAGGTTTCCAGTATTTGGAAGCAGTTCATGGAATAGGTTTCAGTGTCCGATAGATAGTGTAAATGGGTTTTTTTTTTTTTAAATCTTCATATTAGCTCAGATCCTCAAAGTAAATCCATTGTTAGTTTTAATTTCATGTGCAGTGCCAGGCAAAAAGGCTGATCCCATCCCTAAAACCATCAATCTTCAAGGTTCTGTTTCCTTCCTTTCATTATATGATGTGATGATTAATTAGTACTCCGTAATACATTAATTGATCCATCGTTTCGTAGGAAGTTTTCCCTTCTGTTATACTTTAACTCTTTTTTAAACTGGATTTGTTTTGTATGAATTCTTGATTTGTCCATTTTGTATTGTCTATCTTTCTCTCGGGTTTCCAAATGTTTCAAACACTTTTATAATCTAACAAATGAGAGCTGAAATAAACGTCATCATATCCAGAATCCTTTGCCACTGACTTCTACCCTTAGAGCATGTACAATGGTGGGTTCAGTTCATACCAACCCACCACAAATTAATAATTTATTAATTTATTTTCAATCACTTTTCTTATTAACTGAATTACATAATCTATACTTGCATTGGTTTTTTGGTTTGAACCGAATTGGGTGGGTCATACAAACTTTTACTTTTTTAATTATATATTTTTTATTAAATAAAATATACACTTGAATTACAAATATTTATTATTCATTATTATGTATAAAAATAATAAATTGTATTTAATTTTGTTAATAATTTAAAATTATGTGTAAAATAATTTAAATTAAAAAAATAATTAAATTTTAATTTAATTAACAAATAATTTAAATTATTTAAGTTTTCATAAATTAAAAAACAGCAAAAAAAACTAAAATTATTTGTGCAAATAGAGTTTTACGCAAATAATTTTAATTTAACACAATTAAAATTAACAATTATGATTATAGTTTAGCGCAAATAATTTTAATTTAATAATTTTAATTTGACAAAATTAAAATTAAAAACTATGATTATAGTTTAACTTAAATAATTTTAATTTGATAATTTTAATTTAAATAATGAACTGGAACTCCCAATGGTACGAGTTCACTTTAATGAGTTCAAACTCAAAAAAATTGTTACCATTGTACATACTCTTACAAGTCCATTCGTGAGCTGATGTCACTCTTTTTGACATACACACCAGAAGGCTATCACTCTTTCACCATATCGTGATCTATTAGAGTAAACAAGACAACTTATTATTACTTTGTTTTCTGTCTCTCTTATTGTGGTGGTTATTTGCTTTTGATTCAAAATGTGTTTGGGTATTATTGTAACATGATTTTTAAAACACATCCGGACCAGACCAGTGATTGCTTTTTTAATTCGGTATTAATGTTTGTAGTATTACTTATTCATCTCGTGAGATTTACTAATATTTTAGCTTTTACATTTATAAAATATAATCGAATTTCACATTTGTTCTATTTCTATTAATTAACTTTTTTTTTTTTTGGCCGACTAGTTTCAACAAGGATTTTCTGGTAATGAAATGTTTCTCTGGCCTCTGATGATAAGTAATGCATGTTAACAACTTCTTGGACCTTGTCCTTGTGGCATTCAAAGGTTGATATCATCTTTGTTGTTTTGCTTACACAAGTCTATGTGAACACACGCAAATACACGCACTCAAAACAAGTTGAACCAGAAAAAAAAATAATGCACTCAAAACAAGTTGAACCAGAAAAAAAAATAATGACCCGTGGCATTTTTTTTCCCAATAGTGAGACACGCGTCTCTATTGCATTTTTAAGTTAATATTATTAAATTATTTATTACTCCTATATTTTATTAAATTGGTATCAAATAAGGAAAAAATAGAAATGAGTTGTGGATAAGTAGAATGAATTGAATTAATAATTGGTGAATACTCAAATAATTATTTTATTAAGAGACTGAGTTGTAAAAATATTTCAAGGATAAAAATAGTTAAATACAATTTAAAATATTTTAAGTTTGCAAATTTTAATTTGTAGATACTATATTTACTTATTTAGCAAATACTCTTATAATATTACTTTATTTTTCAAGTATTGATGTGCAAGTAAAAAAAATTTGGATGTAATTTTTTTAATTAAAAAGAAAAATAAGTGTAAATTTATATTTTAAAGTGAAAAACTAAATAAATTAAATTGAGTTATTAAAAAGATGTATATAATTAATTGAAAGGAGTATTATGAAGAAAAAAAAGAAAAAATATTAAATAATTTTAATGAGAATAATAAAAATGTGAAAAAAATTGGTGAAGAGACATGTTTTTTTTAATTTAATTTCACACGATTTAAGTTTAGTTTAATTAAGATCCCTTATTTTCACACTCATTCAATTTATCTGTATTAAGTTTTTTTACAAAATAAATTAAAAATAATTTAAATTAATAATTTTAAATATACAATCTAATTAGTATATATTATTATTTTTATAAAATAAATTATTTTTATTTTAATTCAATTTAGTTAATTTGGTTAAAGAAGATGTCCTACTGGAATTTATTTGGGTGGCCGTTGGAAAGCGCCTCGATCTCATCTAATTGTAGTATATAAAGAAGATGACAAATTAGGTTTCCCATTCCACGAAATTGAAATCTGTGTTGTCTGCGGGAACCATCCATAACCAACCTATAAATCGATCGATCGATCCTTCAAGAATGTCTTCAAGCAAAGGAGTATCGAATATCGGTTCCCGATCTATCTACCGGTATGAGATCGATCTGGATCTGGATCTGGATCTGGATCTAGGTTTTATCGATTGTTTGATTCTTTCTTACGTTTTTGCTAATTAATTTTCACAGATATCGAAGAAGTGAAAACCATAGCTCAATCCGACGCCGTCCGATCTCCTGATGGTATACATGGATATTCAATTCAATTGAGTTGTTTTTAATCGTTCTGTTTCCTTCTTCTGATTGTGATCGATTGATTTCATTTCCTGTTTGGAATCCATCAGGAAATCAGTGCGTGCAGGTTTGTGATCCTTAATTAATTACAGAAATTCATCTGTTTTATTGTTTGTTTTTGCTGATTCGTGAAATTAATCGACGACGCCCAATCTCCCGATGGTTTTAATCTTTGTTTGATTTCCTGTTAGGTAAAAATGGAGTGATTTAATGGACCCAGGTTTGTGATCCTCAATTACAGATATCTGTATGATTTTTTTGTAGTATTACAAACAATATTGTTGTAAAGCTATTTTAATGATATATTTCTTTTGTTTCTTCTAATCCATAAATTAACCACCAAACAGTTCTTGATGATCTGGTGGAAAGATACTTTGAGAATACTGACGCCCGAGTACTCCAACAACTTTTTTGAGGTTTTTTTACAATTGTTATACAGTACCTTTTTTATAAGATCAAAAATTATTTTTCTTACGAACTTTTGTGAGAATCCGTAGAGCTATTTGGTAATTACAAAAAATAAAATAAAATAAAATTAGAATCAAATAAAATTTATAGATTATTAAAATCCATTAATGGCTTGAAATATCTATAACTTTTTTTTTAAGATTTCCAAAATCGTACTATTGAAATACACCCCTGAATTTAACTCTCTAAAATAAGTTTGACCAAACAATCTATATGAAGTTGTACATCTAAATAAAATGAGTGCACAATTAGTTCTTTTTTTAATTTCAAAATACGTACTAGTATTTAGTTTTTTCTTTTTTGAAAAAAATCAATCGAGTCACAGCATGTGCGAAATGGAATTAGAAGAGAAAACCGTCGATCTATGGAAGCCTAGCAACCTCGGACTGCTGTGGCCTTGCCCAGTCGATGTCCTACAGCCACCATGGAGCTCATCGAGATGCTTCTGCCACTACGTGGTCGAGATGCAGAATCATCACGAAGATCAGCCCACTTCAACCACCGCCGTTTGTCCGGTTGCCGCGCCAATTCATTCAAACCTAAATTCTGGAATTCACGTTCTTGGGTTTTCTGTGTACCATTGACAAGGTATTATGGCTTCATCTCTCGCACAATATTTATGTGAATCCTGAAATTGTCGATTATATGCTTATGTATTGATAGTTTGATTATGTACAATGTTTAATTAGATTAAAAGCTGAAATTGCATGATATATGTGTATATCAAATTGATAATTGATTAAAGTTATATTTGAATTAAAATTGAAGTTGTATTATATGATTTAATAAAATTGAATTGTGTGACTAATTAAGGAGTATGTGATTAATTAAATATTTCAAAAAAAAAAAAGTATGATAGTTAATTAGATACCGTCAAACCTCTATAAATTAATTTGTTTGGGACTTTGGGTCGTTGATTGGGATGAAATTTTAGAGTACTAATTTAAAAAGTTATTAATATATCTAGAAATTAATATTTTATTAAGTATATTTAATTAAGTAGTATATATTTAAGATTGTATAAATTAATTAAATTCACGTGTACATATGTACTAAAAATAAATATATTTAAATATATTTTATTGATTATATTAATGGATGAATTAATTTTTTATAAGTAATTAAACATAATACAAAATATGTGATTGTATATAATCAAATTAATATATTCATTCACAAATATATTTTATTTATTGGAATTGATTAAAGATGCATGTTTATATTAATATTTTGTATTCAAAGTATGAAATACGGATTATATACTTTTTCTCAATTCACAATATGAGTCCTTTTGAACTTTTATTATTTGCAATTTAATATTATTTTTACGTTTTTCAATGACAATTTATAATGTTTTTTTTTTCAATTACCCTTTTAATAGTTAATATTTTAATGTTTATTTTTTATTTCAAATCAATTAAAGAAGGGCACGACATAAGGTTTTTTAATTTACTTAATTTTCTTAGTATTTGCAATTTAAATAATATTTTACTTTTTCAATGAAAATTTATAATGTTTTTGCATAAATATATATAATAAAATATTAATATAGAAATAAAATAAATGCATAATAAATGAAATATATATAACTCTCATGAAAATAAAATAGTATCTTTCACACTTAATTGCACATCTCTTTTGTATTTTACAATTACATAATCTAATATGGGACAAATGTGAAATTGTGGAACTTTACTTAAATCTATTAGAAATGAAATTCTTTAAAAATCAGAGAATTTTATATTAATATTTTAGTATATTATAATAATATTTATAATTGTAAAATTAATGAATTATTATTAATTTAAAATTTTAACGAAATCTAATATTTATAAATAATTTTTCGAGAAATTACTGTATTATCTAATCATTTTATCAATTTTGATGAGTCTTTTAAATGCTTGAATTTGGGAAATAAAATTTTATTACTATTTTATCCAGTATTAATGTATATAGATTGACCTTGTTAATTGTGCTTAAATCAATATACTTAATTACACTGTTAATTGTGATTAAAGAATTCAATAATTATATGTTCGAATTAATACTGAATGCCATATCATACTGAGTACATATATGTTTAATTTAGTATATTTGATAAATTAAATTTTAGTGTTATACTTTAATTGTGAATAAATTATATAATTAATTGAATACTGCATGGGGTGTTCATCGGTCCAAACGGGCTTGGACCGAAACCGAAATCGTGAAAAATCATGACACGGAAATCGGACCGAAATAATACCGGTCTGGACCGAACCGGACCGGTAAATTCGGGTCTGGTCCGGTTTTGGACCGGATAAAACCGGAATAATTAAAATTTTAATATTATTTAAAAATAAAATAATAATTAAAATTAATTATTATATTTATAATTTTTAAATTTATTTAATAAAAATAAAATATCATTTTTAAGTAAATAAAATATTTAAAAATTTAAAAAATATATTTTTATTTATTTTTTTATAAATTATTTTGTTATATTAATTATATTAAGTATTAATAATTAAATATATAGTTAAATTTTTAGTTAATAAAAAAAATATATTTGATTAGTATAACAATTTTTAAATTAGAAAAATAATTTATCAAGTAATTTATTTATTTTTTAAAAATATAACATTTTATATTATTAAAAAAATATTATATATATTAATAAATTAAATTCCGGTCCAATCCGGTCCGGACCGGATTTTATCGGTTTTTAACCGGAACCGGAAATCAGAATCTCAATTTTAGGTGAACCGGAAATCGGTCCAGAATTTTACAGGTCGAGATCGAACCGGATCATCCGGTCCGGTTTCCGATCCGGACCATTTTATGAACACCCCTAACTGCATGAATTGATAATTGAAATAAGGAATAAGGAATTAATTAATAGATTAACATACTTTTATTTAATGTATAAATTAATTTACAAATCATGTAAACTTGTTTTATGATATCTTTTTTCTTCTTGTTTTTAGGCTGGGTAGGCTATCCCATCATGCGTTGCTTGAAAATATAGACTAAATAAACACATACACAATACTCCATATTTTTATATTTAAGGAGTATTAAAATGTATAAAGATTGAAAATAAAAAAGAATGCAATATATTAAATAAATAATAGATTTAGGATACAATTAGTTTTTTATGCATTAAGATACAATTTCATGTTCTATTTTTTTACAAGGAAATAACATTTTTTTAATCTTGCCATATTAAATTGAGGAAGATATAATTTAATTTTGAAATGCCATGTAATAATTATGTCTCATTACTTATTTCAAAAAGTTCTACTATAGATTTTTAACTGGAATAATCACTCTTAATGTAAGTATAATATTAGCTTTTCAATTAAATTTTGTATTCTAACCATTAATTTACAATATAGAATTGTCAATTGATTTTTTACAATGAATATGAGTTGTGTCAATTTTACCATTAACCTTTTCATTTTTTTTTATCAATTATTAAAATCTAATCTCTAATATTTAATTTCTAATATAAAATATGTGAGATTCATTATACCCTACTTTATTTTATTACTCAAATTTACTTGTTTAATGAATGTAATTAAAAATAACATAACCCCTCAGCTAGCTGACTAATTTCTGTTGAAGATTTTGAATACAAGATTAGTCAATTAAATAGAATTGTCAATTAAATTTTTACAATGAATATGAGTTTAGTCAGTTTTACTTAAAAGATTAACCTTTTTATTTTTTTATCAATTACTCCGTATTGAATTCTAATCTTTAATTTCTAATCTAAAATATGTGAGATTCATTATACCCTACTTTATTTTATTACTCAACTTTACTTGTTTATGAATGTAATTAAATAATATAACCCTTCAGCTAGCTGACTAATTTCTGAATTAGGAGCAGAATAATTCTTTTAAATTAGGTGATTTTGATCGCTCTATTCCTTTCCTTGTTTATGGAGTTGGGTTTCGCGAGTTAGGTTTTGTTTCGCTTGATTCCGTAACTATGGAAAGATCCGACTGGAGTTAGGGTTCTTTTCGCTTGATTCCGTAACTATGGAAAGATCCGCCAAAGATGTTTCGCTTGATTCCGTAACTATGGAAAGATCCGCCAAAGATTTCTACAACTTTCTCGGTTCACTCCTCTCGTCCCCTCTATTTTTTAACCGCTGATTTGTCTTCCCTCTTCGATTTCTTGATTTTTATTTTGAATTTTTCTGTAGCTTTTGATTTGTGCATCTGTGTTTGTTTGTTTGTTTGTTTGTTTGTTTGTTTGTTTTGAGATTCATTATTTGAGGGTTGATTCAATTTATGATTACTGTTTCTTGTTATGCATTCCGGATATGAATTGGGTTTTCGATTATATGTTTCTTGAATTTTTTTCTGTAGCTTTTGATTTGTGCATCTGTGTTTGTTTGTTTGTTTGTTTTGAGATTCATTATTTGAGGGTTGATTCAATTTATGATTACTGTTTCTTGTTATGCATTCCGGATATGAATTGGGTTTTCGATTATATGGTGCAGGTGGGTCCGATGATGGAGATGGTTTTCATGGCATTGGTGGTGAAGAAAGGTTGAACGAGTATCACTTATTCGACAAAGACGAGGTTAGCATCTGGTGGTTCTCATAATTTATTTGTTGCGATTAATATTTTTTTTCATGGAGCTATCTCAATCTATCACCTAATGATATTGGTCAATAATTTTCATTCCCCTCCCCTCCAGGGCTCAGGATTAGGGTTACTATCTGATATCGATGATTTGACGGCTACATGTGCAAAAGTGAGTTATTTGATAACTATAATTCCTCATTAAAGTCTCTTCCTGATAATTATTAATCCTTCTCCAGTGTTAATGTGGACCGGTTATCATAGTTTTTTTTCTTTGGTTTAACCCTCTGGAACACATTCATTTTAAGCTGAAAATTTAGGAATCATTATCATGCTACAATCTTTGATGAATGACATGATTCTAGTTTTGCAAGTAAAATAACCATATCAGGAGATATGTTAACACTTAACAGTATTGGTTAGGGGTATAATGACGTGACAGAATAGTGGCCATTGTTTTGTTAGTTTGGAACAGCTCAGTGGCATGCAAATAACTATATGTTCAATTTTTTTAATAATATTATTAACTTTAGTGAGCCTTCACTTTTTGAATGTTGAAACATGAGTAAGGGTAAGTTAATTTGATCTTTCATGATATTTGTGTTTAAATCTTGTTTTCTTCTTCTTTTCTTTTGTTCTCTCCCATAATCATTTTCATCAACAAGATGTGCTTCTTAGAGCATTAGGCAGTTAATCATGGATGTTCTCTTTTATTTATGTTGATGCCCAAATAATCTAGTGACTAAGGTGTGTTTGACATTCTTTTGGATGATATGGTTTAAGTCTTGTATCTCTTGGAATTATTGCTAGCAGAACACATGCAAGTACGGTCCAATATGCAAGTAAATTTTGTTTGACACCAAAGATTTTAGAATTAGTTGATAAATAGATAACTTCGAGTTTATAAACTTCATCATGTGTACTTTTTTTTCTGTGTTATCCTTTCTTTTCTTTTTTTGGTATTTTGGGTGGTAAATGGCTTCAGTGCATTGGTTAAAAGTTGGAACCAAAATTTTCAATAGTCATGCATCCTAATCTTATCCAATGGGTTATTTTTTTACTATGATTCTACTATTCTAGAATTTTATGTTTAATACATAATTATATTGATGGGCTTGACTCACTTTGATGCAGGACAACTTTTATTGGATAGGAAATATAGTTTTCAAAAGAATTTCGTGGTCCATATCTATATATGTATTATTGTATTTATGAGAAATAAATCAAAGAATAAAGATTCCTTACTCTTGATCTTCCAAATTTCCCCTTTGAAAATTTTACTAGGTTTCCAAAGCAATCCACTCATGATAATTTTACTATTAAATGAAAAATCTGTGGGAATAATTTATACTGATATATTTACAGATTAATTGAACCCAAAGCTAGATGACTATATAGTTTGATTGCTGAAAGCTTAAAGACAGATTTAGCCTTTATGTTGCGTGTGGTCTGCGGAGGTGTGCAAGTATCACAATTCACAAATACATTTTAAACAATGTAATATTCAACTAATGAAAAGTCTTTATAAAGAAAACTCTCTGAACAAGCAAGCTTTCCAATGAGTTCCTTGGTAGAAAAATGTCCCTTGCTTTATTTGTCTGTAGTGGTCACTTATTACATGTATTATCTTTTTGCTTATTCGCATAAGTTTGTTTTATTTCAGTTGAACAAAGTTGTTTCTGGACCAAGACACCCTGGAGTTATTGGTGATCGAGGATCTGGATCTTTCTCAAGTGGGAGTGAGTTTTTATTATTTTTCTAATTCTAATAGTGGTAGAATCATGGGTTCTTATCTATGTCTAAAACAACAAAGTATTTTAAAAACCAATGGCAAAAATAAAATATTGGATATTCTCATCACTCACCAGCAATGATAAGTGACAACTGAGGAATATGATGTGTAATTGTTAAATATTGTGCAACATCATTTCTATGTCATGTCCCTGTATTTTTTAGAGGCATTCATGTAATTAATCTATCTTTTTCCCTTTTTCTAGCTTCTATTAAAACTTTGAATTACCCTTGTTTGATTGCAAACAATCTAAGTTAGAACACACCAAGGTCACTTAGTATCCTTTTAAAAAATCCACTTGAGCTCTATATTTGGAGTGAAGGATTTGCTCTATTTACGAGTATCAATTTTTTAATTTTATGTTAGCCAATGTCTTCCCATATTAAGGGATTTTTCATTTCACCGGATATTGAATTTTTTTTTGTTGAGTGATGATCTCATCTAACTTGGTTATTAGTGCCTTTTAGTTGTGTTGCAGATTAGTAACTAAATCGTTCATTTCTTCTGATTAGTTTTGGTTAGAAAACATTGAGATCAGTACTTTTGTCCAACCAAACTGGTATTTATAATTAAAAATAAGCCTGCTCATCAGCCATAATTTCATTGTGTAAAGTGTAAACTGTTTCAATAGCATGCACACATATATAAGTTACTTTGTGCCATATAGTATTATTTTCTTCCTCGGCATCACTCAACAAGGCAACTTAATTTATTCGATGGCATTGGTTTTTATTATAGAATTGTAATAGAAAATTAATGAAACTTTTTGTGTGTGATTTGGGATTTGATTTTGGCTTAAAACACATATGCAGTCCAAATCTTTTTATGTAGAGTTGCATTAATCCTTGGGATTTTTTAGGACCTTTACATGATTTTGGAGCATCGAGTGGCACTGCACCTTTGTCAAAGGATGTTCTGGAGGTTAGTAACTATTTATCTTGTTATAGGTTAATAACTCTTTCAAGATCACTTATCGTCTGGATGAAATTGCATATAAGTAAAATAGCTAAACACATTCTAACGGACTAAAATATAAAGTGAATGCATGAACGAATGATTTGACGGCTACATTTGCAAAAGTAAGTTATTTGATACCTACAATTTTGGATTATTTTTTATGATTCTTGAATTTTATGTTCAAATAATTATATTGATCGACCTAACTCTCTTTGACGAGGACAACTTTTCTTGGATAGGAAATATATTTTATAGTAGAATTTCATGATCTTGGATTATTTTTTATGATTCTTGAATTTTATGTTCAAATAATTATATTGATCGATCTAACTCTCTTTGACGAGGACAACTTTTCTTGGATAGGAAATATATTTTATAGTAGAATTTCATGATCCATATCTATTTATGTATAAAGATCCTCTACTCTTAATCTTCCAAATTTTCCCTTTCAAAAATTTACAATATGATGGGAAATCTGTGGAAATAATTTTAACTACTAGATTTACAGATTAATTGAACCCAAATCAAGTTGACTATATATACTTCTATTTTGAATTCGGTACTTAATTTCGACTCATATTCATAACCTTGAATGCACTCCAGGATTCACAATCTCCTGGAGCAATATCAGCTGAATCGTCTGAGAAGGTCACCGGTTCACTATCTCCCGGTATGTGTTTTCAATTTAGTTATTTGTTTTGTCTCTTGTTTTCGTTGTCGTTGCTATTTATTTTATTTATGAGTTGTGTTTATTGTTACAAGAAGGATTAAAAAAACTAAAAATGTAGTTAAAGTGTGAGAAGTAGTGAAATTGTAAGATTATAGTAGTTCTTTTTTTTCTTTTTCCCTATTTCTTTATGTGGTGTGCAATAGTTTAAGTATGAGTAGTAGATGTATGTGCTATTTAGTTTCTTTATGAAGTGCGTTTATTGTTACAAGAAGGATTAAAAAGAAAAACTAAAAATGTAGTTAAAATATGAGAAGTAGGTGGAATTGTAAGATTATAGTAGTAGTTCTTTTTTACTTTTTCCCTAGTTTCTTTTTGTGGTGTGCAATAGTTTAAGTATGAGTAGTAGGTATGTGCTATTTTATTTCTTTACGAGGTGTGTTTATTGTTACAAGAAGGATTAAAAAGAAAAACTTTTTTATTAGGTGTGTTTACCGTTAGGAGAAGGATTAAAAAGAAAAATGTGTGTATTTGTACGAGGACGATGAACATTAATTAAGTAAGAGAAAATATTTATATTTAATTAAATCAGTAAGGGACAAATGTTAGTAAATTATACTCCTACAATAAATATATAATACGGTATATAAAAAATGCATTGTAAAAGATTGTCATGTAGCTTTTTCAGCCTAATGGTTGTGTGTTGCTTTTGTGGTTTTCCTTTATGTATACTTTATAGGGTTCTATCCCTGTGAGGGACAATTTTCATTACAATCTACATTGCAGATAGTGTATTCATGATGTTTTTAAATATTTTTTCATTTCTAATTTTTTATCTTTTATGGTGTAGTATATTCAACAGAACCATCTCACGGAACTACGACAGTGTTGGTTCGAATTTCGGCAACATGGGTATTGGTGACAGTTGATGGTCGAGCTGCTCAAACGTGCAAAAACGGTATGATTGGAATATTACTCCTTTTGTCAAGACATAAAATTTATGTATTTCATTTTTTGTCGTCTAATGACGAATTTTTTATTTCCTAAAATAGCAAAATGTAACACTAATAATTTTTCATTTATACTAATAATTAGTGATCACCCAATACATCATTGTATTTTATCTATAAATTACAATAAAATATTACAACTTTCATCATAGGTCGGTCACAACACATAAAATAACATTTTCTTTAATCTTCGTGTTTAAAAAAAAGTCAAATTTGCCACAGGACGGAGAGAGTATAAATTATCGATATTTTTTGGAGATATCACATTTGACACATAGCATGTTTTTTTGTAAAACAGCTGATTATCATCAAAGACCTAGCTTCGAGTGCTTAGATAATGATAACGCCATAAAGTATCATTTCTTTGATACTGGGATTGCGACCTTTTGCGGTAGTCGAACCAGGTTCGACAAAATGGTTAACTACGTCACGAACAAGTTGAAAGAAAGTAAACGATATGATATCAGTGCACTAGCTGCAGAGTACTTTCGGCGTTATCCTTATGATTCAAGTCGATGTAAAACCACAGTACACCTATGTATTTGGGTAGAACACATGAAGGTTATCTCAATTGCTAATATTTGATTTTAAAAGTAACCTAGATATTGAAATGTATATTTATTGACTTCTTATTGTTTGCAGCGATTTGATATCACGGTTGTTGGCGATATGATCCATGATGGTCCAGTACCAGAACATGAGGATGTTTCTGGGAGCGGGAGTGGGTCTTCGAAGGTGATTTCAAATTTAAGGAGGTAAGATTACATTTTCTTATTTTCTTTAAATTATTAAAGAAAACTCCTGAATGTAAATTTTTCTTTAGATTGCCAAAAACTCCTCAATCGCTGTTAAGTGAAATGATTAAAATATCAGAAGAGGATCTCTACACTGGTGGCTGCATTAGGGGTATTGTAATTTTTTTCCAGACGTGTATATATATTAAATGATTAGTATTTTTTCTAATAAAATTAGCTTGTTGCAGTGTTTTCATTGACGGAACATGGAATGAGTTTACTAGATACAACTACTTTGGTTGCAAACCCTGTATACAGGGAGTTGATTGTTACTGATGTTAGCATGTTCGTTATCATTAATCTGCGTGATCAGAAGACTTTAAGTATAACGGATTTAGTGGGTTACGTGCAGAGGTTAGTATAAATTTTTTTTTTTTTTCTCAAATTCTATGAATTAACAGTGTTATGAGTAACATATTAATATCTTCATTTTTTTTTTTTTTTTTAAATAGTCTGTTTCCTGGAGAAGTGAAGCCCAGAATGTTCAAATGGATCACACGAACTGACTATATGATGGGTTATCGGGTTAAGCTACCTTCACATGCTCATTGTAGGAGATGGTTTGATATGTCAGGTAGGCAGCTTGAAACTCGGTATGTCGCGAGAGAGTGCCAGTTTCAGAACGTTTTGGGTAAGTGTTGTCCATGTGTCTTATCGTTTGCGAACGATTTGACATTGGATTACTTCGAAGTAGCCACATCATTGGATGATTTTATTATGCGACTAGGTACTAATATACTCTATATGTGTTGAATGATTACCAAGTATTTTTTTTTATTTTTATTTTATCTTACATCTCACCAATTAAATCATTTCTCAGGTGATAAATGCACTTGAGGAGAAAGTCAGAGCGACTCTTCACCAGCAGAAGGGTCCAGCCGTTCAAGACATAACATTTGACAAGTTTTTGTAATCCTGTTTTAGACATAACATCTGATTGGGACAATTTCTGAATTCCTTTGGGTATTAGGAATAGATGCATTATGGGAATTACAAATATTTTGAATTTTATTCTTTGGAGCAGGACAGTTTGTTTTTCTGTTTCCTCTGGTGTAATGGATCAAAATACAAATAGTTTGTTTCTCTGTTTTCTGTTTTGATACATCTTTGTGTAATGGATCAGAGCCCCTAGTCAAATTTGGTGTATCTCCCAATACTTCAAATTAGTTGTCTTTTTAAGGTTTTCCGTCGGTCATTGTTGTTTATTGTGTTATCTAACAAATATATTGTGAGTACGTACGGGGGCTATTCAATCCATGGTTAGGCTTACTGACTCTACACAATCAGCTGCCTAAATGACATTAACATATGTATTTCTAATATCCCCATTGGGAAGCAAACGAATACTACAGTTTCTTATAAACAAATAATAATAATTTTTTTTATCAATCATTTTAGATATTACAGTTTGTTTTTCAATTCGTGCAAGTCTGCTTCATCTACATAGAAAGCAGAAACTAATAAGGGAAATCATACTTCATCTACATAGAAAGCAGAAACTAATAAGGGAAATCATAAATTAACATTAAAAACAATAGTGCAAATCAACAAAAGTAGCACAAATCAACATAACAACAAATACCTTAGAATAAAGTTGTGCATTGTTTTGCTAGAGAGATAATAGCACAACAACAAATACCTTAGAATAATGTTGTGCATTGTTCAGCTAGATAGATAGTACAGTACACATAGATAAACGATAAAAAGATAACTTTCACCCACCCTTGCACATTCGGTTGTCCCTTGATTAAGAATCGTAATTAACAAATGAACCTATTGGAGCAATACTGACCAACGTTAGAGAATTAGCCATATCCCATAATTCAGCCTTGAGAGCAGCCGCACGGGCCTTGTCAACAGGGCAGTCAAAGGTGGTGTGATGATCTTGGTTGTTTTCCTCACAAATTTCACACTCTTTGAGCCGGAGCCTTGCTTCAGTCGAATTGCAATGCTTAAGGGTGCAAGCCCACTTCTCCGGATCAAAGAATGGAAACCCACAGTGACAAATCAATTCATATTTGTTAGAGTCGAATTTGACACCCTGTTGGATGTCGCAAAAGCAAGGGCAGTAAAGGTCAAGGTGACACTTGCTGTAGCAAATCCCGCACGCCTGATTATGGCACAAACCAAAAGGGTTGTGGACCGTATCACATTTGTTGCAAAATTGGGGTGTAAATTTGGCCTTATACTCGTCGCTTCTGTCGGGTGATGGTGCACCCACAGGTGAATAACATTCTTCTTCATAATAATAATATGGATCGTATGAAGGGCTAGGGTAAAGATGCATGAGTTCAGGGTCAAACATTTTAGGCGTGTATAGCTTGGGCATGGCAGATGAACCTGTTTGAGACAAGAATCGTTTGTGTAAATAACAAAAAAAAAAAAAAAAAAAAACTTCTCTTTCAGAGAGAGACAGTAATACAATAATTATTGATAAGGATCCAAAATAATCGCGAATTTGCATACCGTGAAATGGGATGTTTTCAGAGTGTTGAGAGGGTGCTCCCACATTAATATCTGCTTTCGTTGTTAATTCAAACGATTAGTAAAATAACAATAGAATTAAAATTCAAAGACAATAAAACAAACAATACCTAGATCGGAAACTGAATTAAACAAACAATAAAAAAACACCCATCGGAAACTGAATTTTCATCCATACCTAGATTCGACAAAGACATACTGGAGATCCGAAAGAACGACTAATTTATTCGTTGATTCCTACAGAGAAAGAATATTTAACTATATCAGTATAAGAAGAAACCTTAAATTTACCAGACGAACTTTTGATTCTTACCAAGAGAAGAGAAGAGAGGAGAGGAGAGGAGAGGAGAGGGGAGGAGATATATTAGTAACTTTTTTATTAGGTAGGGGTTCTTTAATTATACAGTATAAGAGAAAGATGTGTGAGGGAGAGATAGAGTCGGTTTGTTTGGGCCGGCCATCTAAAATTTAATTTATTTACACTTCTAATTTTTATTTCCACACCCCTCTTCTATTTTTCTAATTTATATAAATTTGTGAAGTATCTAAACTACCCTTTTTAAATATTAGTACTACCTACACCTCTTCCTGAAAAATAAAAAAAAATACGGGTTAAATTTTAATTCATGAACATCAAATTATTTTTGGGATAGTCGAACAAGAGGTCGCAGCATTCCTTGAATATGGGGGTCGGAGCAGTGCGGGCTTGGTGGGTGCAGAGGAAAAAGAAATTGTCGAGGGCTTCAATCTTCGTCATCGACCCATCGGAAGAATCAGACCTTTTCTTATTGCTTAATATCAAATGAGCCGTTAGTGAGCCGTTAGGACCAAGGAAGAGTAGAGAGACATGCATGTGATGCAATATCATATATATATATATATATATATATATATATATATATATATACTAGTGGGGGCTCGTCTTGCGAAGCAAGACGAACGCCCATGCGCCTCGATACAGCCAGTATACAAAATATGTTGCAAAATGTTGCAATGTATGAAGTGAAACCCTAAACAAAATGTGCAAAATATTACAATTGTAGTATACAAAATATGTTGCAAAATGTTGAAATGTATGAAGTGAAACCCTAAACAAAATCTGCAAAATATTACAATTGTTAATAGGGTATAGCAAAAGTAGAAGACAAAAGTTTAACCATGGCGTCATTGATATTAATAAATCGTCACAACACTTGAATGTAGTATAGTAATACTATATTTCCGGCAAGGTAAATGGTGTTGTACACACATATTTATCACCACCCTTGAAAAAATTGGAAAGCAAAATTTAAATAAAGAACCCCGCACGAGAACTCATCACCATTAGAGTAGTAATATATTACCACACATCAAGATAATTATACAAATATATATAAGTACCAATAGAATCATTTATGTGAACAACTTATTACCTTAATTAGCCAAAACACAAGTCACGAAGACGAATGTGTATGATCTAACCATACAACATAAAACTTGTTCATGTAGAAATGCAGTCACCATTCAAGCAAAAACAAAAAAAAAAATCACAATACGAAACATCGCAACCCAAACAAGAAACAAAATTAAAGATAAGACCCATAAAATAAAGCTTCTACAAAAAAATTGAAAACAATTTTAATGAATACACATGGAAAGTCTCAAAAGCTAAAAAACAACTAATTTTAGATCATATCAGAATATCCCTATATATAAATTGAATATATGTAGATCACAAAAGAGACCTAAATTCAAAGATTTCCTTCATTTCGTTTTAGTCAAGTATATCATTTATATCATGTTATAATTTATAGATAAAATAGAGTGATGTATTGTTATTTCGAAATCATTATATTGTTGTGTTAACTCGAATATAATCCTCAATCGATCGAGACGATTCTAAACGAGCTTTGTACTCTAGAGAGCCTTCCAATTTACCAAGTTTGTTTTCAATGAGATATCCTTTGTAGCCATATGGATCTCATTCCTTCTACTCTCAACCAGGCAAATATTAAATGCCATTGTATATATCATACTCTAAACTCCCATTTTTCCCACATGATTTCAATTTCTTGATATGAAAAACAACAAGAAAATACATCAAGGTGTGGTCAATTATTACTATGTAGCATTCACTTTTAGTCATTGGAGATCCCATTAGGGCTACACCACTCATGTGGGTGTTTTAGGTCATTTTCAACCATGCATGATGTTGGAATTATTTTAATAATTCATGTATTTTGATCAAAGTTGTGTAATTTTTATGGCAATAAAAATGTATTCGATTTCGAGTTTAATCGTTACAATTATTATCTCCGTGTTACGAGGTAATCGTGGTATTTTATTTCGTCAAAATCCGTTAATCGGTGAGTGAGAAATAAATGTTTGAAGATTGCCATAAATACTACTTTGGTGAATGAAGCAATTATTATTTTGTTGGGATAAATGTTATCCCACATTGGAAGAATATCAAAAGTCATATCTCTTTAAATGTGATAAGAGAGTATGAGTGTTCAACAAGTTGACTAAGTCCATGCACCCCTAGCGGTACATGGCAAAGGCCACGCGCGCGCGCCCCGCCCCGACCCGACCCGACCCGTCCCGTCCCGACCCGTCCCGACCCGGGCTCGGTGCTCGGACTCGGGCTTGGTCCTGGCTCCTTGGTGATTTGGTCAATTGGACTCTGGGCTGGACCTGGGCTTCCCGGGGCACACTGAGCCAGTTGAGCCAGACCAGTCTATATCTTTTGGACACGGTCCGATTGAAGTATTTGGGCTCGTCTTGATCGACCCAACTGAAAGATAATGGATATTAATTAATTTCGTAATTAATTAATTATTGATAATTGCTGACCCGACCCGGGCTCGGTGCTCGGTGCTCGGACTCGGGCTTGGTCCTGGCTCCTTGGTGATTTGGTCAATTGGACTCTGGGCTGGACCTGGGCTTTCCGGGGCACACTGGGCCAACTGAGCCAGTTGAGCCAGACCAGTCTATATCTTTTGGACACGGTCCGATTGAAGTATTTGGGCTCGTCTTGATCGACCCAACTGAAAGATAATGGATATTAATTAATTTCGTAATTAATTAATTATTGATAATTGCTGAACGTGGGCGGTTATAGATGGAGTGGTCAAACTCCACTCGGCTGGAACTGCCCTGAACCGCCAACTGCTGTGAGTGGTTGTAACTCCCCCGGCTGTGAACTCTATAAAGAGACATCTACATGCATCATTTCACGCACGAGAAATCACACGAGAAAGAGACGAAAAAACATATCATCATATCTTCGAGTGCTCAGTTATCACGGTTTCCGTTCAACCGAGGGTTCGATTCAGTGTGCAATAGTTCGAGCCCCGCTGCCGTTGTATCTTTGGGATCAGAAAAGCCTGTAAACCGTAGCATACACGGGGCTTTACTGATTTGCGGAAAGTGCAAACGCCTCGGCCAGCAACCTGCCGTTTTACTTTCCGTTTTTATCGTTGTTTTATTCCGGTTTGACTAACCCGTTTGTTACATT
The DNA here is from genome assembly GCA_954870475.1 of Euphrasia confusa. Classification (NCBI taxonomy): domain Eukaryota; kingdom Viridiplantae; phylum Streptophyta; class Magnoliopsida; order Lamiales; family Orobanchaceae; genus Euphrasia; species Euphrasia confusa. The sequence continues at coordinate 34,732,959 of OX940963.1, read as the reverse complement.
TTTCCCAACAATCGCAAATCAGTAAGGTTATCATGTCTACCGGAGGAGGTAACAACAACCAGAACAACAACGAGGTTCCCGTCATCAACGTTGAACAACCCATCAACAAAAAAGAAGTTCTCATCGGGAAGATTCCAGTTGCTTTGCCCATCCACACCCAGACCATCCCGAATGCCGAGAAACCCGAGAAGTTCACCGGCGTCGACTTCAAAAGGTGGCAGTCCAAAATGATGTTCTACCAAACCACCCTTGGACTGCAGAAGCATTTGACTGATGACCCTATGACCATAACTGACAAAGACACTGATGAGAGGCGCTTTGCCTTTGAAGCCTGGGGGCAGAGTGATTATCTCTGTCGGCACACCGTCTTGAACGGGCTGTGCAATGAGTTGTACAATGTGTACAGCATGTACAAGTCTTCCAAGTCCCTTTGGGATGCCTTGGAGAAGAAGTATAAGACCGAGGACGCTGGTACTAAGAAGTACGTCGTCGGCAAGTTCCTGGACTACAAGATGGTCGACTCAAAGTCTGTGATCTCTCAAGTCCAGGAGTATCAACTGATCTTGCATGACATCGCCTCTGAAGGGATGAAGATCAGTGAGTCCTTTCAGGTGGCGGCTGCCATCGAGAAGCTCCCTCCCGGGTGGAAGGACTTCAAGAACTACCTTAAGCATAAGCGAAAGGAGATGAGCCTTGAGGAACTCATTGTCAAACTTCGGATAGAAGAAGACAACCGTGATCGAGAGGTCAAACCGGGGAGAGTTCCTATGGAGGCTCGAGTGAACTTGACTGAGCCACAAACTGCCAAAAGGAAGAACACTTCTAAGGGCAAAGAGCCAGCCAAAGTCTGGAAGTTCACAGGAGTTTGCCATAACTGTGGCAAACCGAACCACATGGCCAGAGACTGCAACAAGCCAAAGAGGCCAAACGGGCAGAAGAAAAAGCGACCAAGTGCCAACGTGGTTCAACACGAGCTGACATGTGCTGATATGACTGCTGTGGTCTATGAGGCCAATCTGGTTAGCAATAACAAGCAGTGGTTCATTGATACCGGAGCCACACGACATGTATGCTCTGACAAGGATGCCTTTGTTGGGATATGTCCTTCGATCCTACGTGTGCAATCGATAAAGTCATAAGGTCGTCTATGGATGTTAAATGATTATTTGATAATATTAAATTGTTGGGAACAATATAATGTTGATCAATAAATCATACCTACAGGGTCACACACGGACTCAAAGATGATGTACGATGCTTGTTAATTATATTGATTTAGAATCAATATTTACGTGAATTTATATGCATGCATGGGATGCATTGCATGGCTTGCATGGATGCATGTCACATAGTGTGACATGGCATGCCACACAAGCAAGAGAGACCACATCTTATGCCATTGTGGCATAGTGATGTGTACTTGGCCTTTCATCTCCCCATTACCCACCCATTATGTGATATAATGGTGCATATTCATTATGGGGGTTACAAAAGGGTAATGGAGATGGAAATGAAGGTATTAAGTAGTGAAAATCTGATTTTCACAATAACTTAATCACCAGCCACGAAATTCACAAGAAAGAGTGAGAAGAGAGAGTGTTCTTGGAGAACCACTTCAAACAAGCAAGGTGTTTATCATCCGGGTTCGTGTGCAACACGTAGAGGCCGGGCCATTTGTGCGGCTTCAACATCCGGACGATCTAAAGGAGTGACGAGGTCATTCACAAGGAGAGCTTCGAGAGGCTGATCCATTTGAGGTGGTTCAATCGACTCAACACCACCTCAACGACTTCAACGAATCACTTCGTCACAAAAGTAAGTAATCGTTGAACCTTATATATATATATATTAGATGTGTATATATATATGTTTATATGTGTTCTTATACACATTAAGTGTGCACTAAGATCATGGCATAGTAGATCTATCGCTTTACACGCTTCCGCACACACGGTATATCGATCGGATCGGTATACCGGTACCTTCAATTGGTATCAGAGCCTAGGGCTCGTGCACACTTTTGTGTTGGACACAATATGTTTAAAATCAACATAATTGGCTTAATTGTTTTATGTGATTATGTGATTATGTGTTTAGATATAAGGCCGGCCACATTTAGTGGTCGGGTGAATGAAATTGCCGTTTTTTACGTACGATTGGCCATAGTTTTGGAGGGCTGCGTCCCTTGGAATCTTTTGTAATAGATAGGTTTTTTCTATTCAAAAATGTATTGTTCAATGTGTAAGCAATGGATTGAATCCATGGATCGACATTGGATATCGGCTCTCCGGCGAAAACGAGAAGAAACGAAGCAAAACGAAGCAAAACGGGCAAACCGGGGCTGCTGGAGCCAAACGGCGGGCGCCGTTGTAGCTCTGGCGGTCGCCGTTTTGATTCGGCGGGCGTCGTTTTGGAAACGGCGACCGCCGAAAGCCCTGATTCTTGGCAGATTTTTTCCAAACCCTTTTGGCGGGCGCCGTTTTGGAAACGGCGACCGCCGGTGGTGTTCGGCGACCGCCGTTTGTGAAACGACGGGCGCCGTTCGTGGTTTTTTGGGTACGGAATAGATTTGATCAAAATCGGAGGGTACGGAACTAAAACGGCGGGCGAGGACAAGTCCAGAAGATGTTCAAGGCCTATTTTGTTGCTTTTAATCTTTTCGTTTGAGAGTTGTGAGGTTCTAGGGGCCTTTCGATTACGTATTTAATTGCTTTGCTAGTTATAGGATGTTTTATGTTATAAATGTTCAACTTACATATAAACACCTATGCATGCAAGTTCCCAAAATAATGAGTATAATGTCTTGTCCAAAAACATCACACTCATGAAGCCCTCGATCATAAGTTGGTGGTACTACTTGTTATCTTGGGATAAGTGGGAGTAAAGGTTAGACCTTTACACGTGAGTTTGGTTTTCTCATCGATAGATCCACTGCAGGCGTGGCTATCGAGACATGAGATGAGAATGGGACTCTCATCGACCGAGAGTGACATTAGATGTCATTGACATGGGATGTCTACCTATCTTAGACTTCTTAAGTGCGGACTCAGTCGGCTTAAGAATTTGCAAGATGAGGGTCTTGGGATTGTTTTGTTCTAAGGGACAATGATATTGGATATCAATTGAACAAAATGAAATAAATAAGTACAATTGTTAGACAACCTTATTTGTTTACCGCTTTTTGGATGTTTACATACTTTATTTATCTTACTTTTGTAGTTTATCATGTCAAATATCAACTCAATTCAAGTTTCGTTCAATTCTTGATTGTGAAAAATTGAACAACATAAATTTTCTTGATTAACAACGTAATTTGAGGATGGTCCTCAAATACGAAGACAAGGAAAATGTGTTAAATAACCACATCCTAAGATATCATTGAACAACTCAATAGCATGTTCGGGGAATATGCTAAGATTGAAAAGTTCTGAATAACCAGGGTCATCGCTTCAGCTAGGCTGGAAAAGAGAAACCTATAGGGACCACATGTACAACAAATAATTGGATTATTTGTTTTAAGTGATCTCCTAAATTTTTCTAAGATGATGAGTCGTCAATTAAAAAGGACCCTGAGAGAGATATTCTTATGATAAGGGATGAGGTATTCAAAAGAGCATGGGCAAAAATGCTACTAGGGTTCATAGGGAATCTGAATGCGTCTACTGCAAAAGTGTAGGACACTAATTGCAAACAAGTAAAAGTTCATATTTTATTCAATTTCAAAACAAATGCCTAATTTGTCTTTCATTTGATGGATTATAAGGTTAGGATTATTTACACCTCGGGGAGTGATTTAATCCAAAACCACTTAAGTTCATCAATGACACAAATTAGAGACTTTCGAGCCATTGGATGGCGTGAATCGATTGTCTGGTTGGCTCCCTCATATTTTATGAGAGATAGGGCTTCAATTGCATGATAATATCGCTGGTTAGAAAACTTCGATTTTTCACTTACGATTTATCACGTTTTGACATTGAGATAATTTTGAATGGGAAATTTGAATGAGACTCAATTATTGGGAATAATTGAATTTGCCCAAAGTTCAAAGAAGATTTGAAGAACGGGGTTGCTTCATCTTCAAGTACTAATGATATAGACATTAAACTTCACAAATTCTACTTCTTGGGTATTGGATGCCAAATGTGGTTCTCACAATTTTATGTGGAGGAACTACATAGAAGTATAAGTTTGGTGAATATAGATGTCGATCTACGGGCAAGAAATGGAGCGAAGGTCGCTGCATTAGCCGTATAATCATATGATGTTGTTTTGCCTTAGGGCCTTGTTTTAGTATTATAACTATGTAATTTCGTACCTTCAATAAACAATGAATATTGGTTCAGTATTAGATACTGATGGATTAGTTTTTTCACTATGAAATAGTTTGGTAACTATTTTAATTGTGAATTATTCTTTGTTTTGGTACGATTATTATATTGTTTATGTATACTTTAAACTTGACAAATCATATATATCATTAAGACCAAAGGCCAAATCGAATAAGTATCGATGAGACATAACTGAAACATTGTTGATAAGATCAAATCAAAATCTAAACATGTAACGAAGCTTCTTTTAGAAGGAATTTTAGAATCATTTGACTTGGAGTCATTTGATACATGTGAATGATGTGTGATTGAAAAGATAACAATGTCATCTTTCTTGGAGAAAGGAGAACATGTGAGTAATTAGGGATGATCCATACTGATGTATGTGGAACCTATCAGTTCACAAGCACATGAAGGTTATGTTTCGGAAAAGAGAAAACAAACTATATTAGATATAGTTCGACCATTCGATGAGAGGTCTAAATGAACTACTGGTCTCTTTTGGGAACACATAATTCTAGACTTCAACTTATACACTGAATAGGACGTTGTCAAAAGCTGTTGATAAGACACCATACTAGGTATGGAAAGGGAGGGTCCCTAAATTGTTTTCATCAAGATTTGAGGTTCTAAAAGCTTCTCTGACGAGATTTATCTCTATAGAGCTTGAACTCAAATGGGATAAAAGTTTCCTTATGGTATGTCCATATTAAACTCGAGGGTACAAATTCTACGATCTATCTGAGAACAATATTTTGTTGCTCGAGATATTGATTTTCTTGAAAAGAGTAATCTTTCCTAGAAATTCAGTGGGAGCTCGGTTATCTTGAACGAGGTTCAAGTGAAACAACCAATGATGAATACTCAAGACTGGGTTGAGAGTGTTCTTATGGTTTTGGAAGCCATACCAGCCCTCGTAGGTCCGAAAGGCATAAATCTATCTCTATTATTCAAATACTTAGATATTGTGACCAATGAGAGATATGAATTCATGCTTTTGGAAAGCGGTGAAACTTTGACCTAATTCCAAGCTATGACGAGTCCAGCTACTGAAAATTGGCATGGTGCCATGAAATCTGAGATGATATCAATATCTGATAATCAAGTTTGGAACTTGATATATTTGCATCACAGGGTTAAACCCAATGAATGCTAATAGATCTTTAAGATCTAAATAGACAGATGGAAAACCTAGGGTTTTCAAAGCAAGGTTGATGGTAAAAGTTTTATTCACGAGGTGGATTATGGAAAAACTTTCACCAATTGCTTTGATTAAATCATTCAGATTATCTTAGCCATTACTACTCATCTTGATAATGAGTTATGGTAATAGTTGATGTTAAAACTAACTTCTTGAATTGGATTCTAGAAGAGAATGTGTTTTGACACAACCAAAGAGTTTTATCGATCGTAATAAGGCTAAGAAATTATGCAAGCATATCGGAGTAGCAATCTTCAGTTCAATGAATCCATACTGGGATTTGGATTTCAGAGGAACTCGGAAGAGTCTTGTTTTACAAGAAGATCAGTGGGAGTTATGTTGTATTAATTGTGTTGTATGTCGGTGACATACTCCTTATTAGAAACAATTTTCCTATGCTTAATTCTGTTAAAGAATGGCTTGGGAATTGTTTTTCAATGAAGGATCTTGGAGAAGCACAGTACATATTGGGCATCAAGATCTGTCGGAACAGATCGAAAATGATGTTTGGACTTAGTCAAGTGACCTATATTGATAAGGTACTTGATAAGTTCAGAATGAAAGACGCCAAAAAGGGTCTCATTCCAATGAGTCATGGCACATCTCTTAGCAAGATGCAAGGCCCTACGGGACTTGATGAGCAAAAGAGGATGGAAAACATTCCTTATGCTTCGGCAATAGGGTCTATAATGTACGCCATGATATGTACACGACCGGACGTATCGTATGCTTTGAGCATGACGAGTCAGTTTCAAGGAAATCCAGGTGAGGCGCGTTAGACTGCGACCAAGAATATTCTTATGTACCTTAGATTGACAAAAGAATATTTTGTTGTCTTTGGAAGACAAAAAGAGTTGATATTAACAAGCTGTTTGAATGCTAATTTCAAAACAGACTAAGATAATTTCCGATTTTAATCTGGTTATATCTTTTGTCTGGTTAGAGGTGATATTTGCTGGAATAGTTCCATGCAATGCAATATAGCTGATTAAACTACAGAAGCTGAGCACAGTATTGCATTGGATGCAGTAATGTTGGCAGTTAGGATTTGAAAGTTCTTGAATGAACTAGGTGGCGTAACTAGCTCAGCCCATCCGATAGTTCTCTATTTATAGTAGAGTTATCGCGCAAGCCTATGAGCTAGGAAGCACCACAAGTCTAAAACTGGTGCTCAAGAAGTTCCACATTATTTGGGAGATAGTTTTGTGGAGACATCGAGATAATAAAGTTGCAACTTTTGGTAAGGTTGCAAACCCGCTTTCTAAACCTCTCCAGCAGTTTAAGCTTGAGGCTTTCACGACTGCAATAGAGATCAGACATCTTAGAGATGGGTTGTGATTTCTATTACTGTATTAGATACTTTTGGAGATTTGGTAGACATTCACTCATATGTATAATACATATTTCTTCATATATATATGGTTTAATTTATATGAATTGTCCAAATAATTAAGTAATATCGATTGGGTTATGAGGTCGACTTACCGCATAATGAAGTCCCAATGGTTGAACTGATATACTTGAATCATATGCTTGTTCCTAGTTCGTATAATCGAGTACGGACAAACCGATAATACAAAGAACTAGATTGTAATGTGTACTATAGCGCCGCTTCATGGGCTAGTGATGTGGGACATCGAGTACAATTACATAGATATTAGCTGGGAGCTAATGATCGAACAGACCCGACTGGAATAGTATTTAAGATTTCGAGTCATAATACTATTTCATTGACTGTCGAGCAATTTCCTCTGACCTGAGTAGTCCAGAGTGATTCCATTGTGAAATGGTGTACTTTGATACAAGTAAACGCCTTTCGTAAAAGGAGGTTATAAAACTTGTTATTGGGTATATCAGGAAGCAAGTGGGAGAGCTTGGATTGACAAGATGGGATTGTCCTCCATTTTATAATGGGATACATGTCTTACCGGCCACTTGGAGAGTCGAGACTGTGGAAAATACGTGGCCACGTCCAGATTCGTATCATAGTGATAAATCTGGTTTTACAGTCTGTCTCAAAGTCCAAGAAAGGTTTGAACCGATTGAGGATGACTCGAGTCTTGCCTCAAGTTCAAACTTAGACATAAAGTGACAAAAGGAAGTTGGCAGCACACTGGCTCTGAAGGCCAAGTGGGAGATTGTTGGGATATGTCCTTCGATCCTACGTGTGCAATCGATAAAGTCATAAGGTCGTCTATGGATGTTAAATGATTATTTGATAATATTAAATTGTTGGGAACAATATAATGTTGATCAATAAATCATACCTACAGGGTCACACACGGACTCAAAGATGATGTACGATGCTTGTTAATTATATTGATTTAGAATCAATATTTACGTGAATTTATATGCATGCATGGGATGCATTGCATGGCTTGCATGGATGCATGTCACATAGTGTGACATGGCATGCCACACAAGCAAGAGAGACCACATCTTATGCCATTGTGGCATAGTGATGTGTACTTGGCCTTTCATCTCCCCATTACCCACCCATTATGTGATATAATGGTGCATATTCATTATGGGGGTTACAAGAGGGTAATGGAGATGGAAATGAAGGTATTAAGTAGTGAAAATCTGATTTTCACAATAACTTAATCACCAGCCACGAAATTCACAAGAAAGAGTGAGAAGAGAGAGTGTTCTTGGAGAACCACTTCAAACAAGCAAGGTGTTTATCATCCGGGTTCGTGTGCAACACGTAGAGGCCGGGCCATTTGTGCGGCTTCAACATCCGGACGATCTAAAGGAGTGACGAGGTCATTCACAAGGAGAGCTTCGAGAGGCTGATCCATTTGAGGTGGTTCAATCGACTCAACACCACCTCAACGACTTCAACGAATCACTTCGTCACAAAAGTAAGTAATCGTTGAACCTTATATATATATATATTGGATGTGTATATATATATGTTTATATGTGTTCTTATACACATTAAGTGTGCACTAAGATCATGGCATAGTAGATCTATCGCTTTACACGCTTCCGCACACACGGTATATCGATCGGATCGGTATACCGGTACCTTCAGCCTTTGCCTCGTATGCTCCTTGTACCGGTCGCAAACTCCACATGGGTAACTCCGCATCGTCTGAAGTTGCTGGAGTTGGGAACATTGTCCTCAAACTGTCTTCTGGAAAGGAGCTCAAGTTGACTGATGTGCTGCATGTCCCAGACATCCGAAAGAACCTGGTTTCCGGTTCTGTTCTTGTGGAGCATGGCTTCAAACTTGTATTTGATGCTAAGAAATTTGTACTTTCTAAATTTGGACTGTTCCTAGGTAGGGGTTATCTTGATCAAGGTCTGTTTAAAATGTCTGTAATGGCTGTTCGCCCCCCCTTTGCCCAGAGCAATAATGAAAAAGTTGTTTCCTCTTACTTGATCGAGTGTTATGATTTATGGCATTTTCGGTTAGGACATGTAAATCAAAATGCGATAAAAAGACTTATGAATTTGGAATTAATTCCAACTTCTAAAATAAATTCACAACATAAGTGTGAAGTTTGTGTTGAAGCCAAACTGGCTAAGTTACCGTTTCGATCAGTCGATCGTTGTACTGAACCTCTTGGACTTATTCACACCGACATATGTGATTTAAAGTTCGCACCGACAAGAGGTGGTAAGAAATACTTCATCACGTTTATTGATGATTGTACGAGATTCTGTTATTTGTACTTATTAAATAGTAAAGACGAAGCCCTAGAGGCATTCACGAAGTACAAAACCGAAGTTGAAAATCAACTCGATAAACGGATTAAGATAGTCCGTAGTGACAGAGGTGGAGAGTACGTAGCTCCGTTTGAACAATTATGTTCTGAAAATGGAATAATACCTCAAACAACAGCCCCGTACTCACCTCAGTCAAATGGCGTTGCTGAACGAAAGAACCGAACATTAAAAGAAATGATGAACGCCATGTTGATCAATTATGGGTTACCCCAGAACATGTGGGGGGAAGCCGTTCTGATGGCAAACCACCTACTGAATAAGATTCCTCTTAAAGGGAAAAATGAAACTCCGCACGAACTTTGGAAAGGTCGTAAGCCATCTTACAATTACCTTAAAGTGTGGGGGTGTTTGGCCAAAGTGTCGGTTCCTGAGCCAAAACGAATGAAGATAGGACCTAAAACGGTCGATTGTATCTTCATTGGATATGCTTTGACTAGCATGGCATACCGATTCTTAGTACACTATTCTGAAAATCCAGAAGTGACTAAAGGTACGACCATTGAGTCGAGAAATGCTTCATTTTTCGAGAACATCTTTCCGAGCAAAGATGGAGCTGGTCCAAGTTCTTCCAAAAGAACTCATGAAGAAAGTTCTGCACCACCAAGTAATGAACATGGTGATGAAGTTACAGAACAAAGACGTGGTAAAAGAGTCAAGACAGCTAAGTCGTTTGGACCTGACTTTATCACGTACATGTTGGACGATGAGCCTAACTCTTATGGTGAAGCTCTAGCTAGCCCAGATGGACCACTTTGGGCAGAGGCTATTAATAGCGAAATAGAGTCCATCATGCAAAACCACACGTGGGAATTGGTTGATCTTCCACCCGGCTGTAAGCCTTTAGGATGTCGTTGGATCCTAAAGAAAAAATATAGAGCCGATGGAACGATTGATAAGTTTAAAGCTCGGCTGGTAGCCAAAGGCTTTAGGCAAAAAGAAGGTCATGATTTCTTTGATACGTACTCACCTGTGACTAGGATTTCATCCATACGGGTGTTAGTATCGATTGCTGCGTTGCACAATCTTGAAATTCACCAAATGGACGTTAAGACTGCGTTTCTGAATGGTGAATTGGAAGAAGAGATATACATGGACCAACCTGAAGGGTTTGTTGCACCTGGTGAAGAGAAAAAGGTGTGTAAACTGATAAGGTCGTTGTACGGACTTAAACAAGCTCCTAAGCAATGACACTTGAAGTTTGACAATGTTATGTTGTCAAATGGTTTCAAAATCAACGAATGTGACAAATGTGTGTACATTAAAGGTACTCCATCAGAATTTGTGATAGTATGTCTCTATGTGGACGATATGCTAATCATGGGAAGTAGTCGTGATCAAATCATGAACACGAAGAACATGTTAAAAAGAAATTTTGACATGAAAGATTTGGGAGTTGCAGATCTAATCCTCGGGATTAAGATTAGCAAAACCGAAGAAGGAATTGTTTTGTCACAATCTAATTATGCTGAGAAAGTGCTCAAAAAGTTCAATGCCCTTGATGGTCCTGAATGTAGGACTCCGTTTGACCGAAGTGTCAACTTAACAGTCAATTTGGGCAAACCGATAGCTCAGTTGGATTACTCCCGAGTAATAGGTAGTCTGATGTACCTAACGAATTGTACTCGTCCTGACTTAGCCTACGCTGTGAGCAAACTGAGCCGGTACACGAGCAATCCAAGTCATGAACATTGGGATGCTCTGAAAAGAGTGTTGAAGTACTTGAAACACACTCGAGACTATGGACTATACTACACAAGATATCCTAGTGTACTTGAAGGATATTGTGATGCTAGTTGGATCTCGGACTCAAAGGATTCCCATTCCACTAGTGGTTATGTCTTCTGTATAGGAGGCGGAGCAGTCTCGTGGAAATCCACGAAACAAACTTGTATAGCCAGATCAACTATGGAATCTGAGTTCATCGCTTTGGACAAAGCCGGTGAAGAAGCTGAATGGCTTCGAAATTTCTTAGAAGATATTCCATGTTGGAAAAAACCTGTGTCTCCAGTGATGATGCACTGTGATAGCCAATCGGCCATAGCGAGAGCACAGAGCAATATGTATAACGGAAAATCTCGACACATACGTCGAAGACATAACACCGTTAGGCAATTGATCACAAATGGAGTGATTTCCTTAGACTATGTTAAGTCACAGGAAAACTTAGCCGACCCTTTGACCAAAGGGATGACTAGAGATCAATTAAATGTTTTGCTAAAGGGAATGAGTTTGAAAAACCACAACTAAAGAATGATCATGGCGGTAACCCTACCATGCTGAGTGGAGATCCCACAAACTTGGTTCAAAGGGAAAACTAAGTCATGCTAGTTCAGTTAAGCACTTGGAAATAAATATTTCCGTTTCCATCCCTATGGGCAAAGAAGTGCTAGAACCTGAAATGTGGTAAAGGTTAAGTCGTTGAGACTTTTAATGAATCCCACACCTCGGAAAGGTGGAGTATTTCAGGGTACTTATGCTGGGAGGTCACCTATATAAATGTGAAGTGTAGGCCGCTTCAAAATGTAAACATTTATGAATCCAAAGAGTTGTCCAGGGCCTAAAACGGACACAACTGAGAAATGGAAACTGATAGGGATTTGTTGTGTGACTATCATTGACTCGGTGTACACTACGGAGGAATAGTTCAAGGCATAGCGTCCACTAGCCCGCCAGTACATCCGATGATTTTCACTAAGGGAGGTTCAAGGCCACAAGCTACCTTTCCAGAAGCAATAGATCCTTCCGAGAACCGAGCACAAGAGTCTGCATTCATGGCATTTGCATTGATTTCACTCATGTGGGGGATTGTTGGAATTATTTTAATAATTCATGTATTTTGATCAAAGTTGTGTAATTTTTATGGCAATAAAAATGTATTCGATTTCGAGTTTAATCGTTACAATTATTATCTCCGTGTTACGAGGTAATCGTGGTATTTTATTTCGTCAAAATCCGTTAATCGGTGAGTGAGAAATAAATGTTTGAAGATTGCCATAAATACTACTTTGGTGAATGAAGCAATTATTATTTTGTTGGGATAAATGTTATCCCACATTGGAAGAATATCAAAAGTCATATCTCTTTAAATGTGATAAGAGAGTACGAGTGTTCAACAAGTTGACTAAGTCCATGCACCCCTAGCGGTACATGGCAAAGGCCACACGCGCGCGCCCCGCCCCGCCCCGACCCGACCCGACCCGTCCCGTCCCGTCCCGACCCGGGCTCGGGCTCGGTGCTCGGACTCGGACTCGGACTCGGGCTTGGTCCTGGCTCCTTGGTGATTTGGTCAATTGGACTCTGGGCTGGACCTGGGCTTCCCGGGGCACACTGGGCCAACTGAGCCAGTTGAGCCAGTTTGGGCAGACCAGTCTATATCTTTTGGACACGGTCCGATTGAAGTATTTGGGCTCGTCTTGATCGACCCAATAGTTGAACACATATTAAAGTCTTTGGGCTCGGCCCAACTGAAAGATAATGGATATTAATTAATTTCGTAATTAATTAATTATTGATAATTGCTGAACGTGGGCGGTTATAGATGGAGTGGTCAAACTCCACTCGGCTGGAACTGCCTGGAACTGCCCTGAACCGCCAACTGCTGTGAGTGGTTGTAACAAAAATAATTTACCCCTTAATTTATTGAAACTCATTTGATATTAAGCAATAAGAAAAGGTCTGATTCTTCCGATGGGTCGATGACGAAGATTGAAGCCCTCGACAATTTCTTTTTCCTCTGCACCCACCAAGCCCGCACTGCTCCGACCCCCATATTCAAGGAATGCTGCGACCTCTTGTTCGACTATCCCAAAAATAATTTGATGTTCATGAATTAAAATTTAACCCGTATTTTTTTTTATTTTTCAGGAAGAGGTGTAGGTAGTACTAATATTTAAAAAGGGTAGTTTAGATACTTCACAAATTTATATAAATTAGAAAAATAGAAGAGGGGTGTGGAAATAAAAATTAGAAGTGTAAATAAATTAAATTTTAGATGGCCGGCCCAAACAAACCGACTCTATCTCTCCCTCACACATCTTTCTCTTATACTGTATAATTAAAGAACCCCTACCTAATAAAAAAGTTACTAATATATCTCCTCCCCTCTCCTCTCCTCTCCTCTCCTCTCTTCTCTTCTCTTGGTAAGAATCAAAAGTTCGTCTGGTAAATTTAAGGTTTCTTCTTATACTGATATAGTTAAATATTCTTTCTCTGTAGGAATCAACGAATAAATTAGTCGTTCTTTCGGATCTCCAGTATGTCTTTGTCGAATCTAGGTATGGATGAAAATTCAGTTTCCGATGGGTGTTTTTTTATTGTTTGTTTAATTCAGTTTCCGATCTAGGTATTGTTTGTTTTATTGTCTTTGAATTTTAATTCTATTGTTATTTTACTAATCGTTTGAATTAACAACGAAAGCAGATATTAATGTGGGAGCACCCTCTCAACACTCTGAAAACATCCCATTTCACGGTATGCAAATTCGCGATTATTTTGGATCCTTATCAATAATTATTGTATTACTGTCTCTCTCTGAAAGAGAAGTTTTTTTTTTTTTTTTTTTTTGTTATTTACACAAACGATTCTTGTCTCAAACAGGTTCATCTGCCATGCCCAAGCTATACACGCCTAAAATGTTTGACCCTGAACTCATGCATCTTTACCCTAGCCCTTCATACGATCCATATTATTATTATGAAGAAGAATGTTATTCACCTGTGGGTGCACCATCACCCGACAGAAGCGACGAGTATAAGGCCAAATTTACACCCCAATTTTGCAACAAATGTGATACGGTCCACAACCCTTTTGGTTTGTGCCATAATCAGGCGTGCGGGATTTGCTACAGCAAGTGTCACCTTGACCTTTACTGCCCTTGCTTTTGCGACATCCAACAGGGTGTCAAATTCGACTCTAACAAATATGAATTGATTTGTCACTGTGGGTTTCCATTCTTTGATCCGGAGAAGTGGGCTTGCACCCTTAAGCATTGCAATTCGACTGAAGCAAGGCTCCGGCTCAAAGAGTGTGAAATTTGTGAGGAAAACAACCAAGATCATCACACCACCTTTGACTGCCCTGTTGACAAGGCCCGTGCGGCTGCTCTCAAGGCTGAATTATGGGATATGGCTAATTCTCTAACGTTGGTCAGTATTGCTCCAATAGGTTCATTTGTTAATTACGATTCTTAATCAAGGGACAACCGAATGTGCAAGGGTGGGTGAAAGTTATCTTTTTATCGTTTATCTATGTGTACTGTACTATCTATCTAGCTGAACAATGCACAACATTATTCTAAGGTATTTGTTGTTGTGCTATTATCTCTCTAGCAAAACAATGCACAACTTTATTCTAAGGTATTTGTTGTTATGTTGATTTGTGCTACTTTTGTTGATTTGCACTATTGTTTTTAATGTTAATTTATGATTTCCCTTATTAGTTTCTGCTTTCTATGTAGATGAAGTATGATTTCCCTTATTAGTTTCTGCTTTCTATGTAGATGAAGCAGACTTGCACGAATTGAAAAACAAACTGTAATATCTAAAATGATTGATAAAAAAAATTATTATTATTTGTTTATAAGAAACTGTAGTATTCGTTTGCTTCCCAATGGGGATATTAGAAATACATATGTTAATGTCATTTAGGCAGCTGATTGTGTAGAGTCAGTAAGCCTAACCATGGATTGAATAGCCCCCGTACGTACTCACAATATATTTGTTAGATAACACAATAAACAACAATGACCGACGGAAAACCTTAAAAAGACAACTAATTTGAAGTATTGGGAGATACACCAAATTTGACTAGGGGCTCTGATCCATTACACAAAGATGTATCAAAACAGAAAACAGAGAAACAAACTATTTGTATTTTGATCCATTACACCAGAGGAAACAGAAAAACAAACTGTCCTGCTCCAAAGAATAAAATTCAAAATATTTGTAATTCCCATAATGCATCTATTCCTAATACCCAAAGGAATTCAGAAATTGTCCCAATCAGATGTTATGTCTAAAACAGGATTACAAAAACTTGTCAAATGTTATGTCTTGAACGGCTGGACCCTTCTGCTGGTGAAGAGTCGCTCTGACTTTCTCCTCAAGTGCATTTATCACCTGAGAAATGATTTAATTGGTGAGATGTAAGATAAAATAAAAATAAAAAAAAATACTTGGTAATCATTCAACACATATAGAGTATATTAGTACCTAGTCGCATAATAAAATCATCCAATGATGTGGCTACTTCGAAGTAATCCAATGTCAAATCGTTCGCAAACGATAAGACACATGGACAACACTTACCCAAAACGTTCTGAAACTGGCACTCTCTCGCGACATACCGAGTTTCAAGCTGCCTACCTGACATATCAAACCATCTCCTACAATGAGCATGTGAAGGTAGCTTAACCCGATAACCCATCATATAGTCAGTTCGTGTGATCCATTTGAACATTCTGGGCTTCACTTCTCCAGGAAACAGACTATTTAAAAAAAAAAAAAAAAAATGAAGATATTAATATGTTACTCATAACACTGTTAATTCATAGAATTTGAGAAAAAAAAAAAAACATTTATACTAACCTCTGCACGTAACCCACTAAATCCGTTATACTTAAAGTCTTCTGATCACGCAGATTAATGATAACGAACATGCTAACATCAGTAACAATCAACTCCCTGTATACAGGGTTTGCAACCAAAGTAGTTGTATCTAGTAAACTCATTCCATGTTCCGTCAATGAAAACACTGCAACAAGCTAATTTTATTAGAAAAAATACTAATCATAGATAAAAGCTGATACGAAAATTTTATTTGTTCCTGAAAATGTTTCATTGGTCGAAGACATTAGTTTCTAAGCAACTCGAACCGAACAAATTCTTTGTACTTGCAGACATGACATGATTTGAAGACAAAATACGTTCGGTTATACGATTTTTTTCCCGCAGTTGTTTGTACAGTTGTTACACAACCGAATCACTCCTCTCGTCGATCATCACCCGATAACAAAATCAGAAACTCGTTTCTCCAGCTCATCTGGAAACATAAGGTATCTGAATTTTTGAAACCAAAACAATCAGAGTCACTATGATTCTGAGTCCCAATATTTTAGCTTTATTACAAATTGGTCCAAACCAGGTGCTGTTTCGTAATTTCCACTAACTAAAAAGTAAAAAATAAAAAAAAGTTGGTTGACCCCAACAAGAAGATGACATGGCATGTAGCTAGTGGTTACAAAGAACAGGTCCCTCAAAAAAAAAAGGTGCAAAATTACCACCCATGCCATCGAGCGAGTCCATAGCTCAGGTTGTTTCCCTCCCTATTTTCACCTCATATCAGAAACAAAATCAATCCCAACCGTCCAAATCATGCCACGTGCCAATGTCATTCTTTTTTCTAAAAGCCTCAGTCATTACTCATTATTCAACATTCTATTCTATGTATAAAGTTGAATTACTAAAAATGGAAACCACAATGACATGCCCCAGAATCAGCCATATCTAGATCTCAACTTGGATTTGTAAGAAGCAGCAAGGACCTTGTCCTCAGGGCATTCAAAGGTGGTGTGATGATCTCGATTTCTCGTTCTGCAAATTTCACACTCTTTGCGCCGGAGCCTCGCGTAGGTCGAATTGAAATGCTCGATGGTGCAAGCCCACTTCTCCTCATCGAAAAACGGAAGACCGCAACGACAAGTCAACTCGTATCTCGATCGGTCAAAATCGGCACCCTTTTGGATATTGTGGAAGCAACGGCAGTGAATATCGAGGTGATACTTGCTGTAGCAAATCCTGCACGACTGGTTATGGCACATAGCATAAGGGTTGTGCACAGTTTCACAATAGCGGCAAAGTTTGGGCGTGAATTTGGCCCTTTCCTCGTCGGATAATACAATTATTCAAAATTAGAATTGATTAAACAAACGATAATCGAAACTAAGATCGAAAATAAATTGAATTTTCATTCTTACCCAAATTCGACGACGACATGGTTTGAAAGAAATGTGTTTTTGATATTAGAATTTTCAGAAATATCTTGATTTAAGTAAAAGTAACTCCCGATCATAGCATTTAATCTATTAAATAAACAATTGTTTGCTTTTAATTATTTGATGATTAAATATATGCAAATATAGTCCTAGATTATATACGTTGTAGTTAGTAGGTGTGCGTCGTCACACGAAAGATCATACTATCAGTTACTCGTATTTAATCGAACAGTTGCTCACGACCTAGATGGACACGGACCAAGCCATCGGTATAGTCGTTGTATGAGGGAGAAAATAATTTGTCTTGATTATTTTATCATACTTGCACACTTGGGGTGATTGACCGACGGTATCTTAATCTGAAAAAAAAAAAAAAACAATCATCATGGTCATTGCAAATTTATTTTTTATCCTAACCTCTATAAAGGGCCTGCCCCTAGGTCATCCTCCACCCCCAAGACCCAAGAAAAATGGAAATTGCGTGAAATTTGTTCTCTCACACGCCCAAATACACACTGAGTGAGAGGGGAATTGGCGGGTGGAAATAATCTCCGGCAAGTTCCTGAATTCATCGGCTGTAAGATCGGTTCGACACCCAAAAATCCCTTCTTTTTGACAACTTAGAAAATAGTATTCATAAAGAGGATTATTTGCTGATGAATTTATTAGAAAATAACTAGGCTTATATAGCCTTACAAATAAACTGAACAACCAAAATAAAAGGAAAGAAAAAGCAACAGATTTGCAACTACTCATCCCTAAAGATGAGGGATTTATTTGACTGAGCAATCGAGACTCGATCAACCAGATTTCTACTTCTTCACCAAGTTTCCAACAATGCCTCCCCTAAACTGAACACTCACAGTGTCAGTTTATAGATGTAATCTCATACATACCAAGCATCTTGCGCAACCTCTCATAAGTTTCCAATTTTAGTGGCTTTGTGAGAATGTCGGCTACTTGCACATTTGTGCTGCAGTAGACCATCTTAATCACTTCATCATTGACCAGATCACGCAAAAAATGAAACCTAACATCAATATGCTTACTCCTTTTGTGAAAACTGGATTCTTAGAAAGCTTGATGGTTGATATATTGTCGCAATATATAACTGTTCCATTCTTCTGCGTATAACCAATGTTGTGCAGCACGTTTCTTAGCCACACTACTTGACAAGCACATGCCCCAGCTGATACAAACTCAGCCTCAGTAATCGACAAAGTAACAACCGGTTGTTTCTTAGAAGACCATGAAATAACCGCATCACTCAAAAAACACGCATATCCTGATGTACTTCTTCGACTATCCAAGTCACCAGCATAATCACTATCCGAAAACGCTACCAGCTCCTTATTTCCTTCACACCTGTACCAAATTCCCCAATCCAAAGTCCCTTTGATATAGCGAAATATCCTTTTAACGGCCTGCATGTGTTGATCCGTGGGTGACTCCATAAATCGACTGACCAAACTAATAGCATACATTAAGTCTGGTCTTGTTGCTGCCAAATACATTAAGCAGCCCACCATTTGCTTATAGACTTTCGCATCTACTTTCTCACTGCCATCTTCCTTAACTAACTTCACACCAGGCACCATGGGGTTCTTCACATGATTACACTGATCAAGCTGGAATCTTTCAAGGATTTCTCTAGCATACTTCCTTTGAGATATGAAAATTCCCAATGGCTTTTGAATTATTTCTACACCGAGAAAGTATCTCATTTCACCGAGATCGGACATGTCGAATTCTTTCTGCATATCCTTTTTGAAGGCATCCACAACTTTATCATCATTCCCTGTCACAACCAAATCGTCAACATATAGAGACACTATGACCGAGATACCTTTTTCATCTTTCTTGCAGAATAAAGTGGGTTCATAAGGGCATTTGCTGAAGCCAATCCTGGTGAAATACTCTTCAATGCGACTATACCAAGCACGAGGTGCTTGTTTAAGACCATATAATGCTTTCTTTAGTTTGTACACCTTCTCCTCTTCTCCAGGCTTCAAGAACCCTTGAGGCTGATTCACAAACACTATTTCATGGATTTCCCCGTGCAAAAATGCACTCTTCACATCAAGCTGGTGAACTTTGTACCTGTTTTGTGCGGCAAGGGCCAAAATCGCACGAATAGTCTCCCATCTAGCCACAGGAGCAAATACTTCTGTATAATCAATCCCATATTCTTGAGTGTATCCTTTGGCAACTAAGCGCGCTTTGCTTTTAACAACGTCTCCATTTTCGTCGCACTTAGTTTTGTATATCCACTTGACACCAATAGGTTTAGCTCCTTGAGGAAGTTTACATAACTCCCACGTTTGATTTCTCTCAATTGCAGCTATTTCTTGTGTCATGGCCTCTCTCCATCTTTCTTCTTTGTTTGCCTCCTCAAATGCTAACGGATCACCTTTACTTGTAAACAAGACAAACTGATCATCAAGAGTTGAAAGTGCTGAAAGTTCATCTCCAGTAACATAATCTGACATCCATTGTGGATTCCTTCTAGGTCTTCTCGTGAGTTCTGGTTCAACTTGCTCATTATCAACATTGTCGGCATCACCATTCGTAGTTACTCCTGCTTCTTCTCTTTCATCAGTTTCATTTGGAGTACTCTCGCCATGTTCACTACATGCTAAGCTCGGTGAATTTTCCTCTCCTTGTGATAATAATTTCCAGCTCCATTCTTTGTCCTCTTCAAATATAGCGTCCCTGCTCATGATTATTCGTCCAGTAACTGGATTAAATAGCTTATAGGCTTTTGATTCTTCACTCACCCCAAAAAATACACACTTCACACTTCGATCATCCAATTTTTTTCTTTTCTCTTTTGGTATGTGCGCATGAGCCAAACATCCAAAGATTCTCAAATAGCTTATATCAGGCTTATTTCCTGTCCATGCCTCTTCAGGGGTGATCTCCTTCACAGCAACGGTTGGGCTTCGATTAATGAGATGCGTTGCCCATATAGTTGCCTCTGGCCAGTATTCTTTAGGTACATTCTTCCCGGCCAGCATACTACGTACCATATTCATAATGGTGCGATTTTTTCTTTCAGCAACTCCGTTTTGTTGTGGAGTGTAAGAAGCTGTTAGTTGCCTTTTGATTCCATGATTCAAGCAAAAATCATTGAAATCCACTGAGTTATACTCACCGCCACGATCAGTTCTAAGGCACTGTATGTATTGATTGGTCTCTTTCTCAACTCTTGCCTTGAAGGTCTTGAATGTGGCCAAAGCTTGTGATTTTTCCGAGAGAAAATACGTCCAGCTCTTTCTAGAGAAGTCATCAGTAAACGTAATAATGTAACGTTTATGACTACTCGACTCCGGCGTAATAGGCCCGCAAATATCCGAGTGAACTAGTTGCAAACGATTTGTGGCTCTCCATGTGCTTCTCTTAGGGAAGGATTCTCGATGTTGCTTCCCAATTAAGCATCCATGACACTGCTCATTTGGTGATTCCATATCAGGTAATCCTAGAACCATATTCCCTTGCTTCAATACTTTTAGTCCTGTGAACCCCAAATGCCCATATCTGCAATGCCACAAGTGTGTGTCTTTCTCCTTCACAGTAATAAAACATGTAGCCGAATCTGGTACTTCATAAGCAATTAATATAAACATACGATTGGCCGACATATCAGTTTTAGCAATAAGACCTTTTTCAGGATGATAGATGCAACACGTACCACCTTGAATGAGTATTGCAACACCTCGTTCTTGCAATTGTCCGATGCTCAATAAGTTGTTCTTCAAGTCTGGAATGTAGTATACATTCGTCAAGATGTGAGTAATTCCATTGATCTGCATTCTGATATTTCCTTTCCCCATTACCATAAGTCTCAAACCATTCCCGAGCTTTACTGAATGTCTGAAATTTTCATCAAGATTGTTGAACCACTTCTTCTCACAAGTCATATGGTTACTGCATCCAGAGTCTAGGAACCAAATTTGATTGCGCTGAGTTTGCATCTTATCCACATAAGCCATAAGAATCATCTCCTCTTCTTCAATTGACTCCGTATAATTGGCTTTTGTCTGCCATTCTGGACATTCATTAATGAAGTGACCTAGCTTGTGACACTTGTAACATTCAACAGTAGCTTTGTTGAATGATCTTCCTTGGCCCCTTCCTCTTCCCCGACTCGATCCTCTACCTCGAGAACCACTGCCTTGTTCGCCTCTACCTCCATTTTTCTCATCGGTGATTTTTAGAACTTGTGCATCATCAATCCTTCTTTTAAACTTCTGCTCATGAACCAGTAGTGAGCTCTGGAGCTCATCAATGGAGAGTTTCTTTATATCTTTGGATTCTTCTATGGCGCACACTATATAGGTGAACTTTTCAGATAAAGTTCTTAATACTTTCTCCACAATCTTTGCATCATCCATCGTTTCTCCTAAATTTCTCATGTCGTTTGCAACCATCATTACACGAGAGAAATATTCAGCCACTCTCTCATCTACCTGCATCTCAAGTATTTCAAAGTCCCTTCGCAAGCGTTGCAGTTGTGCGCTTTGAACTCTTTCGTTCCCTTGATACTTTGCTTTCATCGAGTCCCATAGCTCCTTGGAGGTTTTCTTTTGAAGTATTTGCTTGAGAATAGTTTTGTCAATAGCAGCAAATAAATAGTTTTTCACCTTGAGATCATTAAGACGTAAGGTTGCAAGTTCTTTCTGCTGAGCATCAGTCAGCTTCGTACCAGCTTCAGGCTCCACCACTCCTACTTCAATGAGATCCCACCATTCTTTTGAGCGTAGGAGATTTTCCATTAGCATGGACCAATGCTCAAAATCTCCATCGAATTTAGGAATACTCAGCATACTATTTTTCTCACTCATGATTCTCTCCTTTTTTTTTTAATGGTCAGGCTCGTGAGGGGCTCTGATACCAATTGACAACTTAGAAAATAGTATTCGTAAAGAGGATTATTTGCTGATGAATTTATTAGAAAATAACTAGGCTTATATAGCCTTACAAATAAACTGAACAACCAAAATAAAAACTACTCATCCCTAAAGATGAGGGATTTATTTGACTGAGCAATCGATCAACCAGATTTCTACTTCTTCACCAAGTTTCCAACACTTTTCCAGTTTATTTCCGGAAATTGGATTCGATGCGAATTAGGGACAAAAACACAAATTCTGAAAGAGCAGCGAACGACAAAAAAACCTTGATAAAAACCCTATCACACAATAGAACAAAGGAAGATCTAAGGAGATGAGAACGACTAATTTGGAAAATGAGAAAGGGTAGCGGAAGAAACGGAAGAATGAATGTTATCGTGTGATATATTTGATCAGCATTTACGTTTCAATTACTGATTTAATTTTGATTAAAATAAAAAGGGATAATTATAGTTTACTATCTGAGCTTTAGACCATTTTTTACTTTGCTATCTGACCTTTAAAAAATCTCCAACTAGTGATCGACCTTTTAAAAATTTGCAAAATACTACCTGCCGGAAGCCGGAATATTCCGAACACCAGCATTTGTGTGATATTTTCAAGGCTAATTTCGTATTTTAAAGTATTTTAATAATATTTAAAAACAAAGAATATATATAAATATTTAAAAAAAAAGCGTATCTTCTCCCCCATCAATCTTCTTGCATTTCCAGAATTTTAATAAATTTTTTAATACGATTGAATATCTCAATTTTTTTGCAGATCTTCCTAGAAATAAATTATCAACATCAAAATACAAATATCAATATTAGAACCTTAAAAAACTATACTGTTCTTCAACATTATTTTCTTGTTTTTTCTCTATTTTCCCCAAATTAAAAATACAAAATCCGGCCCAGTTACTCCTACAAACTTCTAACTCCAATGCCAAATCAACTCGCAATTACAATCGGAACGTCACCGCTTTCTTCGAGAGCATGAAGAAGAGGGGGTCCTGTCCCACGGGTCGAAATCTTCCTACATCAGGGCAAGGGTCGGGCAGTAGGTCGCCGCGCTCAGACGGGTCGGAGTTTCGGACTCACTGGGGATCGATCTGGTGCCATACTTTCCGCTCGTCATCAAGGGCAGCCGTTCGATTATGGTACCTTCTTCGACTTTGAGTTCTCGAACGTGTTCAATCACGAGTTGTACCTGTGGAAATTTGTTGGGGAGATGGAGCGGAGTGCATAAAATGAGCCCCCGTCAAAATCTGTGTGGAGATAATGTTTTTAGGAAAAATAGATTTGATTTTGATATTGATTTTTCTGGAAATTTGTGAAGATATTTTAAGAAGATGAAGTTATTTTTTATTTTGATTTTTTAATTTATATATATAATTTTTATTGTGATAATTATTAAAATATATGAAAAGACAATGTTAACCTTGAAAAATCACGTGATGTACATGCGCTCGGAATATTCCCCAAAATATATATTCCCCAAAATATTCTATTCAGGCTTCCGGCAGGTAGTATTTTGCAAATTTTTAAAAGGTCAGTCACTGGTCGGAGATTTTTTAAAGGTCAGATAACAAAGTAAAAAATGGCCTAAAGGTCAGATAGTAAACTATAATTATCCAAAATAAAAAAATAGAAGAAAAGATTGAGAATGGTGTGAACGAAATTGAGCATTGGACAATTAGATTTCAATTTCATCCTAATTGACAAAATTAGTTGTTCCTATTGGCTAATTGGAATTATTAGTATTCAAGAATTATATATTATTAAGATTATCATATTAAATAAAAATTATTTTTCACATAAAAAATAATCGATAAAATATAAATAAGAAATAATAATCAAATAAAAAAAATTGATTAATTAACTAATAAAAAACATATTTCATTTAATTTAATACTATTTATGTCATGAATAATTATACACATTATCATTTATTTTTAATTTCTTAACTTATTATTTAGACCTTTAAAAATAATTTTTTTCTTCTTTTTTTATTAAAAAATATATGTTTACGGTTAAAAATTAAAAAGTAAAAATATACAAATAATAAATTATTTCTCTTGATTAACATATATTTGTACCTTTTAAATTTTAGTAGTAAAAATTTATTTTGAAGTAAAAAATAAAATAAAAAATTATTTATAAAGTATTAATATTAAGTTGAAACATACCGTAATACTAAATTAAATAAAACATAATTTATTTATTTTTTGTTTTTTATGTTAATTAAGTGAAATAGTTTTTTTATTATCTTTTATTTATATTTTATTGATTATTTTTTATGTAAATAATAATTTTTTATTTAATATGATAATTATTAATTAATTATGTAATTCATAATTTATTCTACAAAGTATAACGTATATATATAAAAATGTTACAAAGTTACCCAACTTCCTAATGTAGACTATTAATGGTAAAGGTTCTCATTTTTATCTCCAATCAAGGGTTCGAATCTGATGACAACAAAAAATATTTTTGAATTTCCTACAAGTGCTGAGGTGGCAAAGAAAAGGGAGGTTTTATGAATGTATTTATCATCTACCCTACTCTTAAAAGGTTTTTACTATATACCCTATATTTATTAATAAAACATTATTTATTTAAGAGCTGCCCACCCAACCCCTACCTCTCTCTCAAAAAACAGCCCGTGAAATCGTCGGCCAAACTTTCTCCTTCCTTCACCATGAAAATCGTAGTCCGAAACAGTCTTAGGTCGTTGAAATTGTCGGCGCCCATACCCTCCTCAACTCGAATCGATTTCCGATTGATTCTCTGGTCTCGCAACAGCATCTATCCGGCCAGATTACCCATCGACGGGATCTCGATTTTCAATTCGAGGGTCAATGGTTTCCTAATGTAGACTATTAATGGTAAAGGTTCTCATTTTTATCTCCAACCAAGGGTTCGAATCTGATGACAACAAAAAATATTTTTGAATTTCCTACAAGTGCTGAGGTGGCAAAGAAAAGGGAGGTTTTATGAATGTATTTATCATCTACCCTACTCTTAAAAGGTTTTTACTATATACCCTATATTTATTAATAAAACATTATTTATTTAAGAGCTGCCCACCCAACCCCTACCTCTCTCTCAAAAAACAGCCCGTGAAATCGTCGGCCAAACTTTCTCCTTCCTTCACCATGAAAATCGTAGTCCGAAACAGTCTTAGGTCGTTGAAATTGTCGGCGCCCATACCCTCCTCAACTCGAATCGATTTCCGATTGATTCTCTGGTCTCGCAACAGCATCTATCCGGCCAGATTACCCATCGACGGGATCTCGATTTTCAATTCGAGGGTCAATGGTTTCCTAATGTAGACTATTAATGGTAAAGGTTCTCATTTTTATCTCCAACCAAGGGTTCGAATCTGATGACAACAAAAAATATTTTTGAATTTCCTGCAAGTGCTGAGGTGGCAAAGAAAAGGGAGGTTTTATGAAATGGCCTTTTCACAGCTCTGTATTTATCATCTACCCTACTCTTAAAAGGTTTTTACTATATACCCTATATTTATTAATAAAACATTATTTATTTAAGAGCTGCCCACCCAACCCCTACCTCTCTCTCAAAAAACAGCCCGTGAAATTGTCGGCCAAACTTTCTCCTTCCTTCACCATGAAAATCGTAGTCCGAAACAGTCTTAGGTCGTTGAAATTGTCGGCGCCCATACCCTCCTCAACTCGAATCGATTTCCGATTGATTCTCTGGTCTCGCAACAGCATCTATCCGGCCAGATTACCCATCGACGGGATCTCGATTTTCAATTCGAGGGTCAATGGTTTCCTAATGTAGACTATTAATGGTAAAGGTTCTCATTTTTATCTCCAACCAAGGGTTCGAATCTGATGACAACAAAAAATATTTTTGAATTTCCTGCAAGTGCTGAGGTGGCAAAGAAAAGGGAGGTTTTATGAAATGGCCTTTTCACAGCTCTGTATTTATCATCTACCCTACTCTTAAAAGGTTTTTACTATATACCCTATATTTATTAATAAAACATTATTTATTTAAGAGCTGCCCACCCAACCCCTACCTCTCTCTCAAAAAACAGCCCGTGAAATCGTCGGCCAAACTTTCTCCTTCCTTCACCATGAAAATCGTAGTCCGAAACAGTCTTAGGTCGTTGAAATTGTCGGCGCCCATACCCTCCTCAACTCGAATCGATTTCCGATTGATTCTCTGGTCTCGCAACAGCATCTATCCGGCCAGATTACCCATCGACGGGATCTCGATTTTCAATTCGAGGGTCAATGGTTTCCCTCGTTGCATCCAGCGGAAGAAGCTCGTCGCTGTCATGTCGTTTTCTATTTAGGAGCTGCCCAATCCTCCGCGGAAAAACAAACAGGACCTGCCCACCTCCGCTCCCTTTCATATTGGATGAAATCATACAAATTCCTCAATTTTTGGGATTTTGTGTCTTTTTTTTGTTTCTGCGATTTTGTGTCTGCAATTTCGTGGTCATCGCCTTCATTTCTTTTTATATTGATTATGTTGGCAACATCAACTTCTTTCCGATGCAACAACTACCTCTTCTCAATGCAGCAGCAAACAACTTCTTCCCTATGCAACAGAAGCAACAACTTTTTTTATGTATTCTTTTATGTTGTAACAAATTTATATTGTGTTTGATCATGTTTTGTGTTTGAATGACCAATGTTTGGAATTATATGTATAGTAGTTGAAAAAATGGTGAAATTATGTTTGAAAATTAATTATAAATTGTTTTGGAATTATATGTAGTATTGTTGTTTTAATTAAATGTATAGAAGTTGAAAAAATGGTTAAAAAAATGACAGCGAGAAAGATCAAACCAACCTCACCACATATCAAATTAAATGACAATTCACCTGGAATTCTCCAATCTGAACTAACATGATTCTCAAAATTGTAGAGTCTTTTTATTAGTTTATATTAATTATGTGATGTTTTATGCTATATGACTAATTTGATGTTGTATATGAAATTTATCCATAGGTATATGAAATTCATACTAAAGTATATGATTGTTTATGTGATGTTTTATAGTATATGGTTAATTTGTTGTTGTATATGAAATTCATCTATATGTATATGAATTTCATACTAAAGTATATGATTGTTTATGTGATGTTGTATGGTATATGACTAATTTGCTATTGTATATGAAATTCATCCGTAGGTATATGAATTTCATACTTAAGTATATATAACAACACGATGGTTCTTGTTAGCACGATTCATGTTATATCGTTGAATAACATATCATGTTATGACTAATATTCTTATTCTTTAAAATGACATGACATATCATATCATGTCATTTCTCAATTTATTTATGTTGATACTAATACACTCGTGATAGTAAGTTGGAATGACATACACATTCATTAGTATAAATTATAACATATTCTCTTAATTTCATAGAGTGAAATATTTTTCAATTATAAATTTTATTTGTTATAATTGTAATCTTATAACTATGACTTATCGTATTAATTTCAAAATTTCAATTTTCAAATTTTAATTTTCACAAAATATTACATAGCCAAAATCACAAAATATTTCTACAATATTCAGCCCAAAAAACAATTATCAAGTACGCAAAAAACATGCAATTATCATAAAATCTTTACAACTTTAAAGAAAAAATGCGTTCTATCATCGCCGCAATATCATCCTCACCTTACCAAATTTCACGGTTTTCACCGTATCACCCTCATACAACCATCGAATTACTCGATTCTAAAACTTATAGAAACAAGACTTCATCATCTTCAATTATATTTGTAGAACATATAATAACTCCAAGTGTGCTTCCAGGATGAAGCTTCAAAATCACTGCATAAGTTTAGGAAGTTCCCGGTGTCCTCTTCTCAGTTAATTGAGCATTTCTCCTAACTCCAGGTAGCTCTTAATGCGACTCAAAACTCTTCGGAAAGCAGACTTCAAAAGCTTCCCATCCATGTATACCATGAAGCATGATTCAAAGAGAGTGAAACAAGTTTCTAAATCAAAGTATCAGCATTTTCCGTCATTATTTCTGCTCCATATTTAACCCAATGAGACCCATTCATGTGCAGCCCATCGATTCTTGTTATAACTTCTTCATACAAACTCAGATTGACTTGATCCAAAATTCTCCCGAAACTAGACTTAAAGATATATCTGACCATACGTGGTAAGAGGCTAGTTACGCAGCCCATGAAAACAGATTTTGAGGGGAAGTTACTGCATTTCCCAGCTTGACAGTTGACACCATTGTTAAGGTTCAAAACAACACCTAGGTTTATCTTCCAACCATCGATTTGGGCGAGTGACGACTTAGAGGAAAAGGAAGCACAATTTTTCCTTCGTATGTAATCGACCTAGGAATCAGGCAATGTGATGATTGATGAAATTTGGGCCCTTCGATGCACCACGTTCTGGAAAATTCCGAGGCATTAATTGTCGGACATTTCAATATGGAGAAGGTTTGATTCCAACCCCAACAAAAACACCGGTTGCCAAAATCACACTTTCTTCCCGGCCCGTTCTCGCCTAAAAGCCCCTCCATCTCCCGTAATATATCAAACGGAACTGCAAAGAGTAGAATGTACAATTGAGATTCCATTCCAGTTCCATTTCAAAAACACTCGGGGGTACTTCAATTTTTCTTCGATTGTAAAAAATGCATTTCAGTGTGTCTAACAAACAAGGGAAAATTGATGAATATTCTTAACGAACAAACGCAACCCAATTGAAGACGAGAGAACCGAATGAAGGCCGCGGTGCCTCCTTCGCAGCGCCCAAAATAGATGAATAGGGTTTACCTTCCAACCGTCGATTCCGGCGAGTGCGACTGAGAGGGAAAAATGTGATTTTTCTGGGTTTCGCTTTCGATTGCTGCCGTCCGACCTTCAACCCTTCAATTTGCTCTTCTGTTTCTTGGAATCGATGTTCTTTACCCGTGGTGAGGTGGGGGAGTTCTTGGAATCGATTTCAAAAGAGAGAAATTGTTTGGAAGTGGAGAGAAGACTTTCACGGGCAGTTTTTGTGAGAAATACGGGCAGAAGTAATATTTGTATATACATATTTAATTTAAATTTTTTAAATAAAATAAATAAATAAAAAGAAGGGGTATTTCATAAAAGGGACATTTAAAACGGGACATATCATAAATTGTCCCCAAAGAAAACGAGGTTCGAATCTGATGACAACAAAAAATATTTTTGAATTTCCTGCAAGTGCTGAGGTGGCAAAGAAAACGAGGTCACGTGATATTCTCTTGACTTTTTCGAAATCTAGGTAAATGGTCTATCTCGGGAGGACGATTTATGATTCTAACTCGTATTATTTGATATCTCCTATGTACCCTCATCAATATTTTTAATTGATTGTTGGCAGAAAGAGCAAAGATAACATATGAAAACGGCAAAACTATAGTTGAAACCAATCGGGGCACCTTTACTCTGGGTATGAATATGGAATAGTATAATAATTCATTCAATCGAATTTCTTTTTCAAATCTTATGTGCAGTTCCTCAAAGTTAATCCAATGTTAATTTCCTTTGCAGTTCCAATCAAGAAGGCTGATTCCACTCTTAAAACAATCAATCCTCAAGGTTCTACTTTTTATACTACTTTACTACGTATTAGAGTAATTGCTCCATTGTTTAGTGTTGATGATTTAAGTGAAATCATTGTCCATTTAATGTAATTGGATTCATACAAAGTTTCGGTAATGATCCTAAAGCACTACAATATGATTTAGGCGAAGTGCGGAGTGCACGGTTGTATAAAAGTGATAACGGATCATTGTTTGGTTAAGTGAATGTTGGTGTTGATTTATTGTGTGTAAATTAGCATGAAATATATGTTAATTTCATGGTTTGCATGGTTGTAATATGCAGCCACGAAATTGCATGCATGGCACCTAAAGAAAGTGATTTCGAAGAGGTGTGACCATTCTTAAAGGGTGCAACTCTTCCCAAAGGGTGCAGCCCTTCATGAAAGGGTATTTTCACTATCCAAAGGGGTGTTTCAACACCTATATAAGGGTGTTGAAAATCAGATTCTAAGACCCACGAAAATTAAGAGCTTTGTGTTAACGAAGTATAGCGAATAAACATTCTATAGTATACTTGTTTCTACGCCAAAGAACAAGTGCGGTATTGTCTTATCCTAGAAGAAGTTTCGTGATACCTTGGCTGTTATAGGGTCGAAATATTCTTTAAGGAAAACGTGTAAACGTGATTCAATATTTTCCAAAGCCTCCACATTCAGAAACACACAAAAGAAACAACAATCTTAAAGAATATTTACTATTCTGAACGATGGAGTCGGTTCGTGAGATGAACAGCAAATTCGGAAAATTGGAGAAGTTCGAAGGCGTAGACTTTCGAAGGTGGCAAAAGAAGATGCATTTCTTGCTAACAACGTTGAAGGTGGTGTACGTTCTAAGTACTCCACAACCAGAAGCAGCAGACAACGAATCGCCGGAGGAAACTCGGAAACGCTGCAAATGGGAAAATGACGACTATATATGTCGTGGGCATATATTAAACGGTATGTCTGACTCTCTCTTCGATATCTATCAAAATATGGAGTCTGCTAAGGCCCTTTGGGATAGCCTTGAATCCAAGTACATTGACGAGGACGCTTCTAGTAAGAAGTTCCTAGTTGGTAATTTTATGAATTACAAGATGTGCGACGGAAGGCCGGTAATGGAGCAATATAATGAATTGCTCCGGATATTGGGTCAATTTACCCAACATAATATGAAGATGGACGAGTCCATCTCGGTGTCTAGTATTATAGACAAATTACCGCCGTCGTGGAAAGACTTCAAACACACCTTGAAACATAAAAAGGAAGAGTTGTCTTTAGTACAACTCGGTAGTCACTTGCGCATAGAGGAATCTCTAAGGGCGCAAGAGGGTGAAAAACCCAAGGACAAGGAACCGATAAGGTCTGCAACTATCAATATGATGGAAGCAGGGGAGAGTTCGTATAAGAACCGAGGGACAAAGCGTCCCTACAACAACAACAACGGCAACAATGCTGGGAGTAAGAAGCCTAAGGGCGCTTGCTGGATATGCGGAAAAACGGGTCACTTTAAAAGTGATTGTCGTGCGAACAAGAATAAAAAGGGAACGATGAATAATCGCTCGGGACAAAGGTCTAATAACCAGGGTCCGGACACCAATCAAGGTGAGACTACTATACATAATTTTGATGTAAATTTAAATTATGTCCCTATAGTTTCTGAAGCATTTTATGTGCAGGATGATTCGGTGGCATGGTGGATTGACTCGGGTGCTACTAAGCATGTTTGCAAGGATCGTCATTGGTTTCAAAAGTATGAACCAGTTGTAGATGGATCAGTGCTTTACATGGGAAACGAGTCAACAGCCCCTATTCTTGGTCGCGGCGAAGTGTTGTTGGAATTCAGTTCCGGAAAGTCCTTAGTATTATTAGATGTATTACATGTACCTGGAATAAGGAAAAATCTTGTATCCGGTAGTGTTTTATCCAAGTATGGATATAAACAAGTATACGAATCTAATAAATATGTATTGACTAAGAATGGTGTATTTGTCGGTTTTGGATACCAATGTAACGGGATGTTTATGCTTAATATTATGAATAAAGTTGATGATTCTGTTCTTATGGTTTCTTCTAAAGTGAATGATTCATTATTGTGGCATGCTAGACTAGGACATGTTCATTATAAACGCATGATTGATATGTCCAAACTTGAATTAATTCCTGCTATGAACATAGAAGAAGATAAGTGTAATACATGCATGCTAACTAAAATCGTTAGGCAGCCTTTTAAAGATGTTCAACGTGAATCTTGTATGCTTGAACTTGTGCATAGCGACTTATGTGATTTCCATGCTACACCTTCGTTGGGGAATAAGAAATACTTAGTAACTTTCATAGATGATTATTCTAGATTTTGCTATGTATTTCTGCTAAGTACTAAAGATGAAGCGCTAGAAAAGTTTAAAGTATTTAAAACTGAAGTTGAACTACAACAAGAGTGCATGATTAAAAAGTTGAGAACCGATAGGGGAGGTGAATATTATGATCCTGTTTTGTTTGAATCATGTGGTATTATTCATGAAATAACTGCGCCCTATACTCCTCAACAAAACGGTATATCCGAAAGGAAGAACCGTGTACTAAAGGAAATGGTGAATTCCATGTTATCCTATTCGGGTTTGAATAGTGGATTCTGGGGAGAAGCCGTGTTAACAGCTTGCTATTTATTAAATAGGGTTCCTAACAAAAGGAACAAAGTTACCCCCTACGAACTTTGGTACAAAAAGAAGCCGAACCTTAATTATCTTAAGGTTTGGGGCTGTCGGGCTGTCGTAAGACTACCGGATCCCAAAAGGAAAACTTTGGGAGAAAGAGGCATTGATTGCATCTTTGTTGGATATGCTGTGCATTCCAAGGCATATCGATTCTACGTGATTGAGCCGAATGATTCAGTAGCGATTCATTCTATCATAGAATCGAGGGACGCCATATTTGATGAAACTAGATTTTTATCAATGGTTAGGACCAAGGATCTGGTGCCTAAGGTGGCTGAAAGCAAAGAATTAACTTTGCCCGAGCCTGAGTCGCTTGAACCTCGTCGAGGCACGAGGATAAGGACTAAGAAATCGTTCGGTCCTGATTTCCAGACCTTTCTGGTTGAAGGATCAAGGGACGAAGTTGGATTTCAATACTCGTATAGTTATCATGTTGATGATGAGCCTAAAACATACGAGGAAGTCTTGAAATCGCAAGATGTTGCATTTTGGAAAGAAGCCATCAATGATGAGATGGATTCCATTATGGGAAACAACACTTGGGTGCTTGCTGATTTACCTAACGGTTGTAAACCATTAGGATGCAAGTGGATCTTTAAGAAAAAGATGAAAGTCGATGGTTCAATTGACAAGTATAAAGCCCGATTAGTCATTCAAGGCTTTAGGCAAAAGGAAGGTATTGATTACTTCGATACCTATGCTCCTGTTGCGCGAATAACTACGATTAGATTATTGATAGCCTTGGCTGCAATACATAATCTAGTGATCCATCAAATGGATGTAAAAACAGCATTCCTTAACGGTGAGTTAGAGGAGGAAATTTACATGAAACAACCCGAAGGGTTCGTTATGCCTGGTAATGAGCATAAGGTATGTAAACTTGTTAAATCCTTGTATGGATTAAAACAAGCACCTAAGCAGTGGCATCGGAAATTTGATGAAATAATTTTATCGAATGGTTTTAAGTTAAACCAATCGGATAAATGTGTGTATAGCAAATTCGATGACTTTGGTAAAGGAGTCATTATTTGTCTATATGTTGATGATATGCTTATCTTTGGTACTGACCAAAGACAAGTGGATTTGACTAAGTCATTTTTATCATCAAACTTCGATATGAAGGATATGGGGGAGGCGGATGTGATTTTAGGAATTAAAATCATTCGTGAAAACAATGCCATTACTTTAACTCAATCTCATTACATTGAGAAAGTGTTAAAGAAATTCCATTGTGATGACTATTCTACGGTCAGTACTCCATATGATTCGAGTGTAAAACTCATGCCCAATATGGGTGTTGCTGTGTCCCAGTTGGAATACTCCAAGGTAATTGGGTGCCTTATGTATGCTATGACTAGCACAAGGCCAGACATTGCATTTGCGGTAGGCAAACTAAGTAGATACACAAGTAATCCTAGCACGCATCATTGGCAGGCTGTTAGGCGTGTATTAAAATACTTAAAGGGAACCAAAGACTTTGGTTTGACATATGTCGGATATCCTTCGGTAATAGAAGGGTATTCTGATGCGAGTTGGATAACCAATATAGAGGATCATTCCTCTACTTCTGGTTGGGTTTTCCTACTCGGAGGCGGTGCTATAAGTTGGGCTTCAAAGAAGCAAACTTGTATTACGAGTTCCACTATGGAATCGGAATTTATAGCACTTGCGGCAGCTGGTAAAGAAGCTGAATGGTTAAGGAATTTGGTTTATGAAATTCCTTTGTGGCCAAAGCCTATTTCGGCGTTTTCAATTCATTGTGACAGTGCAGCCACTTTGGCTAAGGCATATAGTCATGTTTATAATGGCAAGTCAAGACACTTGGGCGTTAGACATAGCGCGATCCGTGAGCTGATCACTCAAGGAGTAATCTCTATAGATTTTGTGAGATCACAACATAATCTTGCTGATCATTTGACCAAGGGATTAGCAAAAGACTTGGTAGTAAAGTCGGTGATTGGGATGGGTCTGAAGCCTCTTTGAATCTTCAAATATGGGATACCAAATTCATTTCTAATTGTATTAGAACCAGAATTCAATTGGGAAGCCTATATTTGAGATTGAAACACATGGAAATTATCCCAAAGGTATGTGTTTGAACCTGCATGTTAAGGTTGAAGTTAATTCTTAATGAATCATTTGATAAAGTGCATTTTGCAGGTGCACGAAGAAATGATTCACCTATATGAGTGGGAAGTGTGGCAGCTTCAAGAGTCGTGGCTAAGCTCTATATACACTCAAGAATGGATGGGATACAAGGCCTAATTTTGTATCGGAAATCATTATAGAATGTATTTGGAATTATGTGTGTATTATCTTTTATGTATTCAGATGGGTTGAAGAGTTCAATCTTTTAAGACACTCTGATTCTCGAATATATAAGTTGTATATAACACTAAGATGAAAATTCAATCTTCAAGACATTTTCATTTTATGCATAATTCTGGCTGTTATTGTTAACATAAGTGATTCAAGGATTACACTTAAATGGGGGAGGAATGTTGATGATTTAAGTGAAATCATTGTCCATTTAATGTAATTGGATTCATACAAAGTTTCGGTAATGATCCTAAAGCACTACAATATGATTTAGGCGAAGTGCGGAGTGCACGGTTGTATAAAAGTGATAACGGATCATTGTTTGGTTAAGTGAATGTTGGTGTTGATTTATTGTGTGTAAATTAGCATGAAATATATGTTAATTTCATGGTTTGCATGGTTGTAATATGCAGCCACGAAATTGCATGCATGGCACCTAAAGAAAGTGATTTCGAAGAGGTGTGACCATTCTTAAAGGGTGCAACTCTTCCCAAAGGGTGCAGCCCTTCATGAAAGGGTATTTTCACTATCCAAAGGGGTGTTTCAACACCTATATAAGGGTGTTGAAAATCAGATTCTAAGACCCACGAAAATTAAGAGCTTTGTGTTAACGAAGTATAGCGAATAAACATTCTATAGTATACTTGTTTCTACGCCAAAGAACAAGTGCGGTATTGTCTTATCCTAGAAGAAGTTTCGTGATACCTTGGCTGTTATAGGGTCGAAATATTCTTTAAGGAAAACGTGTAAACGTGATTCAATATTTTCCAAAGCCTCCACATTCAGAAACACACAAAAGAAACAACATTTAGTAGGAAATTTTCCCTTGTATTATACTCTTTACTCTATTTGTTTTTCTTACTTCTCTCGGGTTTCCAAACATTTTACTTCCCGTAATGGCCTCTCGGGTATGTATCTAACAAATGAGCTGAAACAAACATCCTCTGCAGATCCAGAAGCCTTTGCCCGCGACTTCTACCCTTACAAGTCCATCCGTGAGCTGATGTCGGGCAAGTCTTGCCCCAATGCTGCCTATGTACCAGAAGATGACTATGACACTTTCACCATAGGGTGATCTATCTTATATCCTCGACATCGAGTAAACAAGACAACTTATTTTGGTTATTTAATTTGCTTTTGAATCTAAATGTGTTTGAGTATTAATAATGTAACTTGATTTTTAAAACACATCCACACTTGCTTCCATCATTACTTATTAGTCTCTTTAGATTAAATATATTAGCTTTCTATTCACTAACTTATTTTTTTGGCCTGACTATGACTATTTTCAAGTGAAATGTATCATTACACCATTATAGAACATCATGTATCATTAATGCACATAACAACTTAAATTCACTTGGTTCATATGATAAACCATTGGACACAATGATAATAAGAACATAACAACTTAAATTAACTTGGTTCACCATTGAACACATGATAATGAGAACACAACAAGTTTAGTCAATCACGAATCATAATCAGGTTGGTTCATAAGATAAACCATTCCACACATCGGATCGACATTGAGAAGACTTCCGAAATTAGCCATATCAAACATTTCAGCCTTGAGGGAAGCAGCGCGAACCTCGTCCTCAGGGCATTCAAAGGTGCTGTGTGTTAGAGTATCCCACATCGGTTGGTTAACGATCCTAAAGCTCAAATATAAGTTGGACAACCTTATCACCTTAACAAGGCCTTTTAAGGTGTTATTGGCCCAACTTTGACATGGTATCAGAGCAGGCCCAATACGATGTGGGTGCCCCTAGCCGACGTATTTCCGGCCACCGATGTATTTCTGGTGATGAGGGTGCCCCAGCCGATGAATTTCCGGTCACGAGTAATTCCGTGTTAGAGTATCCCACATCGGTTGGTTAACGATCCTAAAGCTCAAATATAAGTTGGACAACCTTATCACCTTAACAAGACCTTTTAAGGTGTTATTGGCCCAACTTTGACACTGTGAATATAAGTTGGACAACCTTATCACCTTAACAAGACCTTTTAAGGTGTTATTGGCCCAACTTTGACACTGTGACGATAATCTAGAGTGTTTTTATTCTTGCAAATCTTACACGTTTTGAGTCGAACCCTCGCTTCGGTCGAATTACAAAGCCTAAGAGTGCAAGCCCACTTCTCGGGATCAAAGAATAGGAACCCACAATGACAACTCAATTCGTACATGGAGCGATTCTTGCTTTGGGCCGTACGTGAGTCTCACAAGTCACAAACCTCTTAATGGGCCGCGGCCCATTTTCCAAAAGCTACCACTGGGACATATAAACACGAATCGAAGAAATTAGTCGTCGAATCTAGGTAACATATGAAAACGGCAAAACTTTAGTTTAATTCTAGAGTATGTCGTCGTCATCGTCGAATCTATCATCGGGTATGAATGAAAATTCAATTTTAATTCCGATCGATCTGTATATGTTTTATTAATGTTTGTTTAATTCTTTTTAATAAATATAACGTTGTCGTCGTCTTTTGTTTTTTGGTAATTCCATGGAATTAAGCAGATATGGATGTGCGAGCCCTAGCTAAATCCTATGAGCATATTGACGGTAATAGTAATATAAATAATTAATTGATTATTGATACAAATAATAATAATAATATATTTTCATCAGATCCAGGCCCATGGTCATTCCCGATTTCGAAGGCTGACATTGGGAAGTATTCTAATCCCAAACCCAGCTCACCTCTGGAAGTTCCAGACGGTTATACACTTTGCCCTGAAAACGGCTATTCACCTTGGGGTAATGAATCTGATCCCGACAGCAACGACGAAGACTACGAGGCAAAATCCAAACCCCGACATTGCAATCATTGCCGTCTCGTGCACAATCCTTTTCATCTGTGTCATAACAAGTCTTGCCTGGTTTGCTACAGCAAGCGTCACCCCCTTCTTTTCTGCCCTCTCATCAATAACATCCCACAAGGTGCTGAATTCAACACTTTGTTGTACGAATTGACTTGTACTTGTGGGTACCCATTCTTTGATCCAGTGAAGTGGGCTTGCACTCTTAAGCCTTGCAATTCGACCGACGCCAGGGTTCAGCTCAAAACGTGTGAGATTTGCAAGAATGAAAACACCCTAGATAATCGTCACTCCACGTTTGATTGCCCCGTCGACAAGGTCCTCTCTGAATCCCTCAAGGCTAAAACGTTTGATATGGCCGATTCCGAATCGCTTCCAAATATCGATCCCATGTGTGGAAGTGTTTATTTTATGAACCAACCTGAGTACTATTCGTGATTCAGTTCTCATTATCATGTGTTGCATGAATGGTTTATTTAAGTTGTTATGTTCTTATTATCTACATAAACTAGAGGCTATTTGTACGAATTATCGTTTTTTATTTTGATGATGGGTTGTTTTTTATTGTTGATCATGTATATGATATGATACACAACTTTAGTCTTATTACCATGTACTGTTCTTAATTAGTTATCGGGTGATGATCGACCAGGAGTGATTCAGTTTCTTGCTTAGAAACTATGTCTTCAACCAATGAAGATGTTGTTGGTTCCTCGTCTCTTGTACGAAAAACAACTTTTATCTATGAAACATTTTCGGGAACAAATAAAATTTTCGTGATTGACTACATACCAGAAACTAGACAACTTACTCTGGTTTTAGTTGCATTATTAATAAGTATGATAAAAAGGGATTTTTTTTGGGTTATGAAGAAGTTAATTGATTTGTTCCTGAAAATGTTTCATAGATAAAAGTTGTTTTAGATGCCAAAGTTTTTGTACCTGCAGATTTGAAGACAAAATACGTTTGATTATACGTTTTTTTTCTTTCTTGCAGTTGTTTGTTTGTTGCACAATTGAAACACTTCTCGTCGATCATCACCCGATAACAAAATCAGAAACTCGTTTCTCCAGCTCATCCGGATACCTATCGGGAACCAAAAAAACTAGTAACAAAAACAATCAGTCACATTGATTCTGAGTCCCAATATTTTAGCTTTACTACAAATTGGTCCAAACCAGGAGCCGTTTTGTAATTACCACTAAATAAAAAGTAAAAAATAAAAAAAAAGTTGGTTGACCCCAACAAGAAGATGACATGGCACGTAGCTAGTGGCTACAAAGAACCGGTCCCTCAAAAAAAAGTGCGAAATTACCACCCATGCCATCGAGCGAGTCCATAGCTCAGGTTGTTTCCCTCCCTATTTTCACGTCATATCAGAAACCAAATCAATCCCAACCGTCCAAATCCTGCCACGTGTCAATCATGAAACATATATATCCATTCCAGATGAACCTTTCGCAAGCCCCTCCTTAAAACACACACACAAATCAATCCGTACATAAAAACTCAAATCAAACCATTATCAAAGTAGACACAGTTGATGCGGTGATCACTCGATCGATCGATGGCTGAGGCGTCGGTGCTGTGCGAGTATTGCTGCAACGCTAGGGCTTACGTGTACTGCAAATCCGACGTGGCCACCCTCTGCCTCCAGTGCGACGGCTACGTCCACTCCGCCAACCCCCTCGCCGGCCGCCACCTCCGCTCCCTCCTCTGCTCCCGCTGCCTGTCCGATTCCGCCACGTCATTCTGCCTCGACGAAACCCTCCCCCTCTGCCACGTGTGCGACGCCTCCTCGTGCGGGGCCCACCACCGCCGCCTCAAGCTCAGCCTCTACGACGGCTGCCCTTCCGCCCCCGACCTAGCCAAGATGTTCTCGTTCGCCCTCAACGAGAACAACGAGATCATCGGACCTTCCCCGCTCGTCAAGTTCCGGCCGGCCGCCTGGACCGTCCCTCCGCCGCCCCCGACGACTTCCGGCTACGGCCTGTCGTCGTCGTTCGTCGGGGATCAGTTCTCGAGCTTCTTGTCTCATGGAAAGGTTAATTTAATTTTTCTAATGCTCTACCAACTGAGCTATCATCTATATTATATATATTATTATATTATTATTATCACGCTCTACCAACTGAGCTATATCTGATTCTCCAGGACAGCGACGATCTGCCTGGGAACGTCGAGATCGACGGGATGGGATTGAGCTTCGAGGGCGGCTACGAGATGTTCGGGAATAACCGGCCGAATTTCGGCTGCGACGACGGAGGAATGGAAGGACTTCTGATGGACAAAAATTTGCCGGAGTCGAATAGCAATCAAATTGAGGCGCAGGCTTTTCAATCTCCTCCGGTTTCTCGACCGGGTGGTTTGATGAATGCGGGACCCAGTTGTAGCATGCTCATGAACCCGAGCATTAGCCTCGGGTTCGCGAGCGGGCAGCTCAGTTCGTCTTTGTCGTTAGCGCTGTCGAATATAACCGGGGAAAGTAATGTTGCCGAGTATCAAGATTGCGGGCTCTCGCCTTTGTTTTTGACCGGTGAGTCTCTGTGGGAGTCGAATCTAGAGCCTTGTTGTCCACAGGCGAGAGATAAGGCTAAGATGAGATACAACGAGAAGAAGAAGACGAGAACGTATGTTAGTTAATTATATCGAATTTATTTATGATATGAGTAATAGTTTCTCTTGAACGACACGCTTTGTTAAAATGTTAGGTTCGGTAAACAAATACGGTACGCGTCCCGGAAAGCGAGAGCGGATACGAGGAAGCGAGTCAAGGGTAGATTCGTCAAAGCAGGCGAATCTTTGGAGCACGAACCTGGCGGAACGAGTGAATTCTGAGATAGGGTCGATGGCAATTTTTATTTCCTCGTATTTTAAGTGCAATTTGCTCGTCATAAAGGTAGTTAATTAACCGTACATTATACGTAAACTCTGTCGTCTTCAAGTGATGATCTTCGTATGTTTTTCGTGAGCAGGCAGAAATGGTGAGAAGCCTGTCGGATTTGGGGTTCGTTTTAAGAGCCTACAAAAGGCCTATAGTCGAAAGAAGGCAATCCGTGCGTGTGATGCCGGGCCATGCCACTGGTCGAGAAGATTGGTGTAGCGGATAAATCGTGCGGCTTTGAATAATTTCTTGACATTTTTTTGAGCTTGAGAATCATATCATCAGACAGTAGTTCTTGAATGGTTAAAAGGAAAATGAACAAAAAATATATATTGAGTCTTGTAATAACATTGTTTTGATATTTTTGCCCATGAAGTTTCAGAAATTAATATTGAGGATCGAAGTAATTACAAAAACAACCCGCTATCTTTCAAAATTACAAAAGGTACCCTGAAGTAGTAAAGTGTATAAATATGGGGTTTTCTTGTAATATTTTGACTTTTGAAGGGTACGTATGTGAGATGAGATAAAATGTCATGGGTATTTCTTGTAATTCAAAAATATTCACTACTTTTTTTAACAACTTTGGTGTAGTCACAAATTAGGCTCTAAGTATTTTTAGGCTCATCATGATTCATATGACAAGATAAAATAAAATTTTCATATTGAAAAGTCACACACACGTATATAAAAGAATAAAAACAATAATTCACTATTTCAGATCAAATGCCTTTTGAAAATTCATACAAACTTATGATCCAAGATTTTCAAAAGAAATAAATAAACAATATTTACTTGTTAAAATCTTTGCCTAAATCGATTTAGGAAACATAAAAATCTTGGACGAATTCAAAAAGAAATACTAGATGCTCGTAACAACGATCAAACATGAAAAGTTATTTTTTTACATAAAAAAAAAAAGAAATGACAATTGATATTTCTTAAAAAAAATTAAAACTACAACAAATCATCCAATCCAATTATTTCAAAATAAAAAATATAAAGACGTTATAAACAAAAGGAATGCGAGAAAATTAAAAGTAAAAAATGAATATAAAAGTAAAAAAAATTAAAAGTACAACACTATGAGTTTTGCGCTGGACCTGGCGCAACCGGCACTGGGTTCGGAACACTGGATGCCGGCGGCGGCGTCTCCGAAACCACCACAGGAGGCGGCGGAGAAATCAATGTCGGAGGCGGAGGCGAAATCGGAACACCTGTACCAGTGTTATCGCTCGGCGGCGGAGGATAGAGTGTGGGCGGCGGAGGCGGAGGCGAATCCGGGACGCCCGTGCCTGAATTGTCGGTCGGCGGCGGCGGCGGAGGCGGCGGAAGAGGTAGAGATGGATTGGGAGTGTAATTGGAGGTCGGATTAGGGTTTGTCGGATCAGGCGGAATGACGGGGGTAGCGAGTGGGCATGAATCGGGCGTGCATTTGCTGCCGGATTCGCGATGCGAGACGCGGTGCCGGAGCAGGCTGAACCCCAGCACAAGTCCGGTGACGACGAGCACCGTGAGGATGAAGATGAAGATCTTCGTTGCTTTGCCCACATAACACATGTTAATTTATTTATTTTTTAATTTTTCTTTTTCCGAATTCGATTAAATTTATCTTTCGATTGAGAATGAATTTCTGAGAAAA
Organism: Euphrasia confusa; assembly: GCA_954870475.1. Taxonomy (NCBI): domain Eukaryota; kingdom Viridiplantae; phylum Streptophyta; class Magnoliopsida; order Lamiales; family Orobanchaceae; genus Euphrasia; species Euphrasia confusa. The sequence continues at coordinate 34,690,838 of OX940963.1, read as the reverse complement.
TGATTTTATGCAGGGGTGAAGCTAGGTGTGGGGTTGTTGTTTTTGTTGTGGGCGCAATTATGATTATTAGGTAAATTGGGTTGTTTTTGTAATTATGGGTAAATTGTATAGCTTTGCTTTATCAAAGGAATGAATTGCTTTGTTGTTTTTTTGTTTGGATTTTGGGGGAGTGGGGAGGGAGTGAAGGAAGGAGACGACTTATCACGTGAAGCCCATTGGATAAAAATAATTTTTTATATAGATATAATCTCAAAAAATATACCACGATCTCATAAAAATAGTCGACTATCCATTTGATTTTGTAATTTACAAACGAAAAAAATGTGACCGTTCCTTAGGGAAGAGATAGAATAGCTCTCATCCAACATTCATAACATTTGATTTGTAATTTACAAATGAAAGAAATATGATCGTTCTTATGGGACAAATAGAATAGCTCTCATACAACATTCATAACATTTGATAACTTCGTAAGATTTTCGAAAAATTAATACTCCATTTGTTGTGAGTCTTGTGACAAGTTATTCTATCTTACTATCTCATTCAGTTTTTATTAAACTCTGACTAATTTTAACTTTATGCTTACACAATTATAAATAAATTGAATACTATAATCGTTATTATACAATCACAAAATTTGCTTTTATACAAAAATTATATTTATAATTGAAAATAAAGTATAAAATTTTGGGTGTGTCATATAGCTTGGTAGTAGTTCTTTGCATTCTAGTGCTATATTGGCTATCGAGAGATAGTTTGTATGCGCTTTTTGTACTATACACTTTTTCTTTTATATGAAATTGACCTTTACCAAAAAAAAGTATAAAATTTTCTTTTTTTTAAATTCATGTAAAAAATTTATAAATATTTATCTGATTAAAGAAGTATATTTCTCTAAGCATTTCATGTGAAGAATCAAAATTCTTATATATATTCTTTCTTTTTTAACTAGGTTATTTTGGATGGAATTTGAGTGGACTAAGTTATTAAAAACTAAAAATTAGTAAGTCAATTTTTTAATATTGTCTAAATTATAATTTTTTTTAATTAAATTTTTTTTTTGGAAATTTTGAAATTGGAATTATATTAAATAGGTAATATTAGGCTATGGGGCAGATTGCTTTTTAATATTATTTCGATTTTGAAATTGGAATTATATTAAATAGGTAATATTAGGCTATGGGGCAGATTGCTTTTTAATATTATTTCGAACACCTATATTTTTTTCACCTCATTTTTAGGGGTCGTATATTTTTAATTTTTTTATTTATTAGGGAATTTGTATTTTTTAAATACTAAGTAGGGGCATTTTTTAAAATGTATAAAGTCGTAAATATCCCTACACCTTAACATATTAATTTATTTATTATATACATATATAAATATATTTGCGTAAGAATATAAATATATTTGCGTAAGAATATAAATATATTTGCGCAAGAATCAGTAAATTATATATATAAATATATTTGTATAAAAATATTTTATATTTGCGCAATATTATTTATATATATATATATATGAATAGATATCTATTATAGATTTACCACATACACTAATATCTATTATAGATATGCCATAAATATGTCATATGTATAGATATCTATCATAGATGTATACATATCTATCATAGATATAGATATGTCATATAAATAAATATGAGCAACCTTTTTAAATAGTCTAAATCCAAATTCAACTAAAATTTTCCCAAATTGATTAAAATGCAAAATGTGAAATAAAAAATCTAGAAATTTAACACACTTAATTCTAACAAATATGCAAATATGGACCTGTTAATATTTCATGTTTATATGGACCTGTTAATATTTCATGTTTAGATATGTATTTCATGTTTAGATATTTAACACACCTAATTCTAACAAATATGCAAATATGGACTTGTTAATATTTCATGTTTAGATATGTATTTCATGTTTAGATATGTTATAATACTAGGTGTCTAGCGTAGTTGTTTAAAATCTAAGCGGATGATATTAGATAGTAGTTATATTAATTACTAATATACTTGAAAAGGTTAATAATGGAACAATGCCCCATATCAAAATTAGGAAAAAATATAGGTACTGATTATAATTCTACTCTTAGAGATGCCCCGGTCATGATTCCCCCTATTAAATACTTTTATATAATTAGAACTATAGTTTATTTTAATTATAAATTAAGGAAATTTTCTAAATTTAACTTTTTTAACATATATACTTACATATACATACATAATAGGCATCAAATTTAAAAGTTACCTTAAAATATAAATAAAAATATTTTAATACTATATGCTATAAATAATGAAATAAAAACATTTTAATAATTAAAATATATATATACAATAGTATTATTATTTGTGAAATGAAAAAAATATAATTTTTTTATAATAACAATATTCCTTAATAATATCTTTTTTTAATATTGATTTTAAAATTTTGATTTTTGCTTTGAATTGAAATTGAAACTAAATTGAAAATAATTTGTTTTTAGACACTCTATTTTCAGTCTTTCCCTCTTCATTTCTTCGTCCTTTTCTCTCAATGCCTCTCCTCCGAATAACATGCACCATTTTTAACGAACAAAATTCCCATCAGAAAATCAATTCTCGACCCGAAAATTCCTTTCCTTTTCTCCTCCCCCACCCCAGCAAGATCCTCTTCCGAGAATCCATTAAATGCTCTGTGGGGAAACTGCAAATAAAACTCTCTTCTTTTTCTCTTCTGAATGAGGGCTCCTTTCATTCATGGCGATTTTTATTTCAGTTGAAGGAAAGAGATATTTTCTGGGTTCCATTGTTTCGCTTCCATAGATTCCCCCAAGAAAAAAAGATCATATTTTTCAGACGTTAGAAGCGTTTATTGGGAATTTTGTGCGTTATACGAAAAACAAATTTATTTAGTTAAAGATTTGATTTTGGTGGGATTTTCACATAGAATCTGAATTATTATTATTATTATTTTTATCCTCTGATTGTGCAATATCAAGAAAATATCTTGTGTGTGTTGTTTCTTGGGCTGAGACAAGTGGGAAAAGGGCAAGAAGATGGTTATGGGTTGAAAGGGGCATTTTGGGTAACTATGGACAACGTATTTGCTGCCTTGTTCGTTGCTTTTTTCTGTGTTTTTGCATCAAAAGATCCAGGGGTAAGGAGGAAATTATCCGAGAGGATTTTGGACGAGGATGTAATTTCATTGGATGTTGGAGAAATCAACAAGGATACGGTATGCAAATTTCATTGAAATGTAATTTGCTTATGCATTGTGTGTATGAGTTGTTGAGTGAAAAAACAAAATGCTTTCTCTATCAAAAGATCGATAAACGCCTAGAATTCAAACGGCTTCTTAAACTTTTCTTGCAATGTGTGTAGGTAATTAGACTTGTTGCATTACTTAGTTCAAACTTCTTTTATGTCATGACATTTCCTATTTCTTGAATTTGTTGTGGGAATGCACTTGATGATGCATCGATTTTTACCTGACAGGCCGATCGAGAGTTGGATTATTGGGTAAAAGGGTCTGAAGATTACGGAATAACCTCTGAGGACATAGATTCTTTCAGTTACAGTAATGTTGAGTTCAGCTCAAGAAAGCTTCTTTCTGTTTCGGAACATATCCCCAGAAGACACCTAGGACACAGACGAAGAAAGAATCGAGTTCTTTTAACAGCCTCAGCACCTGGCCCCACTCAAGACTCTTCCCCATCACCCTCTCCTTCTCCTTCTCCTCTTCCAGAACCTTCCGACAGGGCCCCACCTTCGCCACCCGCTTTAAATATCCCCAAGCCTATGCAATTGCCGAGAAACATCATTCCACCTTTTCCCTCGAAGTCGAAACAAAGGAACGACGACACTAACCAGCAGAAGTATATTTTAGCCGCCTTAGTTGCTAGCTTGGTGTTAGGAGTTTTCCTAATGGCTCTCTTACTGTTCGTATGCCTGAGAAAAGAAAATCGAGACGACCCTAAAGATGAACACAAAGACGAGAAGCCTACTCTCAACTTGATCTCCAGTAACAATCATTCTTCAGCTCACACCATGAGTAACTCGAGCGGAAAAGACTTCAACGCCCCTTCCACTGCCAACCTCTCATCGCTCGGCCCGTATCAATTGTCTGAACCAAAGCCGAACGAAGCTCAGTTATTACCACTCCCGCCCGGAAGAACATTAGCAGCAGCCCCACCCGAACCATCCCCCCCGCCCAAACCACCCGCCCCTGCTGCCCCCCCTCCTCCCCCTCCCAAACCAATCGGCCGCCCGCCCAACCCACCACCTCCAAAGCTCTCCCCACTCGGGCCCCACCACCGTCGTGTTTCCACTGGAGAGGCCAGCGATGGCTCAAACGACTCAGAAGCGCCGAAGACAAAGCTGAAACCTTTCTTCTGGGATAAGGTTCTCGCCAGCCCCAACCATTCCATGGTCTGGCACGAGATAAAAGCCGGATCTTTCCAGTGAGTGTTTTTTCGTTTCTTTCGTGTTGGCTACTTATTCGTGTTCATTTTTTCCGGGTTTTTTTTTCTCTCAGATTTAACGAGGAGATGATGGAGTCGCTATTCGGGTACGCGCCTCCGGCCGACAAGAACAAAAACGACAGCAAGAAAGACTCGTCCTACGACTCTCCTCCGCAGTTTATCCAGATCATCGACCCCAAGAAATCGCAGAACTTGTCGATTCTTCTCAAAGCGTTGAATGTGACTACAGAAGAAGTCTGCCAAGCTCTCCAAGAAGGCAACGAGCTTCCCCCGGAACTCACCCAGACTCTGCTTCGAATGGCGCCGACCTCAGACGAAGAACTAAGGCTTCGATTATACACCGGAGACATCTCTCATCTCGGACCGGCCGAGAGATTCCTCAAGGCCGTAGTCGACATTCCCTTCGCCTTCAAGCGTTTAGAATCTCTTCTCTTCGTAAGCACGTTCGCTGAGGATTTTTCCTCGACGAAAGAGTCGTTAGCGACGTTAGAGGTTGCATGCACGGAGCTGAGAAACAGTCGACTCTTCCTCAAACTGCTCGAAGCTGTCTTGAAAACAGGGAACAGGATGAACGACGGGACTTACCGAGGGGGAGCTCAGGCGTTCAAGCTCGACACTCTCTTAAAACTCTCCGACGTGAAAGGAACAGACGGGAAAACCACTCTGCTTAACTTTGTTGTCCAAGAAATAATCCGGTCGGAAGGGATTAGAGCCGCTCGACGGTTGAAAGAGAGCACGAGCATGTCGAGTGTGAAAACAGAAGATCTCTTCGAAGAATCGCATCGGGAAATAGAAGAGTACCATCGAAGCCTCGGCCTTCAGGTGGTTTCGAGCCTAAGCAACGAGCTACAGAACGTGAAGAAAGGGGCGATGATCGATACAGAGAGCTTGAGCGAGACAGTTCATAAACTCGGAGTCGAGCTCGGAAAAACAAGAGCTTTTCTCGATGGTGAGATGAAGGATGTCGAGGAGGAGAATGAGTTTCGTGAGGCGCTTGCGAGCTTTGCTGAGAGGTGTGAGTCGGATATTGAGTGGGTGAAGGCAGAGGAGAAAAGGATTATGTCGATGGTGAAGAGCACAGGGGATTATTTTCACGGGAGGGCAGGGAGAGAGGAGAGCTCTCAGCTTTTCGTGATAGTACGAGATTTTCTTATGATGCTCGACAAGTCGTGTTTGGAAGTGAAGAACGCGTCGAGACTGTCGATGAAGACGGGGAGGAAAGAGGCGGCTTCGAGGGTGTCTGTGTCGTCATCTTCGCCGGTGTCGGGAGCGTCGGAGTCGGCGCTGGAGATGCACCGGCAGCTTTTTCCGGCGATGAGGGAGCGGCAAGTGGATGATGACTTCGATTCGTCGGAGGATGAGAGTTGATCTCTTCTCAAGGATTGCTGATGAGGTTCAAAGCTTTTTTTGTCAATGATTGTTTGCAAAAGAAAATAAAAGAAAATCAGTGTCACAAATTGATGATGATGATGATAATAATAAAAATAAATTACTGATATAATGTTTGTAGTTTCTTGTCACAAATCAACCTGAGTTTGACTTTTGAGAAGTTGCTCAACAAGATTCAATAAATAATTGAGTTTTCATGCTTCATTTCCTCATTTTGAATCAAAAATTTCCCTCAACATTTGTACTTAAATAAAATTGATATCAAAATTCTTCTTTAGGAGATTCTAAAATTCAAGTTACTACTTTTCAATGAAATGAAATAAAATTAAACTGTCTCTGATCTGATGTTCACATTTTTTTTTTTGTAAATTACAAATAACTACATAAGTAGAGACAATACAAACATACAAGTAGGAGTCTTGTGAAAACTTCATTGTATCGTTTCCAATCGATTACAAAACCGTTAAAAGTTAAAATCGAGATCAACGGTGCCTTGCGGTGGAAGTAACGTAGTAGGCGACGGAAAACACAGCGTGGACAAAGCACAGAATCCCTCCGGTCGATAGGAAGTGGTGGTGGGTGAACCCACAAGAGGGTCTCGATTTGTTGTTCGCTATTGTCCCTATCACAAGCATCGACAACCCAACAGCCACTACGATCCTAAAAGTCGATAACATGGAAAGAACAATTAAAATAAAGAAGACGACATAGAATTGAGAAAGATAATTAATAACATCATATGATGATATATACCATGTGAAAACAAGGCAGGCCACAGACAGCTTCTTGCTCGGGGGCGAATTCTGCAGCTCGTCTCGACTGCAAACTCCGCACCCTCCGATCAAGTTGGCGAGGACGTGAGCGATGCTGAGAAGGGTCGAGGCAGCTACACCTAAAACGAACGCGTCGTGGCTTGGCTCCTTGCATTCGAATAGCCATATCCTCATGTGCTTTTCCTATTCGATCAGTAGAACAAAAACATCAGCAATGAAAATGAAAAGAGTTTATCCAAAGAATCGAAGCCGGAACTTAATTGATGTACCTGGCTTTGAGCTGCCTCGGCTTTGATTCCGAGTATTCCGGCAATGACGTCTAGTGTTACGATTATGAAGCACGCGAAAATGCCGATAACTTTAGTCATTGCGTCGAGTTTTAGGCGAAAGATGGAAGAAGATATTTAGCAGAGGGAAGGTGCTTGAATATATAGAGTTACATGTTTAGCTTAATTTGATGATTCTTGAAAAAGCTTCTTTTATGCCCTACTTTTTTTTTTTTATTGTTTTTTTTATTCCTTACATAGTGAACAAGGAAAGTAGGGTATAAAACAACTAAGGAGTAGTGTGTGTGTTGCTGGTTAAGCATCTTTTCTAACATGGTAAAAGTTTTGGATGAGTCAGATTAAGGTTCTTAAAAACTCTGAATAATGTAATAGTAGAAATAAATTGACGTACCAACAAGGGCAAAATAGTCATAGTAGTAAATTGTTACATAATTTTTTGATCCCTTTTCTTGTATTGATCAATTATTCGACTCCCTGTTTTACAACAGACCGAAAACAGAAACACTCTAGCTGGTTTCGATTTTCATCATGAATGAATATATCTTGGTCCTGTGAGCGTCTGAAACAAAAACCAATTTCTGGTCAGACACGAGCGAAAGAAAGAGAAAGCCGTACTCGCCAACATGAATCCACATTTTGAGTCTCGTACACATGGGCTGTTTCGAGAAATGCACAGGATACAATTCTCTACCCATCCTCCCAGTCATTCTCATCCTCGTCTTCTTCTTCAGTAGCTTCTGCTTCTACATTTAAGTCGTTCACTTTAAATTGTTCGGATGTGCCTGAGAGAGAGAGGCAGACAGAGAGAGAATATATCAATGGCAATCCAGGGTTAACATTTAACTCCTGATTATTGAGATTTTAACAGAAACAAATCGCATTATTTGGAGTAATAGATTAGTTTCAAGCTTCTTTTAAACACTAGCTTTCCTAATGACAAATACTGGCTAGTTCTTTCTTTGCTCTCTCCCTAGAAAACAAGAAAAGTATCTAAACGATTTTTCTGAATAACTGAAGAAAGTTAAAAGGAAAAGATTTTAGATAATCACGATTTTTACCTGCTGGAGGGTCCTCCTCCCACTCATTACCATCTCCGTCATAATCATCACCGCGTTTTGATTTCATGCCAACCTGGCGTTCGGATAATGTGTTATTAGTCAACTCCTGTTGTTCCTGTTTGACTGTTTCTTCCTGTTCCCGTTGCCGCAAAAGCACAGCAGCATAATATGCTTTAACATATTCATCCTAAAAAACCAAAAACAATAATTTACCAATTCATAAATAAGCACTCCTTAATATATTGAATAAAGAACAAGCTTGTCACTGACAGTAAAATATTGATAAAAAAGATGTTAAAGAAACCTGTAGATTCTTGGTTTCATCATTTGCAACAATGTCCTTCTTGTCATCAGGAACTTCCAAAGTTGTCGAGGAACCATCCATCTTTGTCTCCTCACTGGTCTCCCCACGTTGCTCCTTTGTAAGTTTCATTCCTTGCATGATCATCCATGGAGGCAAAACTTTCATAGGCATGTTCGCTGCTGATTTAACATCTCCTTTGTCATCAGCACCAGAGAATGCAACTTCAACCTATCATAGCAGCACAAGTTTCTTTAACAAGTAAAGTTCCTTTCAATAATCAAGAAGATAAGAAAAGACATTTTACCAGCACAATGTAATACAGAGTTCATTAATGGTTATTTATATTTTCAATCTGATTCCAAAGACACACTAGTCATCGTTATAGGTGGTAAATAGAATTTTACACCATTATACATTCCATATCACATCAGTTACCAGGTCCACTATGAATAACATCTCAGACAAAAAAAAAAGACAAAAATGTCTTGTTAAAACCCAATACAAGGCAGTAACAAGTTACCTTGGTCTCCCCAACATAAGGCATTGAAGATCCACCAAAACCATTCAAAGATTTTGAAGGGTCGTTGGAATTATCTCCATTTACACCTCGGCCATTGTTTGCTCTAAGCTCCCAAGCTTGAAGATTCCCAAATTCAGGTGCAGGCAAATCCTTCACTCTTCCAAGTTGATCAATCAATGGTTTGAGTTGTTCCTATACTCCAACGAACTTTTGCAGTTTAGCAGAGAGCAGAGGCAAAATGTTAGGGAACAACAGATTTTAACTCTTGACGATCAAGAGATACCAATTGAAAAAAATTGTATTTTGCTTTCACTATGAATACTGTTTCACCAAGGCAATTTCTCTTAATTGTCTGGATAAATAGTTTTTATGTTGTAGTTTTGGTAATTGGTTTTTGAGAAAAGAATCAATAATAATTTTTTGAAAGACAACAAACAAAACGTACCCTAAGAGTTTTTTAGCACAAGAAAAAGTGGTTCGATCTCTTTTCCTTGTGGTTAACTACAACCAACTTGAAATTTATGAATTTTAAAGGAAGGCGAACCTCCATCTTCCTGAGCATGTCTTTTAATTTATCATGGCGACGTCTGCTCGCATTATCATCTCCATCTCCCATTTCTTGAGCAGCTAACTTGTCACTCTCAGCCACAAGGACCCCATTGCAGCTTTCACAGTGGAAGTACTCATCATAAGGAGAGATCAACCGGAGGGCATCAAGGGCAGTATATCTAGTGTCCATGTCAAATAAATTAGCATATTATTCCTGATTCAGGAATCTAAAGGAAGAAGAAGAGAGCTTAGGATCAATTTAACAGGATGACTTAAATGAAACAATATATAAGTTGTTTGAAATTTCGAATAAAATGGACATTGAATCAGTAAGCTCATATTTTGAACTGTTTTTTAAGTCATTTGAAATATTCCGACAACTTTTAAAAGTCTTCAATGTATATATGCAACCTAAAGAAATTTGATGCTGCAGATACCTCTTATTGCAGTCTGGGCATATATACTCCTGAACTGTGTTTTTGCTATCGAGTTCATCTTTCAGCTTTTTCTTCATGCGTTGTATTCTGTACCTCACCACATCATATATCTGCAAGGGAGTTAATATATATTATACTAAATATAGCATTTATTAAACACCGGCAAATACAGATCAAATATATGTGACAGCAAATATCCAAACAATCAACATATATGAATTCCAAAGGTATGTAGTGTTTTTGAAATAATATGCAAAATTTTATATGAAAATAGAATATCCATTCCATTTATATTAAAGTGTCAGCATATGTAGAACATTATATCTGTAGTGTCTACACCAATATATATTCTAGTTTTATTAACCTGTGAATAATCTAGACAACAATAAGACTGCGTATGCATTTTAAGTTTGTCATCCCCTTCTCTTCCAAACCTTTGACCATCAACTGTGGCAGCCACTGCAGCATTGTATACTTTTGCCCCTTTGGATGTCTGAAAAGATGCATAATATACATGAGGCAACAACAAAAACAAGAAACATAGTCAAGGAGAGAATGAGTCGGTTATTAATTAAATGTCAAATCTACTAAAAATAATTCATTCAGTAAAGAAAATGGTTTTAATCAATGTAAGGGAATACCAGAAAATATTTCACATCTCAAAGGCATAAACTTTATAAAAAATGGAGTATGAATTCCAGATTGTTGCGAGGAACTAAAGGCATTCTTGACAAAATACAAATCTTATTTAAAGATGACAATTTTCGTGTTTAATAGGGGAAAATATTTGACTTTTCACCTTCAAGAAACGTGGTGGTAGTTGGATAAGCAGAATTTTAAACAGATTTCACATTTCCAATTATCGTACTTTCCAAGTTTATTGTTTTAGTATAACAAACAGTTATAAACAATATATGTGCATGTGTTCACAAAAAAGTGCAACACATACTACAAACACTCAAGTCCCATTTGAGCAGTTATCTATCAGTTTGAGCAAATAGAAATATGAATGAATAAGGAGCACAGAAGTGTAGAAATGACTAGAAAATAATGATAGATGCAGTAAGAAGACAATTTAGGCCATAATGCTGAACCAGCAAAATAAACCTCCTTGCGGTGGTCACGAGTGACTAGTTTTTCTTCTTCGAAAAACCTCAGAGTCCGACGAAGTTGCTTTGTGTGAAGTTTCAAGTCTTTAGCCAAATCTTCTTCCCTAACCCACTGACGTCTAGAACAAAAATCAAATATAAAGTGATACTGCTTTGAGTTTCAATCCAGCCACAAGAGAGATTGAAGAAGAAACGAAAAATTTATCATAAAATTTATTATTCAGCATTATCCTTGAATTAAGAGAACATGTACACGAAAGATGTTGAATTACTGCTGAGCATTAACATAATACATTTTTGCATTTTGTATATTTTGCATTTTGCAGACTTCTTTCGATTTAACAAGTTCACGCAACGATCACTTACACGAGGATTTCCCCGATTATTGGGAAACTTCATAAGGGAAGCAAGAAATTACCTAGTAAGAGCATCAAGAATGACCACAGCAATCCCTCTATTGTCGCTTCTCCCAGGCTTCGTCTGGGTTTCACCTTTCGTTATGTCATCGTAGAACGCCCTTGCAGCAAGTTTAACCAAACTAATGAATCCACACATGCCAAACAAACAAGTGTCAGCCAATCACAGTAAAGTAACAAAACTTCAAATTACAGAGTGGTCATCTTATATATTACCGATTGAACGGCTCGATGCTAGCCATAAAATAGGCTCTAGATCAAAGTTCCGATCAATCTCTCAAACTCCACCAACCAACCAAAAAAATCAAAGCTTTCAGTATGCTCAGAGCCCCCCCACAACTTCTTCCCGGAGGAAAACAAAAATCAATAAATTTCGGATGAAAACGAAATTAACAAGCTTTTTCTTTCGTTATTTATCGTGAACACGAATTTGTATTTAAGTTCGAATATTGAACCTCCGCCTCCGCCGGTAAAGATGAATCAGTAATGGTTCGAAATTTCGATTTCCTTGGCGGCAGGGAATATTTCGGCTGCGACGATTAATATAATCCGGGAAAGCGGCGGCGGAGATTGGAGAGAGAGGTGCGAATCAATGGAGGTCAACTGATTCCGGCGGTGCTACGTTAGGATTTTGGGGTTAGGGCGAAATCAATGTTGTGATCTGAATCGTACTGTAAATTCCGTTATATACGCGCTGTCAATACTAAATTAATAGGCCGCAAATGGTTTACGGGGGCCCAATTGTACGGGCCCAAGTCATGAAATGGATAAAAAAAACCTAATTTTTAAATTTTTTTTACATTTTTTAACCTTGTCAAAATTCATTGAGAATTACAATTCCAAGTTGTACGTTTTTATACTTTCTAACATACCAAGATCGAAATGAAATGAGATATTTTAAGGAATACTACTATTCAGGAAAGAGTGCATTTCATATTCCATTTATGCTTTACGATGAAGCTTTGAATACATTTTTTTAATTACATAATATCTTAAGTAGATTAACACTTAAACTTCAAGTTTGAAAATGTAATCATCTCATTATTAAATAGACTCGACTAGTTTACGAACATAATTAACTTTTCAAGTTCGTTGAAATATTCAATTACATAGTTACAAATGTTACTTGAGATAAAAAATTAAATTATTATTTCCGTTTCAAAAAGTTGCAACACACTTCTTCTTTCGTAATTATTTACAAGTATCTTTGACACCTTAGTAACAATGAGTACATATCAATTTGTGAAAACAAAGAATGTTAAATATCAATGCATAAACTAATTATGGAGTAGTAACTAAAATCTATCCATAAAAACGAACTAATTTCTTTTAATATAAAGGAAAAAAATATACTCCGTAAATAAAGGAATGTATGTTTTTTACACTAAATTCATCTCCGTAAATAAATTTTTACTCATTTTATAAAGTCGATAAAAGTATTTATTATCAAATTATTTGAATCATAATTGTCGAATGAAAATTTCGGGAATCAACAATCAGTCGCCACGCGCCACCAGGTGAGGGAAGGTTTGGAAGAATTTCCCCACCTCACTAAAATCCCCCGACATTCGTTCCGGCGATCAATACGCCGGCCACAGCTGGCAAGTTGCTTTCCGATCTCATCCTGTACGTTCTCTGTTTCCTCGTCGTCTTCAAAATCCTCGCTGATTTTCAGTTAATTTCTCGCTGTATTATTTTATTTTATTCTACGGCAGTAAATCTGCCGTTGATTACCGTGATTCTGACTGCGTAGGTTTTTGTTTTGTTTGCAATTAACCATGAATCTGACTGCGGCATTAGGGAAATGTAGGTGGAGAAGGTGGAACCTAGGGCTAGGCAAGTTATTTTAGAAATTATTCAGGGCTCTTATGGGTTGGAAATGGATTCCGATTGTTTTTCTCGTTGGTTCTTGAAATAATCTTAGATTAAAAGATAAGAGGGTTGGTAATCGATGGGATTAAGTTCGCTACTGTTTTGAAAAATCAAATGCATTGTTGTGTATCGATATGGGAATCTTCATAGTGGCTATGGATACTCGAGGGCTGTGCATTGTCCTGAATTACTAAAGTATAATGTTTTCTAGTATTATTGGTTAAGTACAGACGTAAGTCTTGATTTCAAATGTTTGTTTAATGTGTTGAAATAAAATGTTTCTAGTGTACTGGTTCGCATTAGTTAGAAACTATTGGTGAAGTCCGGAAAATTATGACCGTATATAATTTGAAGAAGTCGAGTCAAATAAGTGTGGGTCAAGGGAGCAATCATTTTAATGACATTATGCCTAATCGGTGATTTCTTTTAGTGATAAAAAGTCTATGCTGGAAAATGAGAGAAATGGAGATGACAAATGGTTCCGATTCGACAAAGGTAGAATGCCTGGTCGAAGGTCCAGAGTTCTTTTAAGTTTTGGGCCATCGTTATAGCTTGAGAGATCATAGCCATTGAATTAAGGTCTGAATATGCAGCTTCCAATACACATAGATTTGTAGTTGCTGCAGGTTAGTTAAAGGGGTTTGTGCAGTGACATTAATTGTTTAAATATGTTTGAGTCATTGCTGTTTGGATAGAAAAAATCAAAAAATAAAGGAAAAAAAAACAATAACTTTTCGCTAAATGAGAGGGTAGTGAATATAAAAGACGAACAAGAATAAAGAAAGAAGAAATGGATTAGATATCTCTTTAAGCTAATGCCATGCCAAAATTGATTTTGGAATGCGATTACCAGTTGTGCACTTTTTATTGATACAAATTTAAACCTGAGTTTTTCATAAATTATTTAATCAGTTATGTAATACATTACTGTAACTGACAGGATTCAATCTTCTGTCACTATATGTTTGATGATTTTAATCATAAATCACAATGGTGTTCTGCATTCAGGGTTTTTATTTATTAAACCCAACCATTCACATATGCAAAACTTAAAATACTCTTTCATACTTCATTTTAGTGTTGCATCATGTATATTTTTCTCAATGCTATCCGCTCTTGTTGCAGCAAATTTCAAACAGAGAGACAGAAACCGATGAATAATACCATAAATCCGCCGACAAACCTCGGCCCAGGCCATCAATATCTTCTGGACTATCTAGAAAAAACTCAGGCTGAAAACCCCGGCTTCTTTTACGCAACCGAGAACAATAATGAGCGATGTGGGAATGTCTTCTGGGCTGACCCTACTTTCCGCACAAACTACACCTATTTTGGTGACACTGTCAGAATCAGCACCCCGTACAAGACACAGCGTTCCAAAGTACCGTTCATCACTTTCTCCGGCATAAACCATCATGCCCAGCCAGTCCTCTTTGGTTGTGCTTTGCTTCTGAACGAAGCCGACTCTTCTTTTGTATGGCTTCTCCAGACTTGGTCTCAGGCCATGTCTGGGCCCGCCCCAGTCTCCATCACCAGTGAACCTGATCGGCTCATCCAGATGTCCGTGGCACGTGTCTTCCCGGAAACACGCAATCGCTTCTGCAGATGGAGCATATTCAGACAGACCCGCGAGAAGCTGACCAACGTCTATCAAGCTAATCCCGATTTCGATATTGATCTCAAGAAATGTGTGAATGAGTCGGACACTGTAGAGGAGTTCGAGTCCTGTTGGGCGAATCTGTTGGGTAGGTACTACTTGGTTGATAATGATTGGCTTTTATCCTTATATAATATTCGTGACCAATGGGTCCCGGTTTTCCTTCGTGAGGTGTTTTTCGGGGAACTATCATCGACCATGGACTGCACGAATGATGACGTGGGTTTGTTGTTTGATGGGTTTTCGAGTACCTCCACCACAATACAGTCGCTGATTAAACAATACGAGACGACTGTGTCCAGCTGGCAAGAAAAAGAATCGAAAGACGATTTAGAAACTTCCAACACAACCCCTGTTCTGAAGACGCCGTCTCCTATGGAAAAGCAAGCTGCCGATCTTTACACTAAGAGGATATTCACAAATTTCCAAGCGGAACTCGTGGAGACTCTCGCGAACCCTGCTACAGTACTCGAAGAATCCGGGGCAGTGATAACATACAGAGTGGCTAAATTTGGTGAGGAGCACAGGGCCCACACGGTTAGGTTCAATGCTTTTGAGACGAAGGCTAATTGCAGTTGTCGGGTATTTGATTTCTCGGGTATTATCTGTCGGCACGTGCTGTCAGTTTTTAGGGCCAAAAATGTACTCATGCTCCCTTCTGAGTATGTTCTGAGACGTTGGACGAGAAACGCTAAGTCAGATGTTGGAGAATCCATGCCCGGATCTGCATATGGGCCAGCTAGCAATTGCTTAGAATCTCATATGTTTCGTCACGGAAATCTACGTCAGGAGGCTATGAAGTATGTGGAGGAAGGTGCTAAGTCGATACATGTTTACAATGTCGCAATGAGTTCGCTTCACGAGGCTTCTAAACGAGTTGCTGCTGTGAAGAGCAAACATGGTGGATCTGGACAGGGGACCAGTGGAGGGAATCACGAGGGGCAAGCCGTTGTTAATCAGTCTTCTCCGTGTGTGTCGAGGGTGAGATACTTTGGACCCTCTCCTTTTTCGGTATTATGTATGAGTTTGAAAGTTACATTGTCTATTGATTCGAGGTAAATGCTACTCGATTTTGCAGGAAGAGAAAGAGAAGAAAATCCGTGAACTGACGTCTGATCTTGAACGTACGAATCAGAAGTGTGAAGTATATCGCGCGATTCTACTCGCGCTTTTTAGAGACATGGAGGACCAAAAGTTGAAGCTCTCGGTTAAGGTTCAAAATGCAAGGCTTTCTTTGAAAGAGTGAATGTGGACTCCTCCAGAAACTATGTAAATGCTTCTTTTGTTTTTCTCTGAATTGTTATTACTGGGAAATTCATTTTTTATAACTTGCTTCATCCATGTCTATTTAAATGATATAAAAACAAATATACTCTCGTTATTTTTCATAAATAAATTAATCGGGCCGCACGGCCAACCCGTAACCGTACGAGCCCAACTAATTGTTTCTGAGCCCATATTAAAGGCCCATTTACGATATGATTTGGCCCAATGTCTCTTGAAATATAATCAGATAAATTAATTTCCGGGTGAGTTTATTTACACCTCTAATATTACTAAATTCACCCTTTTTATTTTTCTATTATTTTAATAATGTTACAAAATGTCAATAATACCCTTGTTTATAAAAATGTAGTTTTTGTAATCGTCTTCCAATCGAAGAAGCCCGAAAGGCCCGCAATGTTCAGCTCCGTCTGCTAGTACTCACTCGACACCATCACCCAGACTTTCGCCGGCCCCATCGAAACTCTAGAGCTCGCCGCTTTCACCATCGAGAACACGGCTATCTCGAGTCTCAATTTCGACACCATGATAAATAATTCACGATTCCTATGCGATCAAATTTTATTTGTTTGTCATGCGAATTGTATTGGAGACTATATTCGGCCCACTATAAATGTCTAGTTGCCCAGCTTCTCTAACAGTTCGAGCTGTTGGATGAAGCGGTTTCTAACATGGTATCAGAGCCTTAGTCTTGTGGCAGGTCCTGGGTTCGACTCCCGCCATGAGCGACTCCACCCGAATTAATTATCCACTTGTTGGGCTTTCTCTTGAGGTTGAAATCGGCCCACAAGTGAGGGAGAGTATTGGAGACTATATTCGGTCCACTATAAATGACTCCACCCGAATTAATTATCCACTTGTTGGGCTTTCTTTTGAGGTTGAAATCGGCCCACAAGTGAGGGGGAGTATTGGAGGCCCACTATAAATGACTCCACCCGAATTAATTATCCACTTGTTGGGCTTTCTCTTGAGGTTGAAATCGGCCCACGAGTGAGGGGGAGTATTGGAGGCCCACTATAAATGACTCCACCCGAATTAATTATCCACTTGTTGGGCTTTCTCTTGAGGTTGAAATCGGCCCACGAGTGAGGGGGAGTATTGGAGAATGACTCCACCCGAATTAATTATCCACTTGTTGAGTTGCCCAACTTCTCTAACAGTTCAAGTTCAAACTTATTTAATTTTTAATACTTGGGAATTGATTGGGGAGGGTACTGGAGATGTTATGCGGGCAAGCTTACGGTGACGGACAAGTCGACCAAGTTGACGTATGGTTGTATATATGGTTGTTAATGAGAAAAATAAAATGTGCAGAACAAACTACACCCCTAATTCGAGAAGTATTTGCCAAAGAAAGTTGAAGACGATACTGAGTTTTGTAAACACGTGTATTGTAGAAGGAGAAGGATAATATTGGTAATTCAAAGGGGGTAAACTTATCAAACTAATGAATCTAAGGTGGTGAATTAACGTGTACTTAGTAAAACTGGAGCCTGGAGGTGTAAATAAACTGCGCCTTAATTTCCTCGCTACCTCTGTTCATTTTTTTCACATCACATTTCAACGAGTACACAATTCACAGGAAAAAGGGTGAGTTCATTATCATCATATGAATCTAGTTTATCATATCACTGTAATGAGGTTTTTTTTTTTTTTTGTATTTCATGCGTTTTTTACATTTATCATATCACTGAAATGAGTTCTTTTTTTTTATTAATGTATTTCATGCATTTTTTTAACATGTAAATGTAATGCCTTTCAAGTGTTTGTGAAAATTCCTCAACGAGAAATACAAGTGGATTACTATTTACTAACCAAAGGCTCTTACAATCTGAATCCCCAGTTAACCACACCCGACCGCAAGCTCAACCGGCGATGATTCTTCGTCAAGTTGCGTCGAAGCTTACGCACACTCCAAGAAGCAGGTTCTTTAGCAGCCGTGATATGTCGAAGGTTATCGACGAGCTCAATCAGGTGATGTTCTGTAATACCCGAAAAATGAAAAACAAAAAAACATAGATTTAGTAAGTGAAGGGTTACTAAATCTACATTTTTCGCCTCAGCCCAGATGGTCAATGTCTCCTCCAAGGCGACCATCTATCGTATGGCTATAGCGAGTTGCAGAGTCATCTTAGACCGCAAGGTGTTTGATTTAGTCTCGGCGAACCAAATGGAAAAAGGAGACGTCCTTAGCGTGGCCAAGATAGCTGGAATTTGTGGTGCCAAGCAGACGAGCAATCTAATCCCACTATGCCACAACATCAACTTGACGCGGGTATATCTTGATTTGAAACTGAATCCTCGTGATGTTAGTGTAGAGATAGAAGGTCAAGTTATTTCGGATGTGAGAACAGGGGTGGTGATGGAGGCTATGACAGCAGTGACAGTTGCTGGAGGAAATTGTTATTACGGATGTAAGGCTCGAATACAAAAGTGTATGAGTGGGGAATATATGGTCGAGGAAGGTGTGATCAAACCCGAGTTAGAATCTTGTTTTTTTAGATGGAACCTTAGTTGAGACTTGGTTTGATTGAATAATTTTCCAATAAGTAACCTACATGAAGTTTTGTTGATGCATTATTATGAGAAATTTTCAAAGACAACAATAGATTCCCTCTCATTTAAGAAATTTGAATCTACAATAGCAAGACGGTGAAAAAAATGGATTGCAGGAATCGCTACGTTGGCCAACAGAGTTAACGTTTATTCTGAAAAAATGCACATTTTATAGCTAGAGTTATATATAACAATCGAACCACACGGCAAACAAAATGCTTGTGTCACGAATTAATCTTCTTGTACCAAACCGTCAACAAACACAACATAATATGTGTGCGTGATGAGGTTGTTGTTTATGTATGTATGTGATGTGTTGTGTCGTTGGTACACGAGAGACGTCGGCTGTGTGTGTGTTTGTGATAGTTTTTATGTATGAATTAATTAAAGAACGACAGAAGTTGTGTTTATGTTACTATATACTGTACTGTACTATACTTGAAAATTAATAAATGAAAGGATGCTTTAATAATTAATCAATACAAAAATTATTCCTCAAAATACATTATTACCATATATATAGACAATACAATTGCTTCCTATGTTATCCCACTTTTAATCACAAGCTTCATCAACCTAGTGTTGGTCTGCAGTTTGGGACCCATGAAATCATATTATAATTATAATTTTATTATTAAAGTTATAATAATTTGCTTGTAATTAATTAGAGATATATATATGTATATATACCTGCAGCTGGGAGATGACTCGATGACGGAGAAGCTCCGACTCTCCTCCTCCCGTCGCGTAGGCTTCCACCAGAAGCGTCCCGATCACCGCCCACCAGCTTCTTCTTCCTGTCCACACGTCCATTCCGGTAAGATGATCAGATTTTGTATCTGAATTTTTTTCTTTTTGTCGAGAGAATGTAATATGTTTTCATTGTTGTTTTTTTAATTTAAAAATCTCTCTCGCAATGACCCGTATACTTATAGAGAGTATTAAAAATCGAGCGCTTGAATACGACATGTAACAAACCAACAACCATTTTGAATACGACATATAACAAATCATAGCTCATCGATCACATGTGAGCACGTATTCTTGATTCATCTATTTCACCCAAAAAGATGTGTTTGTTACGAATTACGATTACCAAGTTATTGGGCCGGGCTGTATGGGCTGGTGGCGACGTTGCTGTGTGTGTTGTACTCTTTAAGTGACGCCCAATACCAATCTATCGATGGGGAGTATTTGGAGAACAATGCTTACGGTCTCAAGAGATTGGAACAAGCGGCTTGGCTAATGCCGTTGCCCGTGGAGGAAGTCATCACACCATTGTCTTGGCTATAGCTCTATGTTAGGTAGATAAGGTTACATAATCATATTTTGTTATAAGCTTCTTAATGTCTTTTTAGGGATTATAATAATTCATGTCGTGAACTCTTATGTTTGTTTTTGGAATTTTGCAATGGCTGAAGTTATGATTTTTTTTTACAAGGGCATTCAGATTTCATAATTATTTTATCATGGCATGAGATTTTTATGACAGGATTCTGTGTATTGTTATAATTTTTGAGGTTCATTAACGGAAAGTGGTGTTTGTGTTTTCAATTTACTATAAGTGTATCAAAGTCCAAAGAGTACATTCAATTCCTAAGCATCAAATAGTCACACAATAAAAAACAATAGGGCAGAGGGAGTATCGTAATAGATTTCCTTCCTTTTAAAAAAGTTGCATTTTAGAGTGTTAAATGTCATGAACAATAGAAACATATCAAATGGAGTGTATCTAGGAAAAATTAAGGTAAATCGCAATTGAGTGTTAAAACAGAATTAAATGTCATGAACAATATAAACATATGATCAACACACATTCTCTTGAAACAAAACTGATGTCGAAGTTCGGTTTGGACTTTGGAGCTGTCCTAACCAAACGTATCACCAAACTAAATTAAATCAAACACCATATATTATCAATCCAACACCAAACTTGGTTTTATCAAGAGATTAAATTCATCGGGATGTCGACCCAAAACCTTTTCGCCTTTTTTGGATTGAAAAGGAAACAGCGTGATTGTACGTGCTCCTACTATGTTTTTTCAATCCACCGACTTCCCCAGAGTGTGTGGTTGTTGGGATTCATTTTATCATATCACCGACATTTATCATATCACTGAAATGAGTTTTTTTGTTTTGTTTTTTTTATTAATGTATTTCATGCGTTTTTTAACATGTAAATGTAATGCGTTTGTGAAAATGCCTCAACGAGAAATATAAGTGGATTACTATTTACTAACCAAAGACTCTTACAATCTGAATCCCCAGCTAACCACACCCGATTGCAAGCTCAACCGGCGATGATTCTTCTTCAAGTTGCGTCGAAGCTTAGGCACGTTCCAAGAAGCAAGTTCTTTAGCAGCCATGATATGTCTAAAGTTATCGACGAGCTCAATCAGGTGATGTTCTGCATTATATGCAGAATGAAAAAAAAAACATAGATTTAGTGTGGGTCAAGGGATCAATCATTTGAATGACATTATGCCTAATCGGTGATTATTTTAGTGATAAAATGTCTATGCTGGAAAATGCAAGAAATGGAGATGACACCGGAAATTTGAATTTGTTGTTGTTGATTGGCCAATTATTATTTCTAAAAATAATGATGGAAGTGTTGGTGTTATATGTATTTGTTCGATTACCACTTCGTTTTGAATTATTACAGTACTTTTTATGTGTGCATTGAAGAACAACATGAATTGTTTTTATGTAAATTTTCACTAACTATATACAGTACTAAAATAAATGAAAGGATGCTTAAATTTTTTAATACAAGGATCTAAACTTAAGTAATCGTCCTGGATAATATTTTTATACAGGAGGAGATGGATCGAGTTTCTGGGTGAATACATTGAGCTATTGATTACCATAGTCAATACACTTGCTTCCTATATTACCCCACTTCTAATCACAAGCTTCATCAACTTCTTATCATCCAGCCAGCACCCAAGTATAGAGCAGAGCAACAACGGCTACTAACCTAAGCTTAGCGTTGGTCTGCAGTTTGGGACCCATGAAATCGGCCGGAGTTGAAACAGCCTTGCAAGATCATGGCAGGAGTCGTGAGGCAGAAGAAAGCTGCCGTCTCCCAACTCGATCCAACACCTTCAATTCATTCTCCCAAACAAAATCAAATTATAATTTTATTATTGAAGTTATAATAATTTGCTTGCAATTAATTAGAGATATATAACTGCAGCTGGGAGATGACTCGATGACGGAGAAGCTCCGACTCGACTCCTCCCG
This sequence comes from Euphrasia confusa, assembly GCA_954870475.1. Taxonomy (NCBI): domain Eukaryota; kingdom Viridiplantae; phylum Streptophyta; class Magnoliopsida; order Lamiales; family Orobanchaceae; genus Euphrasia; species Euphrasia confusa. Next base: position 34,668,908 of record OX940963.1, on the reverse strand, counting down.
TCGCGTAGGCTTCCACCAAAAGCGTCCCGATTCCTGTTCGCACGTCCATTCCGGTAAGATGAGTACCTGATTTTTTGTATCTGAATTTTTTTCTTTTTCTTTTTCTTTTTCTTTTTCTTTTTCTTGAGAGAAATATACTAGTATATGTTTTCATTGTTGTTGTTTTCTTGAGAGAGTATGTTTTCATATATTTTTTTTTAATTCTGAAACCTCTCACACTGAAGCAGGTACTTATAGAGTTAGAATACACACACAAAATGCGGTAATTTGTTATATATCACTCTCACACACGCAAAATGCCGTTTGATTGTCATGTGAGAGACATATGTGCTTGTACCAAACCTTTAACAAACACAACAAACATATTATGTGTGTGCATTTGTTTGGTATGAGCTGATGTTAATGTATGTATGTATGTATTGTGTTGTGTTGTGTTGTGTTGTTGGTACATACAAGAGAGATGAGCAAAAAACCCAAATCGACTTCTATAGAAATATATTAAAATGAGTCTAGCTACATTATATGATAAGTGGAAACGTACTGAGTGATTAGGAAGTTGGATCGAGTGTACGTAGTAAGTAGCTAGTAGTTCAAGGTTGGACTAATCGATCGATATGGACTCAATCTTCATTCCATGGTGCCATTTTGAACATATATATATAGAGCTTGAGTTTCGTTACATGTTTGTGATATAGTAGTTTTTATGTTCGTGAATTGATCGAATATACGAGCCAACCGAAAATGTTCACTAGTAATTAGTAAACTTAATGATATTAGTGAAATTTAGTGAAAAAGCCATACTAAAAAAATAATGGTTGGATTGGGCCATTTAAAAGATTTTGGGCATATTATGTCCAATTTATTTGGGCTGGGTTTAAATATTGTTTAATGATTTGGGTTGGATTTAGATAGATTTAGTTTAGGCTTGAAGATCGAATCTCTCGAGAAGCAGGAATTAAGCAGATTTTTATGTGTGCACGTCCATTCCGGTAAGATGAGTTATGTGATTTTTTTTCTTTTTCTTGATCAGAGAAATCCTATATTTTTTCATTTTAGTTGTTTTGAATTCCAAAATCTCTATCTCACAGAGACAATGACATGTAACCATATTTGTAACAAACCATAACAAACCACACGTACGTGTGAGTTGTGACATTTAAAATGAAATAGTAATGGAGTTGGAGTTGGTGTTGGTGTTGTATTTCTCACCATAGAGATAGTGATATGTAACGACTAACAAAAACACGAATTGCTTTTTGATTCATTTGTGGGTCTTTTTTACAACGTACTGTATTAACATCGATATGATCATCGGCCCTCTCCAATCTCGATTGTTGATCTTTTCTCGCTTGAATACGACATCTAACCTCTTTTGATCTTTTCTGACACATATATACATGATTCAAACGCGTATTGTATTGTATTGCATCCTCGGGCTCGATCATAAAATCCGCGGCCAACAAATCCACAAGTGCCATATAAATCAGTATCCTGTTCGCACGTCCATTCTGGTAAGACGAGTACCTGATTTTTTGTATCTGCATTTTTTTCTTTTTCTTTTTTTTCTTGAGAGAATATTAATATGTTTTCATGGTTGTTGTTTGATCTTAATTCAAAAATCTCGATCTCTCGCAGTGACCAGTGTATACTTATAGAGAGTAGTATTAATTCAATCGAGCGAGCTAGCGCTTGAATACGACATGTAACAAACCAACAACCATTACAACGTTTGAATACAACATGTAACAAAAAGATAGAGTACTCTCCATCATATCAAACCAACAACGTACGTACCACACAACGTGCATGCATGTAACAAAAAGATAGACTCGATCAAAAATATATAATTTCAGTTTGAATTTGCTCAAAAACTAACAAGAAAATCTAATAGACTAAAAAAAAAAAAGAATTAAAAAATGATAAGGAATGTCAAGCCCACTTGGCCACTAGAGACATGCTTCCAGCTCCCAAAAGCAAAGCAACAATAGCCTGCAACTGAAGCTTCGGATTCGTCTGCAATTTCGGACTCATGAAATCGGCCGAGAGAAGATCGACAAGCGCCATGTAAATCAATATCCCAGCCGATGCAGAGTTGAAACAGCCCTGCACGATCAAAGCAGTCGGGCTCGTCTCGCTGTACACATTGCTTATCCCGATTCCAATCGCAATGCCGATAGGAGTCGTCAAGCAGAAGAAAGCTGTCATCACTGCTACTGATCGAGTCTTGAACTTTGCCAGCGTTATACACCCGCCGAGCCCGATCCCTTCGAACAGCTGGTGAAAGCTCAGAGCCGCAATCAGAGGTCTTATCGTCTCTGGACTCTGTGAAGCTCCTAATGCGATCCCGATGATAACAGAGTGAACGATAATCCCCAATTCCAAAACCTAAAAAAATCAAACAGTTACACAATTGATAATTTTATAGCTCGATTGAAATTAATTAATTAATTAATTATATACAGTACCTGAGAGATGACTCGGTGGCGAAGAAGCTCCGACTGACCGGAGGCGTGCCCGTGCGCGTGCCCGTGGGTGGTGTGGGTGTGGACGGGCAGTACGCCGCCGGCTTCCTCCCCGCCGCCGATAAGGCCCTTCTCCTCCTCCTGCCGCTTGTAATACGACGTCGCGTAGGTCTCCACCAGAAGCGTACCGATCGCCGACATCATCGCGATGAATCCGGTGAAGGGGAAATCGCCCCACGGGGATTCGGGGATGCACGGGGAGGTCAGGCTCTCGAACGCGTCCGGGAGGACGTGGATGAATCCCGTCGCCAGAATCACGCCGGCGGCGAAGGATTTCAGGAGGGAGAAGAAGGTCCGATCCGGGCTGAGGGCGTCCACCGATCTCCCCAGCACCGGGAGGCATACCCCCACGGCGCCGGCGATCAGGATCGACGCGAAGGCGGCAATCTTGTACTTCAGGGCTAGTTTTCGATCGCCGGCTTCATCCTCTTTGTCGCACGTACATTCCGCCGTCACGATCGCCGGGAGGATAATCATCGCGGAAATTACGAGAGCCCACGTGATGTTCTGAATCTTCATCTCTCTCGAATTGGGGGTTTAGGGATTTAGGTTTACAGAGTCATGCGTATGTATTTATAAGTGAGGATTGGGGGTTTAGGGATTTAGGTTTACACAGAGTCTGAGTAGGTTTAGGAGTGAAAGGAGATGAAGAAGAATGTCGACATATTGCCTTATTTTTAGAAACGCGAAGGCGATGAAGATTGAGATTTTCAGTTGCGAAAATCAGTACTGTGTTGACACTATGACGTGTATATTGGGACATAATTTATTTATTTATGTTAATTATATTTCCAAATCTTTTCAGATTGTTTTTTGTGTGGGCCAACTCAATGAATCCTTTTTGTTCGGAGGACTCGTAAATTGACTTCAATTTTTTAATAAAATTCATCTATGATTTGACTTCTTCTACTTCGTTTTGTGTGTTTTATACTTTAATAATTACAAAATTAATTGTTTAAGAAAACAGGTTTATATTTGAGCGATAATTTTAAATTCACGTTTTTTTTATATATAATAAAATATACTTTTACTATTTAATTGTTTATTAACTTAAATACCAAAATATACATTAAAATAAAATCTCTATAAATTAATAGTATCGAGATTCTGAAATTTTTATTAATTTAAAAAGATTATTAATTTATAGATTTTTTTTTAATTTAAAATATCGATACCGAAAAATTTTATTAATTTAAAAAAGTTATTATTATTGATACAAATTTAAACCTGAGTTTTTCATAAATTATTTAATCAGTTATGTAATACATTACTGTAACTGACAGGATTCAATCTTCTGTCACTATATGTTTGATGATTTTAATCATAAATCACAATGGTGTTCTGCATTCAGGGTTTTTATTTATTAAACCCAACCATTCACATATGCAAAACTTAAAATACTCTTTCATACTTCATTTTAGTGTTGCATCATGTATATTTTTCTCAATGCTATCCGCTCTTGTTGCAGCAAATTTCAAACAGAGAGACAGAAACCGATGAATAATACCATAAATCCGCCGACAAACCTCGGCCCAGGCCATCAATATCTTCTGGACTATCTAGAAAAAACTCAGGCTGAAAACCCCGGCTTCTTTTACGCAACCGAGAACAATAATGAGCGATGTGGGAATGTCTTCTGGGCTGACCCTACTTTCCGCACAAACTACACCTATTTTGGTGACACTGTCAGAATCAGCACCCCGTACAAGACACAGCGTTCCAAAGTACCGTTCATCACTTTCTCCGGCATAAACCATCATGCCCAGCCAGTCCTCTTTGGTTGTGCTTTGCTTCTGAACGAAGCCGACTCTTCTTTTGTATGGCTTCTCCAGACTTGGTCTCAGGCCATGTCTGGGCCCGCCCCAGTCTCCATCACCAGTGAACCTGATCGGCTCATCCAGATGTCCGTGGCACGTGTCTTCCCGGAAACACGCAATCGCTTCTGCAGATGGAGCATATTCAGACAGACCCGCGAGAAGCTGACCAACGTCTATCAAGCTAATCCCGATTTCGATATTGATCTCAAGAAATGTGTGAATGAGTCGGACACTGTAGAGGAGTTCGAGTCCTGTTGGGCGAATCTGTTGGGTAGGTACTACTTGGTTGATAATGATTGGCTTTTATCCTTATATAATATTCGTGACCAATGGGTCCCGGTTTTCCTTCGTGAGGTGTTTTTCGGGGAACTATCATCGACCATGGACTGCACGAATGATGACGTGGGTTTGTTGTTTGATGGGTTTTCGAGTACCTCCACCACAATACAGTCGCTGATTAAACAATACGAGACGACTGTGTCCAGCTGGCAAGAAAAAGAATCGAAAGACGATTTAGAAACTTCCAACACAACCCCTGTTCTGAAGACGCCGTCTCCTATGGAAAAGCAAGCTGCCGATCTTTACACTAAGAGGATATTCACAAATTTCCAAGCGGAACTCGTGGAGACTCTCGCGAACCCTGCTACAGTACTCGAAGAATCCGGGGCAGTGATAACATACAGAGTGGCTAAATTTGGTGAGGAGCACAGGGCCCACACGGTTAGGTTCAATGCTTTTGAGACGAAGGCTAATTGCAGTTGTCGGGTATTTGATTTCTCGGGTATTATCTGTCGGCACGTGCTGTCAGTTTTTAGGGCCAAAAATGTACTCATGCTCCCTTCTGAGTATGTTCTGAGACGTTGGACGAGAAACGCTAAGTCAGATGTTGGAGAATCCATGCCCGGATCTGCATATGGGCCAGCTAGCAATTGCTTAGAATCTCATATGTTTCGTCACGGAAATCTACGTCAGGAGGCTATGAAGTATGTGGAGGAAGGTGCTAAGTCGATACATGTTTACAATGTCGCAATGAGTTCGCTTCACGAGGCTTCTAAACGAGTTGCTGCTGTGAAGAGCAAACATGGTGGATCTGGACAGGGGACCAGTGGAGGGAATCACGAGGGGCAAGCCGTTGTTAATCAGTCTTCTCCGTGTGTGTCGAGGGTGAGATACTTTGGACCCTCTCCTTTTTCGGTATTATGTATGAGTTTGAAAGTTACATTGTCTATTGATTCGAGGTAAATGCTACTCGATTTTGCAGGAAGAGAAAGAGAAGAAAATCCGTGAACTGACGTCTGATCTTGAACGTACGAATCAGAAGTGTGAAGTATATCGCGCGATTCTACTCGCGCTTTTTAGAGACATGGAGGACCAAAAGTTGAAGCTCTCGGTTAAGGTTCAAAATGCAAGGCTTTCTTTGAAAGAGTGAATGTGGACTCCTCCAGAAACTATGTAAATGCTTCTTTTGTTTTTCTCTGAATTGTTATTACTGGGAAATTCATTTTTTATAACTTGCTTCATCCATGTCTATTTAAATGATATAAAAACAAATATACTCTCGTTATTTTTCATAAATAAATTAATCGGGCCGCACGGCCAACCCGTAACCGTACGAGCCCAACTAATTGTTTCTGAGCCCATATTAAAGGCCCATTTACGATATGATTTGGCCCAATGTCTCTTGAAATATAATCAGATAAATTAATTTCCGGGTGAGTTTATTTACACCTCTAATATTACTAAATTCACCCTTTTTATTTTTCTATTATTTTAATAATGTTACAAAATGTCAATAATACCCTTGTTTATAAAAATGTAGTTTTTGTAATCGTCTTCCAATCGAAGAAGCCCGAAAGGCCCGCAATGTTCAGCTCCGTCTGCTAGTACTCACTCGACACCATCACCCAGACTTTCGCCGGCCCCATCGAAACTCTAGAGCTCGCCGCTTTCACCATCGAGAACACGGCTATCTCGAGTCTCAATTTCGACACCATGATAAATAATTCACGATTCCTATGCGATCAAATTTTATTTGTTTGTCATGCGAATTGTATTGGAGACTATATTCGGCCCACTATAAATGTCTAGTTGCCCAGCTTCTCTAACAGTTCGAGCTGTTGGATGAAGCGGTTTCTAACATGGTATCAGAGCCTTAGTCTTGTGGCAGGTCCTGGGTTCGACTCCCGCCATGAGCGACTCCACCCGAATTAATTATCCACTTGTTGGGCTTTCTCTTGAGGTTGAAATCGGCCCACAAGTGAGGGAGAGTATTGGAGACTATATTCGGTCCACTATAAATGACTCCACCCGAATTAATTATCCACTTGTTGGGCTTTCTTTTGAGGTTGAAATCGGCCCACAAGTGAGGGGGAGTATTGGAGGCCCACTATAAATGACTCCACCCGAATTAATTATCCACTTGTTGGGCTTTCTCTTGAGGTTGAAATCGGCCCACGAGTGAGGGGGAGTATTGGAGGCCCACTATAAATGACTCCACCCGAATTAATTATCCACTTGTTGGGCTTTCTCTTGAGGTTGAAATCGGCCCACGAGTGAGGGGGAGTATTGGAGAATGACTCCACCCGAATTAATTATCCACTTGTTGAGTTGCCCAACTTCTCTAACAGTTCAAGTTCAAACTTATTTAATTTTTAATACTTGGGAATTGATTGGGGAGGGTACTGGAGATGTTATGCGGGCAAGCTTACGGTGACGGACAAGTCGACCAAGTTGACGTATGGTTGTATATATGGTTGTTAATGAGAAAAATAAAATGTGCAGAACAAACTACACCCCTAATTCGAGAAGTATTTGCCAAAGAAAGTTGAAGACGATACTGAGTTTTGTAAACACGTGTATTGTAGAAGGAGAAGGATAATATTGGTAATTCAAAGGGGGTAAACTTATCAAACTAATGAATCTAAGGTGGTGAATTAACGTGTACTTAGTAAAACTGGAGCCTGGAGGTGTAAATAAACTGCGCCTTAATTTCCTCGCTACCTCTGTTCATTTTTTTCACATCACATTTCAACGAGTACACAATTCACAGGAAAAAGGGTGAGTTCATTATCATCATATGAATCTAGTTTATCATATCACTGTAATGAGGTTTTTTTTTTTTTTTGTATTTCATGCGTTTTTTACATTTATCATATCACTGAAATGAGTTCTTTTTTTTTATTAATGTATTTCATGCATTTTTTTAACATGTAAATGTAATGCCTTTCAAGTGTTTGTGAAAATTCCTCAACGAGAAATACAAGTGGATTACTATTTACTAACCAAAGGCTCTTACAATCTGAATCCCCAGTTAACCACACCCGACCGCAAGCTCAACCGGCGATGATTCTTCGTCAAGTTGCGTCGAAGCTTACGCACACTCCAAGAAGCAGGTTCTTTAGCAGCCGTGATATGTCGAAGGTTATCGACGAGCTCAATCAGGTGATGTTCTGTAATACCCGAAAAATGAAAAACAAAAAAACATAGATTTAGTAAGTGAAGGGTTACTAAATCTACATTTTTCGCCTCAGCCCAGATGGTCAATGTCTCCTCCAAGGCGACCATCTATCGTATGGCTATAGCGAGTTGCAGAGTCATCTTAGACCGCAAGGTGTTTGATTTAGTCTCGGCGAACCAAATGGAAAAAGGAGACGTCCTTAGCGTGGCCAAGATAGCTGGAATTTGTGGTGCCAAGCAGACGAGCAATCTAATCCCACTATGCCACAACATCAACTTGACGCGGGTATATCTTGATTTGAAACTGAATCCTCGTGATGTTAGTGTAGAGATAGAAGGTCAAGTTATTTCGGATGTGAGAACAGGGGTGGTGATGGAGGCTATGACAGCAGTGACAGTTGCTGGAGGAAATTGTTATTACGGATGTAAGGCTCGAATACAAAAGTGTATGAGTGGGGAATATATGGTCGAGGAAGGTGTGATCAAACCCGAGTTAGAATCTTGTTTTTTTAGATGGAACCTTAGTTGAGACTTGGTTTGATTGAATAATTTTCCAATAAGTAACCTACATGAAGTTTTGTTGATGCATTATTATGAGAAATTTTCAAAGACAACAATAGATTCCCTCTCATTTAAGAAATTTGAATCTACAATAGCAAGACGGTGAAAAAAATGGATTGCAGGAATCGCTACGTTGGCCAACAGAGTTAACGTTTATTCTGAAAAAATGCACATTTTATAGCTAGAGTTATATATAACAATCGAACCACACGGCAAACAAAATGCTTGTGTCACGAATTAATCTTCTTGTACCAAACCGTCAACAAACACAACATAATATGTGTGCGTGATGAGGTTGTTGTTTATGTATGTATGTGATGTGTTGTGTCGTTGGTACACGAGAGACGTCGGCTGTGTGTGTGTTTGTGATAGTTTTTATGTATGAATTAATTAAAGAACGACAGAAGTTGTGTTTATGTTACTATATACTGTACTGTACTATACTTGAAAATTAATAAATGAAAGGATGCTTTAATAATTAATCAATACAAAAATTATTCCTCAAAATACATTATTACCATATATATAGACAATACAATTGCTTCCTATGTTATCCCACTTTTAATCACAAGCTTCATCAACCTAGTGTTGGTCTGCAGTTTGGGACCCATGAAATCATATTATAATTATAATTTTATTATTAAAGTTATAATAATTTGCTTGTAATTAATTAGAGATATATATATGTATATATACCTGCAGCTGGGAGATGACTCGATGACGGAGAAGCTCCGACTCTCCTCCTCCCGTCGCGTAGGCTTCCACCAGAAGCGTCCCGATCACCGCCCACCAGCTTCTTCTTCCTGTCCACACGTCCATTCCGGTAAGATGATCAGATTTTGTATCTGAATTTTTTTCTTTTTGTCGAGAGAATGTAATATGTTTTCATTGTTGTTTTTTTAATTTAAAAATCTCTCTCGCAATGACCCGTATACTTATAGAGAGTATTAAAAATCGAGCGCTTGAATACGACATGTAACAAACCAACAACCATTTTGAATACGACATATAACAAATCATAGCTCATCGATCACATGTGAGCACGTATTCTTGATTCATCTATTTCACCCAAAAAGATGTGTTTGTTACGAATTACGATTACCAAGTTATTGGGCCGGGCTGTATGGGCTGGTGGCGACGTTGCTGTGTGTGTTGTACTCTTTAAGTGACGCCCAATACCAATCTATCGATGGGGAGTATTTGGAGAACAATGCTTACGGTCTCAAGAGATTGGAACAAGCGGCTTGGCTAATGCCGTTGCCCGTGGAGGAAGTCATCACACCATTGTCTTGGCTATAGCTCTATGTTAGGTAGATAAGGTTACATAATCATATTTTGTTATAAGCTTCTTAATGTCTTTTTAGGGATTATAATAATTCATGTCGTGAACTCTTATGTTTGTTTTTGGAATTTTGCAATGGCTGAAGTTATGATTTTTTTTTACAAGGGCATTCAGATTTCATAATTATTTTATCATGGCATGAGATTTTTATGACAGGATTCTGTGTATTGTTATAATTTTTGAGGTTCATTAACGGAAAGTGGTGTTTGTGTTTTCAATTTACTATAAGTGTATCAAAGTCCAAAGAGTACATTCAATTCCTAAGCATCAAATAGTCACACAATAAAAAACAATAGGGCAGAGGGAGTATCGTAATAGATTTCCTTCCTTTTAAAAAAGTTGCATTTTAGAGTGTTAAATGTCATGAACAATAGAAACATATCAAATGGAGTGTATCTAGGAAAAATTAAGGTAAATCGCAATTGAGTGTTAAAACAGAATTAAATGTCATGAACAATATAAACATATGATCAACACACATTCTCTTGAAACAAAACTGATGTCGAAGTTCGGTTTGGACTTTGGAGCTGTCCTAACCAAACGTATCACCAAACTAAATTAAATCAAACACCATATATTATCAATCCAACACCAAACTTGGTTTTATCAAGAGATTAAATTCATCGGGATGTCGACCCAAAACCTTTTCGCCTTTTTTGGATTGAAAAGGAAACAGCGTGATTGTACGTGCTCCTACTATGTTTTTTCAATCCACCGACTTCCCCAGAGTGTGTGGTTGTTGGGATTCATTTTATCATATCACCGACATTTATCATATCACTGAAATGAGTTTTTTTGTTTTGTTTTTTTTATTAATGTATTTCATGCGTTTTTTAACATGTAAATGTAATGCGTTTGTGAAAATGCCTCAACGAGAAATATAAGTGGATTACTATTTACTAACCAAAGACTCTTACAATCTGAATCCCCAGCTAACCACACCCGATTGCAAGCTCAACCGGCGATGATTCTTCTTCAAGTTGCGTCGAAGCTTAGGCACGTTCCAAGAAGCAAGTTCTTTAGCAGCCATGATATGTCTAAAGTTATCGACGAGCTCAATCAGGTGATGTTCTGCATTATATGCAGAATGAAAAAAAAAACATAGATTTAGTGTGGGTCAAGGGATCAATCATTTGAATGACATTATGCCTAATCGGTGATTATTTTAGTGATAAAATGTCTATGCTGGAAAATGCAAGAAATGGAGATGACACCGGAAATTTGAATTTGTTGTTGTTGATTGGCCAATTATTATTTCTAAAAATAATGATGGAAGTGTTGGTGTTATATGTATTTGTTCGATTACCACTTCGTTTTGAATTATTACAGTACTTTTTATGTGTGCATTGAAGAACAACATGAATTGTTTTTATGTAAATTTTCACTAACTATATACAGTACTAAAATAAATGAAAGGATGCTTAAATTTTTTAATACAAGGATCTAAACTTAAGTAATCGTCCTGGATAATATTTTTATACAGGAGGAGATGGATCGAGTTTCTGGGTGAATACATTGAGCTATTGATTACCATAGTCAATACACTTGCTTCCTATATTACCCCACTTCTAATCACAAGCTTCATCAACTTCTTATCATCCAGCCAGCACCCAAGTATAGAGCAGAGCAACAACGGCTACTAACCTAAGCTTAGCGTTGGTCTGCAGTTTGGGACCCATGAAATCGGCCGGAGTTGAAACAGCCTTGCAAGATCATGGCAGGAGTCGTGAGGCAGAAGAAAGCTGCCGTCTCCCAACTCGATCCAACACCTTCAATTCATTCTCCCAAACAAAATCAAATTATAATTTTATTATTGAAGTTATAATAATTTGCTTGCAATTAATTAGAGATATATAACTGCAGCTGGGAGATGACTCGATGACGGAGAAGCTCCGACTCGACTCCTCCCGTCGCGTAGGCTTCCACCAAAAGCGTCCCGATTCCTGTTCGCACGTCCATTCCGGTAAGATGAGTACCTGATTTTTTGTATCTGAATTTTTTTCTTTTTCTTTTTCTTTTTCTTTTTCTTTTTCTTGAGAGAAATATACTAGTATATGTTTTCATTGTTGTTGTTTTCTTGAGAGAGTATGTTTTCATATATTTTTTTTTAATTCTGAAACCTCTCACACTGAAGCAGGTACTTATAGAGTTAGAATACACACACAAAATGCGGTAATTTGTTATATATCACTCTCACACACGCAAAATGCCGTTTGATTGTCATGTGAGAGACATATGTGCTTGTACCAAACCTTTAACAAACACAACAAACATATTATGTGTGTGCATTTGTTTGGTATGAGCTGATGTTAATGTATGTATGTATGTATTGTGTTGTGTTGTGTTGTGTTGTTGGTACATACAAGAGAGATGAGCAAAAAACCCAAATCGACTTCTATAGAAATATATTAAAATGAGTCTAGCTACATTATATGATAAGTGGAAACGTACTGAGTGATTAGGAAGTTGGATCGAGTGTACGTAGTAAGTAGCTAGTAGTTCAAGGTTGGACTAATCGATCGATATGGACTCAATCTTCATTCCATGGTGCCATTTTGAACATATATATATAGAGCTTGAGTTTCGTTACATGTTTGTGATATAGTAGTTTTTATGTTCGTGAATTGATCGAATATACGAGCCAACCGAAAATGTTCACTAGTAATTAGTAAACTTAATGATATTAGTGAAATTTAGTGAAAAAGCCATACTCAAAAAATAATGTTGGATTGGGCCATTTAAAGATTTTGGGAATATTATGTCCAATTTATTTGGGCTGGGTTTAAATATTGTTTAATGGTTTGGGTTGGATTTAGATAGTGCTCTAGATTTAGTTTAGGCTTGAAGATCGAGTCTCTCGAGAAGCAGGAATTAAGCAGATTTTTATGTGTGCACGTCCATTCCGGTAAGATGAGTTATGTGATTTTTTTTTTCTTTTTCTTGATCAGAGAAATCCTATATTTTTTCATTTTAGTTGTTTTGAATTCCAAAATCTCTATCTCACAAATACTTATAGAGAGTTAAAACAAGCTGCACGCAACGTGTTTCAATCGACAATGACATATGTAACCACATATGTAACAAACCATAACAAACCAAGTGTGAGTTGTGACATTTAAAATGAAATAGTAATCGTAATCGAGTTGGAGTTGGAGTTATAATTCTCACATAGAGATAGTGATATGTAACGACTAACAAAAACACGAATTGCTTTTTGATCATGTGTACGTGGGTCTTTTTTTACTACTGTATTAGCATCGATCATCCTCTCCAATCTCGATCCTCGTTGATCTTTTCTCGCTTGAATACGACATCTAATTAACCTCTTTTGATCTTTTCTCACACCTCTTACATGTGCCGATTTTTGTTGATATCGGTTCTCACAAATTAAAAAACTTATTAACTAATGATAGCTGGGAGTATTCTTGATTCGTCGATCTATTTCATGAGCACTACGTACACTACTCTCCCAATTTTAGATTTGTTTATTCCCTCGTCAACCATAGTAATTAATCTACTTCGATCTTCGATCTGGCCGAATAGGTGCTTGAACACCTCTCACGGACAAGTTGTGCCTTTTGTTAATCGACACCTACACCTAGTTATTCACACATACATGCACACATGCATGCATGTTTATCTAACACATACATGATTCACGTATTGTATTGTGTTGTGTTGTGTTGTTGGTACAGGAGAGATGGGTCTAAAACGTTTCGATCGATCACTCAAATTAGACAAAATGTACGTCTTTATGAATTGAATGTTATATTAAAATGAGAACTCGTAACCAACCTCAGAGGAGCTATATATGGCGAATTGATTGAAACAGAACGTAAAGCAAACAACTAGATCGATGGTCTTTGTTTCTCTAGCTACGTACGCTCGATCGAATCTCACTGATCCTCTTCAAGTGAATTTGCTCTCGATTTTCTTTCTTTTCGTTTGAGGCCAATCGGTCAATTCGGGGTGTGTTTGTGATACTAGCTAGTTGAATTGAAGAACGGCAATTGTTGTTTTGTAAATTTTCACTAACTACATACTGTACTGTACAATTACTTGGAAAATGAATGAAAGGATGCATGGTTTAATTATTGAATACACCATATATACAAAAATCATATACTGTAGTAGTTTTTTTGAAGTCGAAATTAATAATTAAAATTGAAAAGGGACAAATTAAGTTAAAGCTTATGTGAAGCCCGATATGATGGATGCGGTCGGGCTCGATCGTCTCACTGTAGATCGACGTTGGTTATCCCGATTGATTCCGACAGGCCGGAGTCGTGAGGCAGAAGAAAGCTAGCTGCTATCTCCCAACTCCAACACCTTCAATTTATAATTCTAAAAAAAAATCAAATTTTAATTTTATTATTAAAGTTATACTAATAATTTGCAATTAATTAATTAATTAGATACCGTACGTACGTACCTGGGAGATGACTCGATGACGGAAAAACAGTAAATTTTGTGGAAGGTTCTGGAGCTTGGGATCGTCGTCCACTCGGTGATCATCGGAATTTCGTTAGGGGCTTCTCAGACTTTGGACACAATCAAGCCTTAATTTGTTGGCTGCATGCACTCTCTTTTCATCACTTCTTTGAAGGGATCATAAGGAGTACGATCATATACTATATAGTACTTAGTAGTGTCACATGAATTGCTAATGGAATTTGGAATTTAATTTTGTTACATTAATTACCTGCAGCATCAACATTAATTGCGCCTCCCGTCGCGTAGGCTTCCACCAAAAGCATTCCGATTCCTGTTCGCAGGTCCATTCCGGTAAGATGATTTTTTGTATCTGCATTTTTTTTTTCTTTTTCTTTTTCTTGAGAGAAATATACTAGTATATGTTTTCATTGTTGTTGTTTTGTAATTCAAAAATTCTTTCTCGCAGTGACCAGTGTATACTTATAGAGAGTATTAACAATCGAGCGCTTGAATACAACATGTAAGTATGTAACAAACCAACAACCATTACAACGTTTGAATACGACATATAACTAATGATAGCTCATCACATGTGACTGTGAGTACGTATTCTTGATTCATCATCTATTTCACCCAAGATTTGTATGTTACGATTACCAACAAACTGTTTAATCTCTCGTCAATGCATGGGCTTGGATTTTAAGGAAAGGAGATTTGTGCTGGGCTCTCAAGTTATTGGGTTGGGATATGCTGGTTGATTACCGGGCCGGGCTGTATGGGCTGGTGGGCCAATCGTAGGCCTAACTACTTGTTCTGGAGCCCATACTAAAAGCCCACTTATGATATAATTTCGCCCAATTTCTCTTGAAATGTAATGAAATAAATTAATTTCCTCACTCGATTTCATATTTTCATCTCACATTTCAACGAGTAAAAATTCACAGGAAGAAGGGTGAGCTCATTATCATCCCCTATGAATATTGTTCATCATATCACTGTAACGAGAAGAAAAATGAAATTGTTATTTATTTCATGTTTTTTCACCTGCTGACGTATTGCCTTTCAAGTGTTTGTGAAAATGCCTCAACGAGAAATATAAGTGGATTACTATTTACTAACCAAAGGCTCTCACAATCTGAATCCCCAGTTAACCACACCCGACTGCAAGCTCATCCAGCGATGATTCTTCGTCAAGTTGCGTCGAAGCTTAACCACGTTCCAAGAAGCAGGTTCTTTAGCAGCCATGATATTTCTAAAGTTATCGACGAGCTCAATCAGGTGATGTTCTGCATTATCTGAAATATGAAAAAGTGAAGGGTTTTACTAAATCTACATTTTTCGCCTCAGGAAATGGAGTCTGTGTTCGGTCATCCCCCTGCATCCGGTCCTGCCGGCTCTTCAAACTCCCAACCTATACATCAAGAATCTCATCATCCAAAAGACGAACCTTTGATTACTCGCTTGTCTCACATCGGTAGTAAAGGTGAAGCCCAGATGGTCGATGTCTCTTGCAAGGAGATCACTAATCGTGTGGCTACAGCGAGTTGTAGAGTCATCTTAGGCCGCAAGGTGTTCGATTTAGTCTCGGCGAACCAAATGGAAAAAGGAGACGTTCTTGGCGTGGCCAAGATAGCCGGAATTTGTGGTGCTAAGCAGACGAGCAATCTAATCCCGCTCTGCCACAACATCAACTTATCGCAGGTCCATCTCGATTTGCAACTGAATCCTCGTGATCTTAGTGTGGAGATAAAAGGTCGAGCTGTTTCGGATGGGAAAACAGGGGTGGAGATGGAGGCCTTGACTGCAGTGACTGTTGCTGGTCTCACAGTGTATGATATGTGCAAGGCTGGCTCGAAGGATATTGTTATTACGGATGTAAGGCTCGAACAGAAAAGTGGAGGGAAGAGTGGGGATTGGTCGAGGAAGGTGTGATCAAACTGTCGAAAAATAAAAATGTGTGACCCGAGTTGGAATCTCATATTTTAGATGGAACTTAGTAATGAAAGTACATGATACATTATCAATGCATTTACCCTAGTTGAGACTTGATCTGATTGAATGGTTTTACAATATGTATCAATTATCGTGTTTTGTTGATGTGCATTACGAGAAATTTTTGAAGATTGAACACCTGCAAAGTGCAAAGCTTGCAGAACAGTAAATATATTCAATCTCAATTAAGAAATTTGAATCTACAATAGCAATACAGTGCAAAATACTGATTGAAAGAATCGCAACATTCGCCGACATGGTTAACGTTTATTTTGATAAATGCATATTTTACGTAATTAACTGTGTGATCCCTATGGAAATGAGAAGAAAAGAAATAAAATGTCTTATGAGTCGTGTGAAAGACTAATGGGTTTCCCACAGAGCTTTTCCAACTCAGCTTCCAGGACTTTAGTTAGATCCTCCTTAGTTCGCCTATATATCCAGGCCTGAGCATCCTGATCCCAATCAAACCTAGACGGACCGCTGCAAAAGAAATATAGCTTGGTAAGAGAAATTTAAAAAAAAAAAAATATACAGAATCACGTCATTTATAACCTAAATATAAGTATATAACTAGTCCATTTAGTGGGTGGACTAAGCATAAGAAGAGTAATTTGTTATAAACAAAGTGTCGAGTATAATACCAAGAAGAAACAAAGTGTCGAGTATAATACCAAGAAGAAACCTTGCCCAGATTCAACACATTTGTTGTTCACATAATGAGATATGCTCTTGGTTAAGTTGTATGCACAATTTCAATCTGTGCTTCAAATCACTTATATAATGTGCATAATTGCTTTTGACAAAGCATTCTATGCTCGTTCGTATCACAAGAGACCTTACAGATGTTCAAGATTATACTCAGTTCTTAACACAAGTGACTATCCGGCTTCATATCTTTTGTTCTTTCTGTGTATGGAAAATCAACATTGGGCATTTTTAGTGTAAAGGTGGAAAACGAACAACTAGATTTTCTTCTTGTTAAAATAATATGGAGTAACATTTTACTAATTACAAACTACTGTAGTTAAACGTAAACTAGAGTTAACCCACTAAGAAAGACAGTTGGAAATTCAGTCTCATAAAGTAATGCTTTCAAAAGTTGAAATTCTTGAATGTGAACCTAACTATGAGTTTTGTATCAGTCAATTGTAAAAACTAAAGACGTAAGAGAACAACAGTATGAGCAAAATCTTCAAAACGAACCCACAAATATTCATTAAGATACGAATTAATTTTTCATAAAAATGGGGAGGGGCACACAATCTGAATATCCTGATTTAAGTTAGAAAAATCATTACCTAACTGGAGATGACATCCAAATTTGTCGATTTGGTGTTTGCTTGTTTATCACATAAGTTCCCAAGCTCCCAAGCTTCAAGGTTAACACCTCATTCTGAACATTAAGTCACGAACACAGAGTTGAAACATAAACAAATAGACACAACATACGACAGGAAATTAAAAAAAAATTGTTTGAACAATCTTTCTCACCCCATAGTCCACATCAAACCCATCGATCTCCACTGAGTCACCATATTCCTGTAAGGTAGTAATCAATTTAAAAAATAGCTCACAAACCATAAAAGTAACCCGATAACGCGAAATAGACTTAAAAAATTCGTCTTTTCCGATAGGAAACTGTTACCTCGAGCTTCTCAAGCAGATCCTGGATAGTGGAATTAGCCAACCTTTGATAGTCATCTTCCTGCAGAATAGACCTGTGCACAAGTTTCAGTACTGTGTAACATGTAATAAGCTATATAATCACATGTATTTTAACAGGCGATTTAAGAGAGAAATAATTTCATAAACAAACAATTCGTCCCCAATTCAAATCAATGGAAGTACCAATTAATTCAGTCATGGCAATACCTCAAATGCAAAACCTTAACATCTCCGCCGTTTATTTAAAAAAAATAACAGTCGATAGTGAAAGCTATAATCTCACCGGTGATCGATAGGGGCGGGTCCGAGAGACTCCTCCGTGAGAGAAGAGAGACGGCGAGAAAAAGCGGAAGAATTGGAAGAGGACGAAGGCTCTGGAGAGTGGTTATAGAGAGAAAACAACGACGAACTTCGGATTGCTTGAATTGAGGAAGACGACGACGACGAGGGTTTCAAAGCTCTGAGCAGCAGCGCTCGTCTCAGCGAGCGGATGGCCATTTTCTCCGATTTCCCACAAACCTCACTACTGTGCACCCGGCGCAGTTTATCCTTTTGGGTCTTTTTTTATTGGGCTTCGCACTGCACTGGCCCAATAACAGGGTGTCTGGGTCCGTATGATGATTCGGACCGGGTAGAATAATTGGGCTGTAAAGTCAACGCATTGACTAATTTTTGTACTCCCATATCAGATTAATTAAATTTATATCCCTAATTAAATTAAGTTTATGGTTAGGACTAGAGTGATTAATAGCTAAACCAATTTAGAATTAGGAATGCCTATTCCCACCTATATATATGTTTACATTACATTGTACTAACATATATAATTCATAAATCATCGTCCTAACTCCTAAGCCAACGACCGATCCTACTATCATCATATCGATCATGGCCATCGATTATCTCGTTCTCCAATATTGTAACCCTTTCCAAGAACAAATTCTACGAAGGAGTCGAGTTGACGACGGATCAGCGGCGATCTTCGAGTTGTCGGGCGGCTTGTTCGAAGAGGCGGTGATTGCTCCTCAAGAACCAGTTGGTTCAGACCCAATCTTAGACGAAGAATTTCTAAGGAATTATGTACCCGGAGAAGGAGTGTGCGACTCATGGCCAAGCGGTTTGTCTAAAGAAGCCGTCGATCGATACCTTGTAAGAAAAGATCGACCTCGATCGCGGGGCCCAGTCGGAGATGGCGACATATGCGTCGTGTGCCAAGACACGTTGTTGCAAAAAGAAAAGACTGTCGGCACTCTCGACTGCGGCCATGATTTCCACGTTGTGTGCATCAAGCAATGGCTCAGGCGGAGGAATTTATGTCCCCTTTGCAAATCTAAAGCGATTCGTCCGGAGGAGTAATTATCATTTATTTGTAGTTTTTGCTTATAATAAGACCATTCCCAATGGGGGAGGCAATGGCAAAATTTACCTCCCCATTCCATTTTCACTCTCCAATGGTGGAGGCAAACAAGGAGGTATTTTGCCACCATGAATAGTAGGAGGCAAATTTGCCTCCACACTATTCATGGAGGCAAATATTATTTTATTATTTTTTTTATTTTTTTTCAATTAATAGTTATATAAATATAAATGTAAATATAATTGTATGTGTTGATTTTAATTTATAATTTTTATATTTTGATAAAAAAATAATATTTATAATATAATAATATTATTTGACATAATTTTTGATACAACATTCAAATTGAAATACAATAATACAAATTACATTAATACTACTAATTTTAATACAAATTTCATATTACAATACAAAATAAGATAAGCAAATAAAATAGAAATTGAACATAAATTGTTTGCACAAAAGCAAGAGGCATGTAGGAAGGATGTAGAACGTGCATTTGGAGTTATTCAAAGTCGATTTGCAATTCTATCAAATCCGGTTCGTTTTTTTATGACCGATGTCTTGAAAGATGTAATCACTGCGTGCATTATAATGCATAACATGATAGTCGAGGATGAACGAGATCTCAGTGCCCCGATTGTAGAAGCGACGGAATCAACTACTCCCTCGGTACAAGAAGCAAATAATGCAACTGCGACATTTGAATCTTTTTTGAATCGACATAAACATATTAGGGATTCAAATGTTCATTTCGAACTTCGAAATGCTTTGATTGAACATCTTTGGGAAGATTTTTCTAGTTCATAATTATGTTGTTGTTGTTATTGCGATAATTTTTATATAATATTTAGTTTTTATGTATTAATTATTTTATTAATGTATTACATTTTTATTTTGTTTAATTTTTATATTATTTAAAAAATTATTTTAAATTAAAATTAAAATTATATATTATTTTAATATAAATAAACATTAAATTAAGAAGATTCTAAAAGAATATTCTTTTGGAGACAAAATTTGATGGATGCCATTGCCTCCCACTTTGCCTCCATAGCATTGAGAATGCCCTAATTGTTGTAATATATTTTTACATCAATACAATCATGAATAAATTTGAAGAAAAATATCTTTTTTTTTAGTTTACAGTTTATTAATTAGTTTGAAAATCTAAATCAAATAGGAATTAATTAATATTAAAATAATTTGAAGTAATTTTGGAAAAACAGGTAGAGCTTATCTATTAATTAAATAGGGTTAATTTTGGAAAATATCATCATGATATTTAGGGTTAATATGCAAATACTCATCATACTAAACCTACATCGACCGCGCCGGTGATGATGTCAGAATCAGTGAATTGGGATATGGATCCGGCAGACAATACCGTCCAAGAACAATCACCGCAAAGCAGCTCAACGATGTATTTTGATGAGACTTCATTTGAAGATGGAGGATTAATGAGGCTCTCTGACGCCGACTTTGATTATGAAGTATCACTAGATGACCTTTTTAGTTTTGTTGGTTCTGAAATTGCGAACCACGGCTCGACCAGTGGCTTGTCTGAAGAGGCCATTGATCGGCAAAGTAGTTTGGTGGTCGATACTGAAAGATCGAGCCACGGCTCGACCAGTGGCTTGTCTGCAGAGGCCATCGATCGACACCTGAAAACCAGACATCGTCAGTATCTGTGTGTAGTGTGCCAAGACTCTCTGACGCAAGAAGAAGAAGACGATGATCATCAGGAAAAGATTGCGACTCTCGACTGTGGGCATGATTTCCACGCGGGTTGCATCAAACAGTGGTTGATGCGCAAAAACTCTTGCCCACTCTGCAATGCTATAGGTATATCCGTCTATGGTAATTTCCGAAGATTTTTATGAAAATTGTTTTGTGTTTTTAGAAGAGAAACTCTAGACTACTTTGGGTGATTTTATGAGAATATCATGTGAAATAGTATGAAAAATAAGCCCATAAATCATACTCTAGTGTTTGATTTTCTTTGTAAAGAGTTTTGCCTAGTTTCTAAAGAGACCATTCACTCCAAAAGAGGAAACAAAGTAAACATTTAAAAGAAAAGGAATGCTCGGTAACCAAACACTAGTACATGTCAATAATGCTCAACAAATATAGGCTTAGTACAAAACTCGTGGAAACAGTTAAGGAGAGACGAGAATTTCCAATCAGATACAGTCATAACACAAGCAAAGTTGTAAGAAATCGAGAGAGCTTCTCCTATATGCTTTGGCACAAATTCAAGAATAGAACTCCCACGACATGTTTGTTTTGAGGTCGAAAGCAATCTTCAATTGAAGGACAGTAACGATTAAATGTGATTTCGTTGCCGGTTTTTTTTTGTGGCAAACAATTGGCACAAAACATTTACTAAAACGAAACATTCGAAATACGAACCAATGCGTTTTATTTATCGATAATCTTGAAATATCCATCAACAAGCAATAAATAATCGATACAAAGTACCTGAATTTCCGACCAAAGCCTACAGATTACTAAGTTCTTCTTCAAAAATAGCTGCAAACGAATCCAAAACCTTTGCAGGCCTCGACAACCCAATCTCCAACCCCCCTTCATGATCCCTCGACATACACAACGACAGTGATGAATCACCATCAATGGAAGGCGACTCAAACTTTTTGGGCCTTCCCCAGCCGTAATCCGCGTCGTACAGATCGAATCTCGGCGACCCCGCCACCCCGAACAGGCGTTTTCCGATCAGTTTTCCGAACTCCAGCGGCCAACTATCCGCCCCGTCGAGAATTCCCTTCTCGTTGTACACAGTTTTCTGTATAGCTTTTCCTATGCACTCTGCTCCAAACAGAAACCCCTCCTCGCCTTTCAGCAATCCGTGCTTTGTTTCCGCCTTCACGAAAGCCAAGCAGTTTCCGAAGTAAGCTGCCGGAAGCTGTGGGCTCAGCCGGCTCCGGCAGTCGGCGGCGAATCCGAAGAACTCCGGCTCGTCATCCGGGACGACCACATCTGTTTCCGCCTTCACCAGACAGGACCAGACCAGAGCGCAGGTAACGGCGAAGGCTGTGATGTGCTTTCCAGGGCGTTTCTGGAGGACGGCGTTTTTGAGCTTCTGGATGTGGTCCTTGGAGAGGATGAAAGTCTGCCGGAGTTTGTTGAGGGGGAAGGATATCGGAGGGGAGTCGACGGCGCGGGATCTCCCGATCAGATTCCAGTAGATTTTATCCAGGCCGTCCGGGTCCGCGACGGTGCTCCGGTCATAGAACGGGACGAGGTTGTCGACCGACAGCTTCTCGTCGCCGCCGAATTTGTTGACCGAGGCCCAGGCCTTGATGAATCGGACGATGCTGCTGGCGTCACCGATGGCGTGGTGGTTGGTGAAACCCAGGCACAGGCCGAGATCTGGGAATAGCGTGATTTGGAGCGATAAGACCTGGAACACGTCGGCGGTCGGGGAGCGCTTCGGCGGCGGCAGCTGAGGGACGCAGGCGTAGAAATCGTCCGCCACCCGGGGGTGGTTTCCGGTGAGGTGGCTGAAATCGGAGCTGGACTCGGCGACGATGAGGGGGACGGAATCGCCGGCGGAGAATCGGAAGTAAGGGGCGGCGGAATCGAGAGGGTGGACGATGTTCCCGGCGAAGGGGAGGAAGTGGGCGAGTGTTTGGCGCAGAGATTCCTTGAGCTTGGGAACGACGGTTTCCAGGAAGTGAGCCTTCGAGCAGGGGTAATCGAAGAAGAGAAGGCGCTGTACGGGGTGGAAATACAGCCATACTATGTCGAAGTGGGAAAGGGGCTTACTGATCTCGGTGTCCGCCGTCGGGTGGATCTCGCAGCGTTCGAGCACGGTGGCGGCCATGGAAACGGTGGTGTGGATCTGAAACTGAAGAGAAGCGCGTGGGCGGCGTAATCGGGTTTCGGGCTGACCCGAATTTATAAAAGGAAAAACGATGAACTGTATCGCGAGATCGCCGAGAATATATGACTCAGAAATTTCGAAGCTGTTAGTGTTGACTCACTGTATGCGGGTGTCATTTGTTGAATAGAAGAAAACAAACTACTTTCAGATAATTGCAAATGTGCCCCTGCTTAATTTTTAAATTTCATTTTTTGACCATACAAGATGATGAAATCACAAATAGTCTCTAGTCCATTAAAAATGATCAAACATAAGGTGGATGAAGGTCATTGTTATCACTTCACCAAAGTTCACAATTCGACCCCCAATCGACGCCATAAGAAAGTTCACAATCGGAATCGAGGATTGTTTTCCCGATTCAGCCTTCACAACTTTACACTTGCAAACTCAAAACATGTCTTCTTATACATAAAAACTTTTATATGATGTACATTGTATCTGAATTACAGATGGCTATTTATCGCTCAATTGTCTATAACAGCAATTGATAGATACGGCACGATACAATATACAGTAAAAATCCGAACAGAGTCTCAAGACCACCATGGATTTTCACCGGTTCTGAAATCTGTTTCGACCCACGGAACAAACAAAACCTTCCCATCTTCAATATCGGCATGTGCCAAAGCCAACGACTGCATCACAAGATCAAGTCGATAATCAGTAAGTATCAGTAATTGAAAGAGAATAAGGGGAGACAAAAAGCAGAATTGCAACTTAGTTTCAGTTTAAAATCGTCAACACTCACTCTCATGGATTCTAGCTAGATGAAAAATAAGGCATATATGATGAAACCTACCTCTGATAGTTAGCATGTTTAAGTTCATAGTACGAGCAGTCGAGCACACAAGGTAGTAATGAATCATACAGTATGAGATTATAATTTAGCCTTTGCTTACCAAAGGAGCAGGGCCTCGAACGACTTTTCCTTGATTGTTGTACTGGGAGCCATGGCAGGGGCACATAAACTTGTTCTCTGCGGCATTCCATGGGACAACACACCCAAGGTGAGTGCACACAGCGTTTATGCCATAAGTTGCAAGTGTTCTGTCATTCTCGACAACAAGGTATGTAGGATCACCCTGCAAGTCCCATCAAAGAATTTTTTCAATCCGTGCACAATATATGTAACGAGAAGCGATGATGTAATGTTGTAGTAAGTGTTAAGGTAGATTTCACCCAAAAACAAAATAACGAAAAGAAGAAGGAATGTATACCTTCAATCCTTGAGTAAGGGTACGATCGCCAGGTCCGTGATTCTTGAGCCATTCCTCTGCAACAACATCATTACCCAAAGCATCCTTGGCCAAAATACCACCACCGCCCGTGCCACCACTGTTCTCGATTCCCAATTTTACAAGTTTATCAGTCATATATTTCTATGCAATTTTACTACTGAAAATGGAGAAATGTGAAACGATGATGAACAGACTCATACAACAAACCCTAATCAATATCTTCACTGTAACAAACTAACAACAATTTGTTGAGAGACGAGAGTTGGAATTGAAACTGACCCAGGTGGAACGAAGAAGTAAGTGTAAGGATAAAGCATTCCGCCGGAAGGGAGAGCGATGGCGCCCAGAAGCAGCAGGTTCAGGAGCTTCCTCTTTTCCATGTCGGGCACCCGATCATCCGCGGGGATGCTCGTCGCCATGCACGAGACCTTCATCCTCTTGTTGCCGCCGCATCTCAGAAGCGCGGCGGGCGAGCCTGAGCTCACCCCGTTCCTGCTCGACCGCAGCTGAAAATAACGAATCGCAAAATTAACGATGTCGATTAGGTATCGGTCTGTAATTGAGAAATTACCTGAGAAGGGATAATGGC
This sequence comes from Euphrasia confusa, assembly GCA_954870475.1. NCBI lineage: Eukaryota > Viridiplantae > Streptophyta > Magnoliopsida > Lamiales > Orobanchaceae > Euphrasia > Euphrasia confusa. The sequence continues at coordinate 34,644,028 of OX940963.1, read as the reverse complement.
GGAGGATAGGGCAGTTGAGGAAGCCATTGGAGAGCAATCAGTTTCTACGTTTCGGATTGTTTTTTTTTTTTTTCTCCCTTTTTGTGTGTACACGGAGTGAGTGAAAAAGGGTGTGTGGATGAGTGACGATGACCACAGGCGAGTTGGGAGATAAGGTGGCGTCGCCCTGCCACACGTTTGGATAACTTAAGTTACATGGACTCGACTCGGCTGATACGGGCTCAAATTAAATACATATATGAATGTCTGAGTTTTCTAAAATTATAGTAAATAATTATTATGAAACAAATTTTTATTATAATATTATGAATATTTTTAAGTGATGTAAGTAAGTTCGATTATTTAGTCAGACGAATTTTATTAAAATATTATAAAATTTGCATATGCTACTTAGGCGCCTCCTACAAGTATATGCTAGGGCTGAAATCGAACCGAGCTCGAATCAATGCTCGACTCGAGTTCGGTCAAACTCGAACTCGAGTCGAGCATTATTTTATGCGAGCCGAGTTCGAGCACAAGTCTTGAATAATCGAACGACTCGCTCGAATCAATGCTCGACTCGAGTTCGGTCAAACTCGAACTCGAGTCGAGCATTATTTTATGCGAGCCGAGTTCGAATCAATGCTCGACTCGAGTTCGGTCAAACTCGAACTCGAGTCGAGCATTATTTTATGCGAGCCGAGTTCGAGCACAAGTCTTGAATAATCGAACGACTCGCTCGAATCAATGCTCGACTCGAGTTCGGTCAAACTCGAACTCGAGTCGAGCATTATTTTATGCGAGCCGAGTTCGAGCACAAATCTTGAATAATCAAACGACTCGCAAGCAGCTCGAATATATAATTTTTTAATTAAATATATTTTATATGTGTATATATATCGAGTCGAGCCGAGCTTTTTGAGTCAAACTCGAGCAATACGAGTTGAGGCACTCAAACAAGCTGAAATTAAACTAATAGAGCGAGCAAAAGCCGAGCGGCTCGATCGAGTCGAGTTCGAGCATGAAAGGGCTCGATCGAGTCGAGTTCGAGCATGAAAAAATTTCGCTTTTCGAGTTTTGAGTCAAACTCGAGCAATACGAGTTGAGGCACTCAAACAAGCTGAAATTAAACTAATAGAGCGAGCAAAAGCCGAGCGGCTCGATCGAGTCGAGTTCGAGCATGAAAGGGCTCGATCGAGTCGAGTTCGAGCATGAAAAAATTTCGCTTTTCGAGTCGAACTCAAGCAATACGAGAGGCACTCAAACAGGCTGAAATTAAACTAATAGAGCGAGCAAAAGCCGAGCGGCTCGAACGAGTCGAGTTCGAGCATGAAAAAATCTCGCGAGTCGAGCTCGAGCAGCCTCCCGAGCAGCTCGTCGAGCTCGAGCCAGCTTGATAAGCTCAAAGCTCGACTCGGCTCGTTTCCAGCACTATATGCTACTCAGTGACATTCACTCTTGTTTAAATTCACCACACAAATAAAATTACACAAAATTATGTTCTAGTCAATAAGAGTTGAAACCCACATCTCACAAGCTTAGTCTAATAACATAAAACCATGTAGCAAAATTTTGAAACAATTTAACAAAAGAGATCACACACAGCACACGCGCTGCATCCGAGAAAAACGATGCATTATTCAAATCCAAGAGAAAACACGAGAATCCAACTCAAAGCCCTCCAAGATTTCCTTCACTCCGGCTCCTTGTGAAAGAGAAATCATCCCTCAAATTCAGAACCTTGCTTCCAACTTCCGTAAACTGTTGACCATGAGCAGCACCAGTCTTGATTCCACTTGGCGGCAAACGCCCGTGCCTGCTCCTAGTCATCTTTCCCGTCACTGCTGCTTGACTCTTCCTGCTGTGACTTGAAGGCACTTTCTGGGCAACAATCCCATGTGCCCCTTTTCTCACGTTCTTCACTTCAGCCCGAAGCCCACGATCCACTTGATGGGTCCCGATGCCTAGTCGAGACGATCGATCGGCCAAGTCCTTCACTGTCCCAACCTTAATGGATTGCCTGTTGTAGAATACGAGTTGAGGGAGGAGGCTCTGCAAGTATTTTTTCAACTGTTCGTCTCCGACGTTTTTCTGAGCTGGGTTTCCTTCTAAGCTGAGGGCTTGCAGGCAGTTGTAGTTGGCAGCGAGTTGGCCGAGGCATTTTTTTGTGGATATCTTGTTGAACCTTAAATCAAGGACGCTCAGCTTCAGGAGGCGATGGAGACCTTCCACTTCGCTGATCTTGTTTCCGGCTAGGTAGAGCTCCTTGAGGGAGGAACATGCAGCAAGACCTTTCAAAGGAGAGCAGGTTTATTATTATAGACTATTCTGCAACATTATAAAGATGCAGGGTTCAAATAAAAAAGGCAGCGAGGAATTATCAAAACCAAAGATGGTTATTGAAATATATCATTGTTGGGACGAAAACGATATAGAAGAATTTGTTTTAAAAACAACTCAGAGATTTTAACCGGCTCGGCTCCTTTAGGATCTTATAAGTTCTCTAAAAAGTACAGTATAATATAAATATTTACATATAAACACACACAGACACACTATCACATGCTTTTGTGGAGTTGATAAGCTCTTAGAAGCTTACCAAAAAACACTTTTCATCAAATGAAATAAAGGTTCTCAAACTTTGTCGTAAAAAAGAACTAGACAACATAAGCTTCGTGTTTACAGTGCAGTCACAAAAAGAACTTCTATCATTGGCAAAGTTTCATTTAAAAATCACTCGGCATGGATGGGTTTTATCTTTGATCCTGTCTAATAATCTCACAGATGAATGGAAGATCTATGTAAATTCCAACCTGATAAAATCATTCTCACACATAATTTTTTTTGCTAGTGACTCGTAATAATTTTAAATAAAGAGCTTCATACCATGTCCAATTCTTAATATCCGATTGTAGCTCAGATCTAGCACCCGAAGTCGTGTAAGATCTCGCAGTCCTTCTATGGTGGATATATTGTTTTTTGAGAGATTCAAAACATGGAGTCCTCGAGGGAGAGCACCAGCAGCAATTCTCACTGAGAAGGTACAACCAGAAAATATCAGATGCTTATCATCACCGATAGTGAAGTATTATTGTACTACAACATCAAAATAGAGTATTCTTGAGCAGGGGAATAAGAGAAATGTCAGAAAAACATACCTATAGCATTTCCTGATAAATTAAGTGCTTTGAGGCTAACAAAAGAACTTAGAAACGGGATCACAACCAGTCCAAGGTTAGTCAGTTGAGCAGCTGTAGCTGAAGCATTCAGAGAAGAGATGTATCTCTTTGCTGCTTCCATTCCAGGGCTGACCTTGACTTCTGACTTCAAGGAAGCTGGTTCCTCTAATAGAGCATTGCCTTCAGATAACTCCTCACCATAGCATGTAGTATCAGACTCGTTAGATTCATCAGTTGGATCATAGTGCTGAAGGTTGGTAACCCAGTCTTCAATCCGTTTTAACCGAAAGTCCTTGGCAGGAACTTCATCCAAAGTCTGAGCAGATATTTCAACCCCTACATATTTGTCACTCTTCTCCCCATTCGACGCTGGTACTATCCAATCTTTTGCTGAGTCAACATAGTTATAAGTGTCTTCAGTTTCATCAGCAGGATTTTCAACATTTTTCTTATCCTTGTTAAACTCGGTGCTATTATCCCTCCCTTGATATTGCAATTTTCTTCCAGCTTCAAAGGCCATCGTGCTTTCTTTCATAGAATTTAAAGTACTAAGATCCTCAGCGGACCTTGAGAGTGCTACAACGGATGAAGAACATCTATAAGGAGAAGCCATCTTTGGTAGGGAAGTTGATTTGGCAATACCAGGCTGAGTACGAGGAGTCAGATCATCAGATAAATAGGCATCATCTTTATCAGTGCCTTCCTTTTCGGACGGTTGGAGATCTCCAAATGAAAACATGGATATATTTTTCGCGAAATCAGAACCGACTTGAGCGGAAACGGAGGGTATTGGCTCTGGAAATTGAACTGACTGACTACGTCCATGTTTGTTGTCGTCGTAACTAAACCTCGGCTCTGTCTCATCTTGTGAGCCATCATCACCAGAGGTTCTATGTTCCCAATTCAAACCGCTTCCCAGAGATTGGCTCTTTTTAAATTGGCCTTTCTTATGAACCATAGCATCATTATCAGTAATATAATTGGCCTCCATTTCCTCAGATGCAGTAGGAGAATAATCAGTTGCGTGATCAGAAACTTCGTATTCTTCTCCCTCTTCATTCAAGCATGGATTATTCTCTTTTTTCAAATAAGAAGGATTCATCAGAGCCTGATTTTGAGATGAATCTTCCGCGGTCTTCTGCATTGCTTCACTTGATCGGTTAACAGTTTTCTAGTCAGAAAAGAAATAGATTAGATTAGTGACATATTGAAATATATTAAAAAGGAAGAATACTAACTAAACTATGAGAAGACTACAAGGGGTCATCCAGATACCTTATTTTTGTGGGAATGACTCTGAGCTAGAAAGCAAGAAAATCTAACCATCTCTCGGAAACTGGCGACTGGTTCACATCAGATACTCTTATTGCAAGATTGAAAGTAATAAAAGGTAAACAAGCTAAGATTATTTTCCAAAAGACATTCACGGAACTACTATGAAAATATAAACCACATGCACTATCGTAGTCTGCCGAGGGAAACCTTAGCCGTAGTCAACCGACAAACCCTCTGAAATGCGGCACAATCTCCAAATGTGAGATGATCTTGATCTCCCCAATACACAGAAAAGAATCACTCTCTCGTTAACACCCCACACCTTCTTAGAGGTGTGAGAACCCTTCGATGCTGTTTTAGCTGCCAGAATGAAATAAAACCTTTTGCAGCTGTACGAGCCTAAATCCGACTATGCGCGTAAGAGACGGGTGCCTGGCAAGGATAACAAAGCAGACTAGAATTCATACTGTGAACAAGAAGTAACTCATCTTCATCGTAGAAAATTTCTACATACACCTAACAATAATAATTCATCAAGACAATAATCAAACAGAGTACCAGAGATCCTAAACAAAAAATGAAAATTCCCAAATTACATCTCAACGGAAGAAAAAAATACATCCAATTCATCACAGTCAAAAGGGCTCAAATCATCAATCATTATTATCTCGTCGAAAACAACACGATCAATCAACGGACAGTCCCAGATACAAATGACATTGATTACCCAGAAAAATTATGATCCTAACCTCTCGTGAGCCAGATTGTGGCCTGGAAATGCACAGCTCCCGGTCCGAAAATCAGAGCAGCGAAATTCAAAAACAAAATGAAAAAAAAAAAAAATCACGCTCCGACCTAATATTACGATTGGGGAAATTTACAGTGAATTTAACGATGATTATTTCTTGAAACGATTGAAATCAAGAACAATGAAAACAACCTCGGATTCTCGTATTTTTTACGCAACAAAATTCGATCGGAAAAAGGGAATTTGAGAGAATAAAAAGTGTTGAAGGCTTGGTGGCCACGGAAAGCAAATACAGCTGATTCTGAGGCCTTTGGAATTAGATAGGTTTCTCACACTCTGTTTTTCTTTCTCTTTTGAAATATAAATAAATGGGCCAAGTAGCCCGTCTTACTAATCCATACCAATTATTGTAACAAAAAAATTACAGTAAGTCTTACTAATCCATACCAATTATCGTAACAAAAAAATTACAGTAATTTAAAAGATTTTTTAGAGCTACTTTATTTTATTAACAAAATCATAATATATTTTTAAAATATTTCATAGAGCTACTTTATTTTATTAAAAAAATCATAATATATTTTAAAAATATTTCTTAGAGCTACTTTATTTTATTAAAAAATCATAATATATTTTTACAGATTTCAAATTATTTAAAATAATTTTAAGTAATTTAAATAAAAAATAAGTTATATAAAATATTTTTTTAATATTTTTAAGGTGTATAAAACTAATTTTTAAGCAATTTGGAATATTTTTTCAAACATTTATAATTTTACTATAATAGTAATTTTATATGCCTTTTAAATAATTTACAGTGTCTTAAAATAATTTTTAATAAATTAAAATATCATTTAGTTTTTTTTAATGTCTTGTAATCATTTTTAAATTATTTCAAATACTTTTTAAGTATTTAAAAAAATCAAATAATTTAAAATACTTACCAAACATCTTAAAATATTTTTAAAATGCTTTTAAAATTATTTAAAATACCTTTTAAATATTATAAAATGCATAAATATAATTTAAATTACTTTTTACATATTTTTTTTAAATGTGTCAAATAAAATTGTGACATAACAAGGATATCCACCTTTATTGATGAAAATAACTTCAATGAAAATAACTCAACAATTGATTTATCTCATCAAAAATCATATTTGAGTTTTAGCAATTACAAAAATCTTATGAATTCAACGTATAGCGAGTTCATAATTAAATTTTAAATTATATTAATTGTTTAATTGTTATTTTTTTCTTAATTATCAATATTTGTAATTATTAATCGCCTTTTAAATTATATTAATCCTTCAATTATTTGTGCACATAAATGACTAATTGTACATATATGTAGTAGTGAATATATTACAATAAATAAGTATATTAAATCAATATTATATGCCTTATGGTCACAATAAATATTACTATAAAAAAATAAAAATAAAAATAATATTATCTCATCCTTATATTAAAACACAATCGGAGCGTCTGTAACGTTTATTCGAACCCAACGGTCACAAAAAGAAAAAACCGCAAAAATCTTCACACGGAAATTCCCACAACACTATAAAACAAGACAACAGAAATCCCCAATTCTCAAAATTCCGATCATCATCATCTTCATCACCATCATCAAATCAATCGATTTTCGCATCATCACCTTCAGATTCGCACCACCGATTTTCTCCCTCAGATTCGAAACCCCATCATCACAACAGTAAAAATGAGTCTGATTCCATTTCCAGAAACCCTAGATTCTTCCGCCGATCTTCAGATATGGAACAACGCCGCTTTCGACAAAAGCGGCGAAATCGCCGACTATCCGACGGCCGGAAGACAGTCCTGGGGCTCTCTGAAGTCAATTTTCGAAAACCCCAACTCGTCCTTCGATTCCGACGCGGGTAAAGAGAACGACTACCGTCTCGCGACGGAAAACGGCGTTCGGGCCTCCCCTGTTTCCTCTTCTCTGAAGCCCTCGATCGCGTGCGATAAATCAAGAACCGAGGGAATATCCGAGAAGAAGCTCGACGAGGAGATCGCGGACGTCGAGCGCCAAATCTCGAGGCTGAATTCAAGATTGGAGGCTCTGAAGCTGGAGAGGTCCCGGAAGAGCGTAAAGCCCGTCGATAGGGGAGGAAGATCCGTGCGCTCGAAGTTCATGGACTCGATTCCAAAATCCCAGAAAAGGGGGATCAGTTTGGGGCCCGCTGAGATCATGTCCGGAGGGAGGAGGAGAGGGGCGATGAGCATGGGCCCATCGGAGATATTCGGAGCTGTGAAATCGAAGCAACAAACAATCACCCCTGTTCAGAACAGAAGGACTTCTTGCTTATGGAAGCTGGAAGATATCGATGAAAAGAAGGCCGTGACTGTGATGAAAGAACAGGGCAAGAGGTTTAGCGTTAGTCCGAATTCGAGGAAGGCTGTGACCACAGTTGCTTCAAAGAAGCTATTTCCGATCATTCATTCAGTCCAGCCAAAGAAGCTGTTCGGAGAAGGCGAGAAGTCAGCTCCACCGGCTAGTAGTAATAAGTCGTCTTTGAGGTTGTCGGGAAGGGTTGTGGCTAGCCGGTACAATCAGAGTTCAGGACAGGTTCCGGAAGCTATGAGAAAGAGGTCTTTGCCTGAAGGTGGTGATGTTCGAGTTAAGAAGCGTTGGGATATTCCGGGTGTGGAGACAGGGGAAGCAAGGTTGATCGTGGATGGGCGAGATTTGCTGCCGAGAATTAAGGTTGCTCGGAGCATGAGAGAAAGCCCGAGAGACTCGGGCCCTGCGAAGAGAGTGGTGGAGTTGATTGGAAGGAAGTCGTTTTTCTGCAACGAGGATTCGGAGGTGGAACCATCGGTTTGCCAAGCTCTGGCATTTGCAGAAGAAGATGAAGGTGTGGAGTTTTCGTTCCCCACACAGCACTGATGGGGAGTTCTGAGCATTGTTATAGTTGTTGCACAAGAGAGAAATGGTGGTAAAATATACTGTAGTACATAAGGTGCTACTACAATAAGGTTTCTTGGTTTGTATAGATTTGGCCAAGCATAATTGTGCTTACTTGCTATTGGTAAACACTTTTGTTTTCATGTCGAATGAAATTTCAATTGCGTACACTTTTGTTTTCATGTCGAATGAAATTTCAATTGCGTTGTTCAATGGAATACGTGTTCGTTCGCACAACTAAGAAAACAGAATACGAGAGTGTGTTTGCCTAATAACTAAGAAAAAAACAGGTCAAGAATTTGATTTTTTTTGCTCATGTCAATAAAATAGCTTGAATTTATATTGTTTGCCTATCAACTAAGAAAAGACAGAAAAAGAATAGATTTTTTTTGCTGAAAAAACAGGACAAGAATTGACAGTTTTGCAGTTTGATTTTTACAAGAATGAACTAATTTACGGTTTGATTTTTTTGATTTCTACTAATAAAAAACAAGTCAAGAATCGATTTTTTGCTTGAACCTTTGCTTTGATTTCTACTAAAAGACAAAACAAGTCACGAATCGTTTTTTTGCTTGAACCTTTGCTTGTATACACTCATAAACCTTTGCTCAAACATTTATGTTAGTTCTTTTGATCGATTTATTTGCCTTAAGTTTCGAACCATGTGCAAGTTATTTTTAAAATAAATCAAATTGAAGACTTCATATCACCCTAACAAGAAAATTAAAGTCACATTTAGTTAATATAATAAAAAACTGTATTGAGTACAACATTTAAATCAAGATGGCTATTAATTTATTTAATTCATTGCAATATGAATAAATAGATTAAAAACTCAACTACAGATTTAATTTATCTAAAATAAATCACAAATTTAGATCTATGTATTTTGTTTCTTATTGTATATAAAACACAAGGTATACAATTAAAACACAGTAAATATATGAAATCGAAAATGGTAAAAGAAACACAATATTCCATATACATTGAACGGTTTACAAGATTTAATACAAAACTACAATCAGAATATCAATTGAAAAGTGCAGATCTTTTAACAAAAAACAACATTTTGTAACATGAGATTTAGTGTTTTTATTTGACTCCAATCCCGTAGCAATTTCAAAGGAAAGAAGCTGATGAAAACACAACCAATTTATGAGTTATTCAGACCCTAATCCCAGACTAAATAAAGGGCAAGAGTATAGTGAAACTCAAAATTAAATTTTGAAATTTTAAAAAGAAAAATAGCCTCAGATAAAGTTTAATATAATCATTTGCAGATCAGATCCACCGAGAGGTTCATCCCGCCGAAGCAGGAACTCAGCTTCACTATAGCTCATATACTATCCAACATCACATCATCGGCAGAAACAAAAAACATCATTAAAAATTAATTGCTCAGATATGAAACAGCTTTTTCAATCAAGAATTTTCTGAAGCAGAACTGGCATAGTAAGCTGATTAAACAATCATCAAAGCAAAAAAATCAAATCTTTGAAATCAATTTAGAAGGCTCAGATCAAGAAATTCAACCATTTTTATCGTTTATGCTTCATAGACTGTAAATCTCAGAAGCGCGGATAATTTTCAAATCACAGCCAACAAAATAAACCATAAATTGAAAATTCACCAAATCAGGAAAAAATGTTGCGAATTTTTTTAGAGGTAGAACAATCGAAAATAGAAAACCCCCACGTGAAAACCGCGATGAATTTTTGCCTGCATGACTAGCCTTATTTTTCCCATTGATTTATCAGGAATTAGGCTAAAGGTGTAGAGAGGCAATAAAATCGATAACTAAATCGAGAAGAAATTAAATAAATCGACGCGGAAGGGAAAATGTTCAGCACTGAATAACGTCGTTGTGGCGGGAGGAGATCGGGTTGGAGGAAGAGGCTGATGAATTGTTGTGTGGAGAAGATGAGTGATGTTTGGGGCTTATATAGAGGGAAACCCTAGCAACAGAGTCCGAAATCCATCTAACGGGTTGACCCGTTAACCTGATGAATAAGGGGACGGCCGCGGTAATTACTAATTAGGGATAATTGTTTTGTTTGTCAATGAATTAAATTAAGGTATTTTAGGGGGAAAAACAATTACATTTACTACTTCATAAAATATTCTTTAAAATTTAGGATAAATTATTTTTTTATAAAAAAAGTATAATTATTATTATTCTTAAACGCATGTTTATTAATTAATTTATTAACCGCTTATTATTATAGTGGTAATTACTCCTGATTTATAATTAGAAAAATATTATTTAATTCTAAACAAATATTAATAATTACTTTCTATACTAAATCTCCCTTAAATTAATACTAGTGACTCCTAGTACTTAGTTTTTTTTTGTGTTTTTTAGTTGATACTGTATAACTAATTAATCACATGAAACTAATCTTTAATTGTTTGAAAAAAATCAAAAGCTTTACTTTACATGGTTACAACTATAATAAAACATTAACAATTTTTATAAAACATTCAAATATAATTCTTTTTTTTTTTTACCAAAGTCATCATTTACATAATTTACCTATGATTAAAAAAAATCAAACAAAACTCTTTTGTAATTTTCGTTTTCTTACAACAAAGTTCAATATCTATTACATATAGTACTACTATAAAAGCAATATAATGAAGTAAATATATTACTTGTACCAACAAAATAAAATTTAGGTTTTGAGCACACTTATCACTTTATCAGAAGGAAAAATCAAGTTCATTTTAAAGTCATTGCAAAATGAGTGACTCTTTAGAAAGTGTATGGTGCCAATTCTAGTGAAAAAAAAAAATTGAATCCAAAGAAACCCATATTATTTTGTGAGATTATAATATTACTATAAAAAATAGTCATTGATCAAGTCTAGTGATAAATGTCGGAATTTGATCCATAAAAGAACAAACGTTTCAAATGATGATAAATAGAATTACTTGATTCATTTAGAATCAATACATTTCGAAAGTTAGTTTATACACTTTTAGATGACACATATAAAAAGAAAATTGATTGACTGATTGTAACGATTCAAAAAATAATTAAAAAAACTCCAAATGCCCACTCTAAAAATGCGTAAATTGATTAATATGTTTTTCGTATCAAATTTTGAAATTTTTAGCTGATTTTAGCATAAGTGTTCAAATATTAATTATTTTTTCTAATTATTTATTGTACTTAATAATAATAAAATAAAAAATTTTAAAATGTGAAGAAATGGCATATCCCATAATTGTGTCCCTCGAGTGCTCTCACCAATCATCCAGGTCTCACCCTCTCCGATTCAACCCCATCCAATTTCTATCCGGCAACAGAAAAACAAACCACCCTTAATCGATTAGCTCCGATCGACACCTCAAAAGAAAGAAAAACAGTAAACGAGAAAACCCACACTCCAATCGGAATTAGCTGGAAATAAACAAAAACAATTTTGATGCTGCAGAAAATCATAATTTCTGGTTATAATTTCTATTTGTATTGGGCGAGCCTCGAGTATTCGACACCCATATGGGCCGTTCTGATCGCCGGATCTTTCGTCGTCCTCACTCTCACTCTCTCGGTTTACCTCCTCTTCGAGCATTTATCCATGTACAAGAACCCTGAGGTTAGCTCTCTCCGCACATCATCATAACAGTATCTGTGTTTTTTAATTTTAATTTTTTGGGGGTCATGTTCTGTGTGTTATTGGCGATGGCAGGAGCAGAAGTTTTTGATTGGAGTGGTAGTGATGGTACCATGTTATGCTGTTGAATCAGTAAGTTCTTTTTAGGGATGTTATTTTTATTAGTTTCATTGTGCTTAAGCTGATGTCTGGGATAGATTTATGATTGGTTCGCGAGACGAATTGTGGGTTTAGTCGTTAAGAGGATAATCCATATGTCCGTATTTGCGCGATGTGAAATGGGTTCAAGGTGATGTTACAGTGTGTGTACTAATGCATATATAATGCATTGGTGATTTCCAATTGGTTAACCGAGCAATCATAGATTCTTTATTATCGAAGCTTCCTCAAATCATTTTAACGCGTATGTTGGATACGGGCAGCTTGGTTGTTCAATGGTTAATCGTGCGACCATCTGTCCATTTCAGAATGTTTAGAGATCCGTCTTGTTCTAGATCACAAAATCACAAGCTTCGTGCGACCTGAATCAACATACATAATGTTATGAATCTCTAGATATTCAGAATCATTATGGAATGATCTCTATTAGGATTTTAATTAAAGAAATACCAATTTTTTACCATGATTTCCAATTCCACGATAGATATCCATGAATCTCCCCTTTGTTGTTTGTTCCGCTTCCATTATTTTCCCGTAGAGTATTTCTAAGCAAATGAATTTTCAAGAAAAAAAAAAAAATTTGGAAATAAAAGTATCTAACAAGTTCGACTAAATATTATATCACATAGAAGATTACCTCGAAATTTAGTATGTGTAGGTTGCTTATGAAAAATCCTATTTAGAGTTATTACTTCCTTTTCTCATCTGAACATATTGTTTTGCAGTTTATATCGTTGCTAAATCCATCAATAAGCGTTGATATTGGAATCCTTCGTGATTGCTATGAATCTCTTGCCATGTATTGCTTTGGGAGGTACCTAGTTGCTTGTTTAGGTATGGTGACTTAACTTGTTTCTTAATTTTAAATATGTTATTATTGTCAACTAATAAATTACGTATTATCTTACAATATTTTCGTGGATTGATAATTCTGGTGTTATGGAATTTGTTTTATCTTCTTTTACACTTGCTGGTCGACATGATCACTATTCTAAAATTTTCAGTATCACATAAGTTGGCGAACTCATACTTCCAAAAATCAGCTTATTTATATTTTATTAAATTAGGTGGAGATGAAAGGACAATTGCATTCATGGAGAGGGAAGGTCGAGCTAGCGTAAAAGCTTCATTACTTGATCATGGCCATGAAAGGGGCATTGTAAAGCATCCGTTTCCGATGAGTTTATTTCTGAAACCCTGGAAACTTGGTGAATGGGTTTATCAGGTCATAAAATTCGGAATTGTTCAGTATGTAAGTCTTTTCATCTTGATATCCAATATCTTCGACTAAATATTACGTTGACGATTTTTTTTTGTTAAATTTGGTGGCTAGATGATTATAAAAGCACTCACTGCTATTTCAGCAGTAATTCTTGAAGCTTTTGATTCGTATTGTGAAGGAGACTTCAAATGGAACTGTGGGTAAGTTAACGTGATGTGAACATTTCAAATAAAGTTCAGAACTTGTTTAATTTGGGATACCAGCAGAATTATAAATGGATAACGAGAGGCTCGAAAGCTTTAACAACGCGCGTCTTCTTATTTTTGTAGGTACCCATACATGGCTGTGGTTTTAAATTTCAGTCAGTCGTGGGCCTTGTATTGCTTGGTTCATTTTTACGCCATCACAAAATACGAATTAGCACACATCAAACCACTGTACAAATTTTTGACGTTCAAGTCAATCGTGTTCTTAACTTGGTGGCAAGGGGTCACGATAGCTCTTCTTTATGCTTTCGGTTTATTCAAAAGCCCAATGGCTCAGTCACTGCAGTTCAAGTCGAGTGTCCAGGACTTCATCATTTGTATCGAGGTAATCGATTTCTTAGTTTCATTTCACATAGATTATGCTTAATAGAAGTATGCGTTTATCCAGGACAGATGGGCATTGCTGCTGTGGTTCACCTTTACGTTTTCCCTGCAAAGCCTTACGAGTCGATGGGAGATCAGTTTTCCGGGAGTGTTGCAGTTCTCGGAGATTACGCAGCTGTCGATTGCCCGCTCGATCCGGACGAGGTCAGGGACAGCGAACGGCCCACCAAGTTTCGCCTCCCACAGCGAGACACGAAACCTAGGAGTGGGACCGCCATTCGAGAGAGTGTCAAAGATATTTTTATCGGTGGTGGTGAATATGTAAGTTTTTTAGGTAGCGAATGAATTTCTGAACTGTAATAATATCGACACTGATACACACTTCGCTCTGTGTAGATTGTGAACGATGTGAAGTTTACAGTCACTCAAGCAGTCGAGCCAGTGGAGAAGGGTCTCACCAAATTCAACGAAAAACTTCACAAAATCTCTGAGAACATAAAGAGGCACGAGAAGGGGAGGCGAACGAGGGATGACAGCTGTATCGCCACGTCATCGCCAGCACGAAGGGTGATCAGAGGAATAGACGATCCACTCTTGAACGGGAGTGCCAGTGACAGTGCCAGCTCGAGGAGGAAGAAGCATCGTCGTAAATCTGGGTATAACAGTGCTGAAAGTGGCAATGAAAGTAGCAGTGATCCGGCTTATGCGGGTTTTATGGTTCGAGGCCGTCGATGGGTAGTCAAGGATTAAGGTAAAAGACGCAAAAGGGCCTGAGGATTTTGTTCTTCTCTCCTCCTTGTAGCTAATGCTGAGGATGATTTGCTTTGTATAGAAAGAAAAAAAAAACTTACATTTTGTTGGAATTCTTGATGTATACGGTCGGAATGTTGAAGAACGAAAGTCGATTGTTTTATGTCGAATGTGACCTTCGTTTATCGAGACATATACAAGTGTTTAGCACGTAAGAATACGTCGAAAATTACACACAGGAGCTTTCGAAAATCGAAAAAACTGTAATTTTTTCAGCTCGATAATTAAAAAATAATGTATTTTACGAAAATAAAAAGTACTAAAATTTTCAGCTTGATAATGTATTTTAAGTGTTTAATCTTTGATTTTTATTTGACAATTTCAACCCTAATTTCCAGTTTTAGGTTTATACATTTCCCCAAAAATTAGGTCAATACTCATCTGGACAAAAGCTAAACCAAATTTCACAAACTCTAAACGTTCAATCTCCGGAACACAGACGTAGAGACGACGATGGCTACATCACTGACCTCCATGACAGCTCGCAGAGCAGCGGATCTCGCCCAGGTCACGATTTCCGGATCCTCGGCGGCTCGCGCGTCTTCTCTAATTTCCCGTCGCGGTCTCTCCGGTGGCGCCGGTACTGTTTTGAACATCACATACATTTCCGCAGATTAATTTAATTACCGGAATTTTACGATTCGATTTACTCCGTTTCGATTTTTTTAGATCACCATGGGCCAGCAAAGAATAACATATGGCAAGACCCGATGAGTCCATCCCAGTGGAAGGAAGAGCATGTGAGTCATTAAATATATACACATCTTCATGTTTCAGTTTTTGATTGTTATGTCCGAAATTTGTTGGGATAATCTTAGGTTTTCATTTTGGGTATTTTTATTCTCAAAATAAATTATTTTCTTGTTAATTTGAAGTTTTAGTTTTGTGTTTGCTTAAAGAACGGATATTTGGAGATTTTAGTTTTAGTTTGTGGTTGTTTCCTTAGTGGAAATGATCCGATTCTTGATGTATTGGGGCAAGAAATTAGCATGATAAAAAGTCTTGCTTGCAAAATTCTGAATTGTGTACAAATCAGGCAAGTAGCATTCTGGTGTAACTATGTTGAGCTGGAATTGTCGAATTGGGTTTGATTAGAAAATAGAAATTCAAGAAATCATAATATTGTGGATGTGTTCTTATTAATTTTTTAGGTTTCAAGTACTCAGGTAAGATATCGGGGTTGCAAAAATAACTAGGCACTAGTTGAGTTGCAACCAAACACCTAAATATATTTTTTCCGATATATTTTATTTTAATACTTTTAGGTTAATCTTACACTTTTTACTTCTAATATTTTAAATATATTTCATCCATTTCCTAACGTTCTTCTGTTGGCATCTCTACTATTATGTTAATTTAAACGCCTGTATCATTGTTTAAAGATTGTTATATTATCTCCTTTGTCAGTTTCCGAACCATGATTATTCAACTGCATAAAAGTGAAGACTTTCGCTCATATGTATTTTAGAACTGTGTGTTAATTCCACGATCGGCTTGCAAGAGATATTTAGCTTTGAACCAGTGGCCTTTTAATTCATTAAGAATAACTTCTTTCCTTTATTCAATATTATTGTATCATTGTTTGACTGTATTTCCCCCCTTGTAAATCTTAATTGGCTACTATAAGTGCTACACGATATATTTTTACATTTTTTACTTTTGTAGTTTGTGATTGCCTCTTTATCTGTATGGGCTTTGGTTATCTACGGAGGGTACAAGTTATTCACAGGAGGCGATAAGGGCAAGGGAGAGGTACCCATTTCTTCCAGCATACAGCGGCGGACCTACACTAGGTATCGTGCGGGCCGAGGCCCGCACTGAGATTGTATATTTTGCACTAATAGTAAAGTAAATTATTTAAGGCCCACACTGAAGTTTTTTGTTTTCCATGAAGTTTAAGGCTTAAAAATCTGAAAAATAAATAAATAAGAGACATTAGTTCATTTTTCTCTTTCTCAAATTTTTAAAAGTTTTTTTTTTTTTTATTTTAAGGCCCACATATTCTGTATTCCTATAATAATTGAAAAATTATACTGTAGTACTGTAATTAATTGTCCTTGATGAACAAGGTTTGAATAATATTCCTATAATAATTGAAAAATTATACTGTAGTACTGTAATTAATTGTCCTTGATGAACAAGGTTTGAATAATTTGTTGAGGCAAAAAGATAGTACTCCCTCTGTCCCAGAGCTATAGGCACATGTGGTCAACGTTGATTTTTTTTGTTCGTTGAATATATATGATAAACAGTATATAAAAATTACGAAAAAATAACTAAAATAAAATTTAACTATTAAATTATATTTTAGTATTTTTTTCATATTTTTTGTATACTGTTTATTTGGACGAACGAAAAAAGTCAATGTTGACCGACTTTACCTAAGGATCCTCTACTAATATTTTTTTTCCTAACATTTCCTAATAAATAAATCTTGACCATTGATTTGCTTACACGGTCAAGATCTATCCTAATAATTAAATAAATACAATATTTTTGTTAAAAAAAATATTTTCAAGATTCTCTTTCCTCCATCCCCATTACATAATTTACATCTCCCAATTACAGAAACGGTGAAGCTCGTCGGACCTACTCCGGCCTGGATTCCTAGTGCCGTTTTCACGTTTATCCTGATGGTTTTGGTTCATCTGCATTATTTCTAATATTAAGCCGACGACTAAGGGGAATGCTCAGCCAATTCTAATGAACTGATGCAAATCTTTTTTTCTTACAAAATTAAAATTTTCAACACTGATAAAAGGGCACCAAATTAATCGTCAACAATTAATAAATTCGGCCAATGAAAAATCACAGAAATCGGTGGTAAAAAATTTGAGCTTAGGTATGGAGAGAAGTGATCGAGGGTTTAGTTGATCTAGTGATGTTCGCTCGTTAAATAATAATTGTTGCCGGAAAACGGCAGTCGCGTGCCGTGGAAATGATGCGCCTCCCGATGTGACCATCAGGATAAACGTGAAAACGGCACTGGGAATCCATACCGGAGTAGCCGAGTAAGTCCAGAGAGCTTCATCGTTTCTGTAAACAGGAAATATTTTTGTTAAGAAAACTATTGTGCCTATTTAATTATTAGGATAGATCTTGACCGTCTAAGCAAATCAATGGTCAAGATTTATTTATTAGGAGATGTTAGGAAAAAAATATTAGTAGAGCATCCTGATCCAGGATTTTGTTCTTCTCTCCTCCTTGTTGGAATGATTGATGTATACGGTCGGAATGTTGAAGAACGAAAGCCGAAAGCCGATTGTTTTATGTAGAATTTGGCCTTCGTTTATCGAGACATATACAAGTGTTTAGCACGTAAGAATACGTCGAAAATTACACGCACGGGCTTTTGAAAATTGAAAAAACTGTAATTTTTTCAGCTCGATAATTAAAAAATAATGTATTTTACGAAAATAGAAAGTAATAAAATTTTCAGCTTGATAATTAAAAAATATATAAATTTTAAGTGTTTAATCTTTGATTTTTATTTGACAATTTCAACCCTAATTTCCAGTTTTACGTTTATACATTTCCCCAAAAATTAGGTCAATACTCATCTGGACAAAAGCTAAACCAATTTCACAAACTCTAAACGTTCAATCTCCGGAACACAGACGTAGAGACGACGATGGCTACATCACTGACCTCCATGACAGCTCGCAGAGCAGCGGATCTCGCCCGGGTCACGATTTCCGGATCCTCGGCGGCTCGCGCGTCTTCTCTAATTTCCCGTCGCGCTCTCTCCGGTGGCGCCGGTACTGTTTTGAACATCACATACATTTCCGCAGATTAATTTAATTACCGGAATTTTGCGATTCGATTTTCCCCGTTTCGATTTTTTAGATCACCATGGGCCAGCAAAGATTAACATATGGCAAGACCCGATGAGTCCATCCCAGTGGAAGGAAGAGCATGTGAGTCATTAAATATACACATTTTCATGTTTCAGTTTTTGATTGTTATATCCGAAATGTGTTGAGATAATCTTAGGTTTTCATTTTGGGTATTTTTGTTCTCAAAATAAATTATTTTCTTGTTGATTTGGGGTTTTAGTTTTGTGGCTGTTTGCTTAAAGAACCGATACTTGGAGATTTTAGTTTTAATTTTTGGTTGTTTGCTTAGTGGAAACGATCCGATTCTTGATGTATTGTGGCAAGAAATTAGCATGATTAAAAGTCTTGATTGCAAAATTCGGGTGTAACTATGTTGAGTTGGAATTGTCTATTTGGGTTTGATTAGAAATTCAAGAAATCATAATATTGTGGATGTGTTCTTGTTAATTTTTTAGTTTTCAAGTACTCATATAAGATATCAGGGTTGCAAGAAATTAGCATGATTAAAAGTCTTGCTTGCAAAATTCTGAATTGTGTAGAAATCAGGCTAGTAGTATTCTGGTGTAACTATTTTGAGTTGGAATTGTCGAATTGGGTTTGATTAGAAATTCAAGAAATCATAATATTGTGGAGGTTTTCTTGTTAATTTTTTAGTTTTCAAGTACTCATATAAGATATCAGGGTTGCAAAAATAACTAGGCACTAGTTGAGTTGCAACCAGGCACCTCAATATATTTTTTTGAAATATTTTATTTTAATACTTTTAGGTTAATCTTACACTTTTAATGTTCTTCTGTTCGCATCTCTACTATTATGTTAATTTAAAAGCCTGTATTATTGTTTAAAGATTGTTATATATCTCCTTTGTCAGTTTTCGAACCATGATTATTCAACTGCATAAATGTGAAGACTTTCGCTCATATGTATTTTAGAATTGTGTGTTCATTCCACGATCGGCTTGCAAGAGATATTTAGCTTTGAACCAGTGGCCTTTTAATTCATTAAGAATAGTTTATTTCCTTAATTCAATATTATCTTATCATTGTTTGACTGTATTCCCCCCCCCCCCCCCACCCACCCCCCCCCCCACCCCTCGTTTTATTGCTGCCTTTCATGATTCTAATAAATCTTAATTGGCTACTATAAGTGCTACACGATATATTTTTACATTTTTTGCTTTTGTAGTTTGTGATTGCCTCTTTATCTGGATGGGGTTTGGTTATCTTCGGAGGGTACAAGTTATTCACAGGAGGCGATAAGGGCAAGGAAGAGGTACCCATTTCATCCTCTGAGAATAAGTTTTCTTCCAGCATACAGTGTGAAACTCGTTTTGATTATATGCCTATTTACCTCATAAGATGAATAGATCACTTGTTCTTCTTTGAGCCTCTGGGTGTTTTTCTTTCCTCCTGTCGATTCATTTATCCTGGATTAGGTATAAGAATTTGCTTATCTCTCTAAGATGAAGTATTTCCTCAATTCCTCATTTAAGGCATATGTTTATATCAATCAAAATACGCTATCACTAACTTGTATGCACCTTTATCGACACTTTAATCCTTACAATGGCTTTTTAACCTGTGCAGAAATGAGTGGAAGCGGCACAATAAGCTGGATATTCAAAAGTAGTTTCTTCGAATAATTCGTACTTATATTCATTGTGTTTGTGTGTGGAGGAAAATACACTTGTTGAGTTAACCTCTCACTGAGGAAGAATGAAGCTCTTCTTTCCTAGACAATCATTTTCATAAATAATGAATTAAAAAACATGTTTCCCTGGGATCTGTACCTTTTCTGTGTAAAGCTCGTGTTATTGATTTTGTTCTATGGTTTGATACTTGCAGTTTCTAGCACGAATCCATCATTGAATGAGCTATTAAATCAATTTAATTTTACATTTCAAGTACTACTACAATACAGTAGTATGAAACAAGAATGAGGAGAGAACTATCATTGAACCATCAAAAAACACAAGACATTAAAACATTTAAACAACCTCAGTCAGAAAATATAATACATCAAGAAAGCTAAAAAAACAAAACAAAATAAGTTCAAAGGTATTGCTGGAAAAACGAGAATCAAACCGGGCATCCAGTCTGTTCATAAAACACTACTTCATAGTTTGTTTCGGTAAAATGATCAATGGCTCTAATACCTTCCTCTCCCACCACCACCAAAACGCCCTCGACCTCGCCCTCGACCTCCTCTGTGATTCTGATGCCCTCCTCTTCTTCCACCACGCGTGCCTTGACTGAAGCTCGTGCTATCTGGAGATGACTGTGAATTACCACTATTCTGTGGTCCCTGATTCTGAGACCTGCTACCACCTTGCTCTCCTCCGCCTCCATTCTGAGGAGGTAAAGATCCCTGAAATCCCATTCCAGACTGCTGCTCTCCTCCGCCCCCGTTCGAAGGGGGCATAGACCCCTGAAATCCCATTCCAAACTGTGGCATATTGAAAGCGTTTGGATTCGGGCCTGTTGCTGGCCAGGGTGTAATCATCCGTTGTGGGCCCCCAGCAAAATTAGGTTGTCCCACAAATGCACCAAAGTTGAAGGGCAAACCAGGAACCATTCCCATTTGCTGTTGGAACATTTGATGGAGGCCCATTTGCTGTTGCAAGTTTTGTTGCTGCATCCACAGCATACCGTTTGGTGGCAGTCCATTCGGAAGGCCCATACCCTGTTGCTGTTGCTGCTGCAGCTGTTGGGGTGGAAAGCCATTATTAAAGGTATTATTACCCCACACTCCATTGGGAGGTGCGAAACTTGGCTGTGGTAATGGAGATGCCATGACTTGATTATTACCACCAGCCATATCTTGTCTAGGACCAGATGCGAAACCAGGATGAGCCTGAGACTGAGACGGACCTATATCCTGTGCATGCCTGGAAGAGCATGAGGAATTATCCTGTTGGAATGTACTTGGTGGTCCAGGGTTTCGATTTTTCTGCTGTCTTTTTTCATTCCTTTTATTTCCGGGCTTGGAGTCCTTTGTTCCCCTTTTCTTCATTTTAGTCATCTTCCTGTACTCTGCCTCCTTCTCGTCGTCCGAGAATTCTAGTTCGTCTGAAAGCTCTTCGTCGTTTTCACCGGAAGCATCGTAGCCTTTCTGGTAAAGGCTCTTGTTGTTGAGGATGTGGTCAGCAAACTCTTGAACAAAGGATATTGAAGTGTCTTGCTGGATTCCAGCTGGAACTTCGGTCTCTGAGTTATATCTCACAATGTAGTAAGGGTTTTTCACAGGCCCGAATATCTCGTCGATTATTCCTAGGGGGATTCGGCTTTCGGTAATCCATAGAATGGAACCCTCGTTAAGAGGCTTGTGATTCTCAACCCCTTCTACAATGACTTGGGCACCAACAATCTGGTAAACGGGAGAAACGATAATTGTTAGACAAATTATGGTTCTGGTTGTAGATATTTCCATTCAAATTATTAATGCCAGATGACGAGATAAAAACTTACCGACATAATTACTCCAACTGGAAGGGTCTCATGATGTGGTTGCAAGGCCACGCTGACAGGAGGAACGGGAGGAAGAACCTGCACAAGTACAGTAGTAAAACATAAGCTTCATTGTCGCACATAGGATACAAATATTAAAAACTATACACATCACACACTCTTTACTATAATAAATCGACAAGCAAAGAGATAAAGTCAAAAATCAATTCATGTTCAACAAAAAGCACAAAGATGTTTCTGCATATATCAAGAATGGTATGCAAAATGTTTAATATTGTATCTGCTGCAAAGTAATCCTTTACACGATATTAATTCCTTAAAATAAAAGTATACACTATTGATCTTAAAACACGTTAGCACCGACTCAAGTGGTGTGGCTTTATATATTAGGAAGATGTTAACAAAACTAGCCGGGCAGATCAACACGAAGAGATAGTTTGCATACACGGATTTTCAACAAGAAGTGTATTGCATTAAGTACAGTGAAATGATATGAAGGTGATTCAAACAACAAAGACTAAGAACAAAACACAAGTGCAGCATTAGAAAGGATTAACTCCTCAATCCACTATGGAAATAACACTTTGACTTATTACTTCGAGCATTGATCAAAATAAAAGTCATCGGTGCAATCAAATGACAAGTTGACGGTGAAACACGACATTCATGGATTGCTGATTTATCTATACAATAAACAAGTAGCATGAATTGTTGCAGAAAAAAAAAATTCAAAAATCTATTTATTTACCCTGAGTTCATTCTTAGATGTAATGGGCCCCGTCATTCCCGTTTCGTCATCTTCAATATCACTCCAACCAACCATCTCCTCTGCATCTACACCAGCATCAGATAACACAATCTCACCTTCTTCTACATCAATCTTCTTATCACCACTCTCTTCGTCTTCATCACTACTGTCATCTTCTTCTTCATCACTACTACTAGAAGACGAAGCCGAAGAAGAATCAGAAGACGAACTACTCCCGCCCTCAGACTTCACCTCGCCATCATCTTCCTCCTCAACCTTTATCCCATTTCCATCAACACCATCACCATCACCAATAACCTTAATCCCATCTCCATCAACAAATCTCACACCTTCAGACCCCACCTCACTATTCTTTACCTCATTTCCATCAACGCCGCCGTCGCCGTCACCGCCACCGGCAACCTCAATCCCGATCCCATCAACGCCATCCGCCTCGCCTAAACATACTTTCTCCAGCTGCAGTTCTATCCCCGAATCTATCTTCCCACAAGCACCCAACTCGGCCTCGAGATTCCCTTCCATCAGCCAGCCGCTGATCGATTCGAAATCGAAGAATGAATCGCCGAAGGACAACGGGACGTCGTCGAGCTCCGGAGGACAAGCGATCGCTCCTTCAACGGCGGGAATCGGCGATAAAGCATCCATGTTCGGCCTGAGAGTGAAAGGTCAAGTATTTCATGGTTTTATTCGATACAGAGATATTTATATGGGGAGTGTGAAACGGAGGCTGCTTCGGCGCGGAACAGTTAAACCCCTAAAACCCTAAATAAAGAGGTTCGCATCTCACGGAGTCGACTTTGGATTTTCTTTATTAATTTTTTAATTTTTTTTTTTATTTCTCTCTGGGTTTTTTCTGCGGGCTTTCGGATCCGAAATTTAAATTAGAATGGGCCATACAAATGGCCCAGAAACTATGTTGGGCTTCATTAGTTTGGATTGGTGTGAATTTTGGGCCGATACTTTTATTATGAAGTAAGGTAAAAAAAGTCTTTCTACATTAAGAAAGTAAGAATTTACATACTTTAGTTTTTGTTTGGTTCAAAATGTGATTACTTAATTTTGTGGGGCATTCATTTATAATAATAATAAGTGTGATTACTATTTAATATTTCCGAACATGTGTTACTCTAATGAGTTAACTTCATTTCTTGAGTTTGAAAATGAGGTTTGATTGATAATACTGTATCTCTGAACGAATACAAATACGAGTACGAGAGACTCGATAAGAATTTGAAAACGATTTCGTCTACGTTGATGTATGCTGCATAAATTTTGGGATGTTCAACAGCCAACTACTACCATGCCACCACCACGACCATGACCACAAGTGATTAATGAATACTAGAAATAAAATAACAATATATGTCACACCCTTCTTTTATTGTTATAGATCCAGCAAGTTGAAGAAGAGAGTAAATATTCCCAAAGAGTGGAGAGGTGAAAAACATAAGATTTAAATGAGTTACTGCTTACTATTTTCATACTACTATTACATATTTATTTCACATGTTATTGCATTTAATGTACTTACCAACCAACCAATTCCAAGCAAGAAACTAACAAGGATACAGCTATTATCTGTTGCCCCAATTAAGTTCTTTCCCTTAATTCATGTCTCAATCTTGTGACCTAGCTATCATCTATCTATCTTAATTGTACAAGTTTTCTACTCTTTTTGTTTTAGGTGGAAAGCATGGATTAAGTGTGATAGTAACTTTTTAATTAAACTAGTTTGTGTCATAGTTTTGGGGTCCAAACATGAATTTTGTACACGAAACCTACTCGATGAAGTAATGGGTGTCGTCGTCTCATCGGGCGCAGCTCTTATCTTTCGATGACGCCTAGTGGTTGCGTTCTTTCGATTTATTCGACACTGGTTTGATTCAAGTTTCGAGATCTTTTTAATTTATATTGATTTGACTATGTATCTTGGTAATATTATTAGTCAAATGTGGATCATGATCCACTAAATCAAACAATACTAAAACATATACACAAACATGTGAGAAAGAGCATATATCAATATTCAATCCATTGATTTCTCATCAATTCTTTATACAACAATAAATGGAGTCAGCATACATCATAGTGAAAAATGAGCAACCCTAATATCCGAGCACAGACCCGTCGGTGAAATTACCGATATGACCTCAGGATGGCACCGCAGAAAGTGCACATGATGGCCCTCCATGTCTTGGAGTAGAATGGCACATAGCAAAACCTCGTGGCGGTCTTCATGTCCGCGACGCTAGCTCCGCCGCCGCAACGCGAGCATATTCCGGCAGCCGGCTTGCTCTGGCTCACTTTCCTCGTCTGATCAACCAAGAAACAGAAGCACACCATTTTATTTTTTTGTTTAAAAAATTCTTGTTTTCGAATGTAAGAAGTATGAACTATGAAGAAAGAGGATATGTAAGAGTAGTTTGATGGGGGTAGTTAGTGTGTTTACTATGTTTGTTGTGAAATGAGAATTGAAGTATGTATTTATAGGCACAGCATGAGTTAATGTGGGTCTGCAATTTTGTTGGGTTGACATTTTCTTCTTCAAAATAGGTTCGTGTATCCAGGGTAATTTTGGTATTTCAGCATTCATTTAGTATAAGACAACTTTGTATTTTTGGTATATAAGTATAGAAATAAAAGAGCCAAGTTTTTTTTTTCTTTTTTCAACAAATACCCCCAAAACATATTCTGTATTTCTTTTGTCATTTTAATTTTAAATATATTTTTTTTCTTTTTAAATCCTTAAAATAAATCTATAGGAAAAGTGCTCATCCCTCAAGTTCTCGGTCTCGATCCTAACCGGCGTCGAGATTAAATTCAGGCATTGGCATGTCACAATGCTGCCATCAGGGTTGATCTTGCTGCCTCTTTCTTCAGTTCTGCAGCCTTCCCGCTACCTCGGAAGTACATGTAAACTTGCTGCACATTGTTTCAAATGCACAACACTGAGTACAAATAGCCGGAAACACAAAAAGATCATTAAACGACAAACACGAGTGGAGTATTTCTAACCTGAATCACCCATATGCTAATCAGTGATTCAATGCAAAAGAATCCAAACCCCACAAAGTATAATATCTGCAAACAAGACAGAAAAATTACTCATGAGACTCGATTACTCAAACAATGATAAGGGAATTGCATAAACTATGAATATCTATCTGCAGACAAGATAGAAAAATTATTGGTCTAGGAATATCGATTATGTTTTATTAGGGAAAATGTTTTCGGTCATGAGAAACTCTTTATGATAGTTCCAGCTACAAACACGAACGTGCCGGATAGAATTTTTTTTGTGCAAGTTTAAACAAATTTGCAATGCAGAAATCCAAATAAAAAATACTCCGGCATTGCCTGATAGTGGGAGTATGGCACAATGGTTCTGAGTATATGGACACTATCCAAAAAGTGAATAAAATGATGATTTTTTTTATTATTTTTATGAATAAACAATTTTTAAACAAATTTTGGGTAGGAAAAAATTTTGTGTATTACTTACTCAAGGTGTGGTATATAGATAAAACCATCAAGTTTGCCACGCCCAAAGAAAAATAAATTCAAATAGACACATGAATATAGACAACCTTACCCCAACGAGAAAATTTTCAGTTAAAAGGTCAATTGCAGGCAAGATTCCGCTGCCAAAGAAAAAAAAAAACGGACAAACATCAACAGAAAATACATAAAATAAAAATGGGAAAAAAGATGAATCATTTCTTTAAGCCTTCAACAAGTGTTTCTTCATCGTGCAATTTTTTTTTTATTTCCTGATGCTTCTTTTATAGTAGTTCTATCAAATAAAAGTTGCAAAGGTCTAATTCAAGCCAAAACAAAAATATTACATACGTCAAAGATTTCCCCCTAAAAATCATTGGAGGAGCAATAGTGGCAAAGACGCAGAAGCCAATATGGAACTGCAAAAGCAAGACATATGGGACAGAATTATTCATCGTGCCGATCACCAGAAAATATTTTATCATATACTTACCATGTAAGACAAGAAAAACCATCCGAAATTCAGTATACTATCAGTCCTGAAATGAAATAAATATAGGACAAATGAAATGAGAGATTATGCACGTAGGGCCACACTGTTTTATATGCTACTTTAATATACAGTGGTATTAAAAAAACGCTAGTACTAACAAAAATAACATTATAGGATAAACCAAGATAAGAAAGTCCAGAACAAGGTAACCCTCTCAAAAGGTAAATGAAAGATTGTAGCCCTTCAAAGTACCTCATTGCACGGTAGAGAGGTTTGTACCATAGCTTATAGGCTCCTGGAACACCAGATATCAAGTAGATTATCGCGAGAAACCAGATTGTGGGACCTACACCAAGGATAATCTCAAACACATTAGCATTCATCAATGAACAATCTCAAATACATTAGCATTCATCAACACAATTCAACACCAACCGTCTCCCTTGATCCAGGCCACAGTGACTGCTACAAAATTCCACAGAAGACATATTACCAGACCTGAATAGTGACAGTAACAGATTATCAAAGCCAATGGATGAGTCAACTAATCAGTAGTACATAAATGATAAAACCATTAAAGAAAATCTTACATTGAATTTGATGTGATGTATTGGATTTTTAAAAATGTTCATATTTACAGGAAAATGCATTGTATGAATGCAACATGGTTTCATACAGAGAGGTCAAATATATATATATATATATATATATATATATATATATATATATATATATATATATATATATATATATATATATATATATATATATAGGTATCGAATCTGCATACACCTACTAATAATTCATCACAGAGGACGGTCAACTTTGACATACCTAACAATGTTGTGAATGCAACATACTGCAATCTCTGTAGATGGATTGGGATTTCATTTGCAATGTCATGATGGATTATTGGGAAAAATGGAGGCCAGTTTTTTTCCTCAATGATGATTCCAGCTGGAAAAAGGAAAAAGGTGAATTATATATCAAACTTTGAATGATGGAGCATATGGATGCATTCAATGTGATAGCAGATATCACAGATTACATCGTGCGATGGCATCTTCTTTCCTTTTAAGTTCCTGCACATCATCGGAAAAATTTCATTGATTATAATGTGAATAAAATTTCTGAAAGCACAAGAATGTAATTTATATTTTTTGCAGAAATGTAAATCTAAGCAGGAGTGAGGAAACAGAACTCAGATAGATGTTTCACAACAGAAATCTATAAGTAATTAACCTTTACACCCATCAAATATCTCAAAATCATAATACAAAACACAAGAAACCAAGCTTTCATTGTCTGGGAAAAATATGTTTCAATATTTTGACACATACATGAGTAGGATCTTGGCAGAAGAAAAGTTCTACTTGAAGACTACAAGGCAATAAAGCTCACCTGTTCCCTCTTTTTCAGTTCAGCCTCCTTAGCTTGAAGTTCCTTCTCTTTTTTCTTAAAATCCTACACACAATTTAAATGAAAAAGATTATCACCATCTCTCAGAGTCTTTGTTTCCTAACAAATATTAATACGTCTATGAATAAACCTTGGCACTATCAAGAGGAATATCAACAGTAGACCCACGAGCATAATCAGCAGGCTCATGAGGAAGTGGTGAAAGCCTAGAGTTTGCAGATGAAACACTTCCAGGATTCTGAAATTTCAACAAAAAAAAAACGAGATGTAAGAGTTCAAATATAATAAAAACACCTATATCCGTAAACATTGGGAATGCCTTGAGTTAATAAACTGCCACATAACAAGAAGCTTCTAGATTTGTTTCTTCCTGGAGGAAAAATAGCATAATATGGAAGTGTTGCTTTCAAGCTTGTGCATACTGCATTCATCTATTAATGAAATATGAATCGTATGCATAGCCAATAAGCTGTAATCAGAAGGGCCAACAACATCGTATGAGATTAGAAAGTCTGAAGAAAATGTAAAATGCTTACTGGCATGTAAAATGCACCCCCACTGTAATTTGACTGACCCCTCCCAGGATCTTGGTCCTGCGAGGAGAAACACACCCAGGTGGGGGTAAAAACAAAGGAATTTCTCATATAACTATCAGAACATAGTGAACATTCTTATTGCAACCTCAACAAACATACCAAGAGAAAAATACAGAAAACCACTTTCAAGAAACGAAAAAGGGTATATAACCGAAACCTCCTGGGCAACCAAGACTCCCTTACTACAAATATGTTGCCCCCATTACATTCATGCATCTATGTATTTTCCATTGACTGATACTACAATACATATCTAAGGAGTAATATACACATAGCATGTAAAGTTCCACATATATATACAAAATTAACATCAATATATTTCACCTCCTATAATTCTGAATCGTTAAGAATCGTAAATACAAGATACATATCTCACAATCTCTGCTCCAAATCACGAACACATTTACACTGTTTCATTACACATTGAACATCACGTTTCCAAAAACCACGATGAACATATCAAATTATAGAAAAAAACATGAAAAAATCGAGAATATCGAGCAAACGTTTTTTACCGCGAAAGGATTCAATTCCTCTTCTTCAAACGGATTTGAGTCGCGACGACCGGCCATGACAACAGGTTCTCTTCAGCAAAAAACCGTGAAATTATACGGCGAAACGATACACACAGATCTGGAGAATGTACGTGAAAATGGCGATCCAATTAGGGTTTTCGGATTATGACTACTGTTTGGAAAATGTCCGCTCACCGGGAAATTTATTTTGCGGGAAGTTTTTTCTCTCTAAATATTCTTCCTTATTTTATTAATAATAATAATAAGAATAAGAATAATGACAAAAAAAAAGTAGAGAATTAATTACACATTATTATTTATAATAATTTATATTCTTATTCAGCTCACAGAAATGCAGAATCCACAACATAAATTTAATATTTACGTGAATAGTGTAGTAATATAATTATAAAAAAATATCACAAATTGACAATTAGATTAGAGATGCAAGCGAGCTGCTACTAGAGTTGCAAACGAGCAGCTCGCGAGTCACGACTTGTTCGAACACCATTTTTAAAAATCATCAAATAAATACTCCCTCTATCTACGCGCAAGTTTCTCTATGCATTATGTTGAGGGATGGATGAGTATATTTTTAATTAAATATTTTTTATATGTTAATCGAGCTTTCCGAACAATTCGAATCGAGCTTTTCGAACAATTCGAATCGAATTGACCTCGAGCCATACGAGTCAAATCACTCAAACAAGCTGAAATTGAACTAATCGAGCGAGTAGAAGTCGAGCGGCTCAATCGAGTCGAGCTCGAGCACCCTGTTAATTTGTTTTTTTCAAAACGGCTGGATAAGCTCAAAGCTCGACTAGGCTCGTTTGCTGCCCTACCCCCAACCGACAATTTCGAAAATCTCAAACCATAATCAGAACAAAAAAACGTGTCAATGCACCAATACAAAACATATTTGCCGAGAGAGCAATGCAATTCGCGTCGAACAAAGAATCACAAATGCAAACAACATTACACCAAACACCTTGTCGAAATTCCACAACCAACAATGAACAACAACCCGATAACTGGATCAGCTAGCCTCATCCAACACCAATGAATATTAGAAATCGCACAAACAAAAGAGCACCGGAAAAGAATTAGAACGACGAGATGTGCACTGATTGCAGTATAATTTATAAACCTCTTTTTCGGCTATGCATTTGCCCTATATCACACAAGAACTTCCTCGTCCCAATTCACATATACCTGCACCAATTGACCTTTTCTCAACACTCGCATATCCTAAGTTAGTCGTCATCTGATCTATGTGGAGATTCCCTCCGTATCAGTTGCATGAGGTCTTGCACGACCTCCGACATCAGTGGCCTGAATTCGGGCTCCGCCTACAAATCGAAAATAACAATCACATTAGAAAGTTCTTGAAAAGGTATAAAATCGAAAAAGTGGACTGTTGGACTATAAGACTAACCAATACACAGCGGGAAATAATGTCGGCAAAGTGCGATAATGATTTAGCTGGATACTTTCCACCTAGAGCTGGATCGACCATCCTCGACAAGGCATCGATGTCGTGAAGCTGAGTGAGTGCCCACCTCACGAGAAATTGCTCTCCTCGAGTTCGTTCCCTAACACACGACATTACGTGAGAACAAATAAAAGCGGGGTAGTTATAAATGTATCGATAATGATATTACCTGTCATAAGACATCCTTCCGGTCAACAGCTCCAACATCACGACTCCGAAACTGTATACGTCGCTCTTTGTAGTATATACTCCCGACTCGAACTCGGGGGCACCATAACCATACGTTGTCAGAAGCTGTCCTGACAACTGAGTAGCAAACAAAATGATATTTTGATCCAAATTTATCTCGGCACCAAAGCATTCCACGATCGGACATTCGAATTGTAATTACCTGGCTAACAGCTCCAGACAAGATCAAAGGAGCCAAACCACAATCTGAGACGAGGACAGCGAGTTCATCATCAAGGAGGACGTTTGCAGACTTGAAATTCCTGTGAATTATGGCTGGCTCACAGACCTCGTGCAGATACCTAACAGAAATGGTTTTACACTGTCAGAAACGTGAATAAAGAAAGACTGTTTTTTAATTTTTTTTATTTTAGATTTACAAATAGCCCATTACATAGAAAAACGGGTTAATCAAAGGAGTGGAAAAAAAACTATGGTTGCAATGGCTCGACTTACTCTAATGCTCTTGCAGCTCCGAGGGCCATCCTGATGCGAGTATTCCACGATAGTTTTTTTTTGAACTCGTCGTCAGAGTGAAGAGCGTCCTGCAGTGTTCCACAAGCGCAATACTCGTACACAAGAAGCCTCTGCCCGTGCTCCGAACAATAACCCATAAGCTCGACCACATTAGCATGACGAATTCCATCGAGACTATTCACAAGGTCAATAAACTGCTCGTCCTTCAACTGGTTTGCTACTCTTTTATCCAACTTCTTGATAGCAAGCAACTACACGGGGGGAGAGTAAAACGTCAGAAATAAATCTTTAAAAATAAACAATTTATCAAAAATCATTACCTTCCCATTAGGTAGTTCTGCTCTGTACACATTTCCGATCATTCCACCCCCGACAAGATTCTCTTGTGAGAAGCTGTTGGTATACTGCTGGAGTGAAGCTATCGAGAAAGCCTTCACAGAGGTTTTAGGTGCATGTCCAGTCGAAGAAGGTCTAGCTGCAACTGCTTCAGAAGCTTTAATTGGGTTCACAATAACCTTCTCTGAAAGTGGTGGGGGAGGGGGCGGTGGAGGAGGCGGAGGTGGAGGCAAAATATCTATATCAAATCTGCTCACATCTATATCGTAAGGATTCCTTCTAGGAGCTTCACTCGTCGGTTGCTTCTTTACCTCTTCATTTCGTGGTTTAATTGGTATTGCACCCACTCGGGTCTCTTCCTTCTTTCTCACAACAGCAGCTGGAGCAGCAGCTGTTCAAAAATCAAGAAAAAATAAATAGCTGCATTGGTTATTGGCAATAAAAAAAGGTATAGATTTTAAGAGAAACTGTGAAGTAAAAACCTTTCTCTTCATCGTGGCTCGGTAAGACCAAGGGCCCACTATCTCTAGGATTTTCTCTAGTGCTCGTGTATGGAGCTATTTCGTGTCTCTTTGGGGTTCTTCTGTATGCTGCTTCTTCTCTTCTGTCCCTTAGACATCTCGGCATGAAAAGTAGGGCCGCTAAGACTAGTATTAAGAAAGACATCGCTGCTGCAATGGATATCCATACGATTCTTTTTGTACTTGAAGAACTTTTTGACCTTCCAGAGTTCGATTCTCCTGTTGTGGATGATGGCCCGTTGGCGTGCCTTGCTGGAGGCCGGCGGCCGGGGGGAGGCGGTTTTTGGTCAGAAGATGGTGATGGGAAAAAAGGTGTTGTTGGTGATTGTGTTCCTGATGGTGTTGGCGGAGACAATGGAGCGCTGCTCGAGTTGAATGGATTCCCATCACTCCTGCATATCAAAAATGAGAATTATCGAGAGTATTTAGGTATCGACTTTGTTCGCATATTTTAACTTAATTAAAAGGCCAAAGTAACTTTGTGTTAAAAGGAAAATGTTTTTTTGAGTCAATATCTACTTCCATGCATAACTGTGTAAATGTTGAAGATTTCACAAGACCATGAATCAGAGTCAATACAAAAAGTGCCGGTTCAAAATCCAATCGCATGGGAATTGACTCCAGCATATGATTCTCAAAAAGTGGGAAAATGGCATCTTGGAAAAAATCGAAAGATGTTGAGGCACAACACACGTGAAAATACCGGAGTTGAAGAACAAATTACGCAAGTAAAACTTTTGCCAGAAAGGTTTATCTACTACATGATTCTTACGCAGGGTTGACCAATGAAATTCAAGTCAGACATTCTATTAAACAGTTCCAGACGTACCGAAAGTTGGGTATGCTCAACAATCTTGGAGGTATTGATCCAGAAAATAGGTTGTTCTGTACATCTCTGAGAAAGAAAGAAAAATAGAGGATGGTATTAAAACAGTGGCTTAGTTTTGAAAAACAACAACAAGATATGGGCATATTAAGGTCATGAAGAGTACAAGTCTTGAAGAGGAAGATCTTGTAAAACGTCGAGTGTTCCAGATAACTGATTATTCTGCAAATGACTGCCGATGAAATTATTAGTGGCCATTTTATATTATATTGATGATGAAAAGAACATAGACTAATTTTACTCACAGAGCAGATAGAGAAGGCAAGCTTCCGATCGATGGTGGCAACTGCCCACTCAAATTGTTATTCGACAAGTCTCTGCACAGAAAGATAAAATGACACCCCGAGAGTTATTGATAATATAATAAGTTGTTCGTTAGCGATCTAAATCTGCTTCAGTACGGGATTTTCATACAAATTAGCCAAAGCTGGAAGGGATTCAAAAGCATCAGGAACTTCGCCAGTTAACTCGTTGTTGTTAAGGGACCTGAAGTAAACATTCATCTCTTAAAAACAAAAAAGGAAATTAAAAAGAACGTTAGGCCTAAAAAATAGTTGTACTTACAGAGCTGTTAACTGGGTCAGGGTCGACAAAGAACTAGGTATACTTCCGGTCAGCTTGTTATCTGAAAGAAAACTGCCAAAGGTAAAGAAATGCATCACATTTCTTGAGTAAGCCACGTTCCTTTTATTCTGGTTAATTAAAATTTAAAAAAGCGGTTAGAAAACGTACAAGGTGGTCAATGAAGCTGGTAGCTCGGATGGGATGCTACCCCCGATAATGTTGTTGTTCAGTGTTCTGCCAATCAGATAAAGTTGTGAGTATTCGTATAAATGGACAACTCAAATACAGAATATGGGACGAGGGACTCACATTGAAGTGATAGCGGAAAAGTTCACGAGGCTGTTACCTAACTCCCCACCCAAGTTAGCTGCATTCACCGTTCTGAAAGTACGACAATGTAATATAACTATTAACTTACGATTCAAACTGAACACTCGAGGTAGTTTAACTTTTAAGAAGAAAAAAAAAGTCCGTACATCGAGACAATGGAAGCAGCTGCATTACACACGACACCTTGCCAAGTTCCGTCGCAAGGGTCTCCAGCACTGGCAACCCATCCCGGCAGAGAAGGGGATCCCAACGAAGTGTACAAGCGATTGATAGCATCGACTACACATAATCAAGAATCGTTCGATTATTACTCTGCTAGAGCTAACACAAACGAAGATATAAGTTACAGCTGAGCTCACCGTCGCCCGGAATGGTGAATCCCTGCGAAATTCCGATGGCGAAAACCGAGGAGAAAACGAAAAGGATCTCCAAACTCACAGCAGATCTACTCCGAAACATTTGTCCCAAACACACGGAAAAAACTCTTCTTTCAACCCGGAATCAATATGCATAGCACCCAGAAATTAAAACCACTCACCACCCTCTGCAATCACAGAACAAACAACACAACCCAAAAATTAAAAACAAAACAATCAGCATAAAAAAGCAAGCTTTATCATCCCACAAATAGTAAGAGGAATCATGGGAAAATGATGGCATCCCCCAATAATGGGAAATTGCATTTATGACCGATTGATTCACACCCCATCACGGCAAAATCAAAAGTAAAAAAATAAAAAATAAATTACCGCAAGTGGGTTTTTACTGAAGTTGAAGTTCCACCACTGGTTCTTGATTTTCCGAGAGACCTTGTCAACAATGGCGATTTTCTTTCTTTTTATCTTTTAGACAAAAGCGAAGGAATTTTTCAGAGCGAATATGTAGGAAAAAGAAAAGCTAAATATGTTGCGAAGATAAAAGCCGATACGGAACTTTTTTTCTCTCTCTAAAAAAAAGCACCGGCGAGAAAATACGAGTGTGTGCGAGTGAGTGGAAGTCGTATATAGCTATTCTTTTTGCGGAGCTGGAGGTGGTGTTTGGGGGCCCACGCGCGCGACGTGTTCGTGGGGTGTAGACGTCTAGTTGGACAGTTGGACTTGAGGATTTAGGGAGAGCGTGGAGAGGAGTGGCGGCATAGCGCGTGAGGGATGGGATGATTGAGTTTCGGACAACTACGAGTAAAAAATAGCCGCCAATGGTGTGGAAAATTTGGGGATTAGTGGG
The DNA here is from genome assembly GCA_954870475.1 of Euphrasia confusa. Classification (NCBI taxonomy): domain Eukaryota; kingdom Viridiplantae; phylum Streptophyta; class Magnoliopsida; order Lamiales; family Orobanchaceae; genus Euphrasia; species Euphrasia confusa. The sequence goes on along the minus strand of OX940963.1, from coordinate 34,608,866 downwards.
GGGTAGAATTGGGATTTGGAGCGGTGGTGTAGCTACACTGCCTACAGCCTACGCAAAGACCACGTGCTGTGAGCCTGTGAATTGCTTCTGATTTTCTGACTACCTTATGGAGTTGTGTGGTACATTAATTAATAAATTTATAATTTTATATTTATGTGCAAATTGCAATAATTGTAAATTTTAAATACTTATAATGGCCCAATATGGAGATATGGCCTATTCTTGTTGTTGCATCCAAATAATGTTTGAAGCAATGTCAAGAACTTGTTCATGTTGATTTTTCCGGGTGTCGAATAGTTGTTGCCCTTCTTGACTTCTCGACTTTTTACTTCGTTTCGATCTCAAATATGGTATTGGTATAGTTTCATGAATAAGTTATACAATGCTGAACGAAATTTATGAAGAAGAAAAAGTTCAAGCAGTTGGTTTATACAGGATGAGTCGATGACATACAAATTATGAGTTCATATTAGGTCTAACCAACTATTGTTCGTTTGATTAAAATAGTTAGAAACAAGTTTCAATAGTTTTTCACTTTTTTTAGATGACAAAAATCAAATTTCAACTCAAATTTTATTTTTAAGTGTGAAACACATGATACTGTATATACACTTCGTTCCAATTTCGTGAAATCTACGTAAATAATCGATTATTTTTTTCAAAATATTTCAAATTTAATTTCGATAAAATATTAAAATATCGAAAAAAATTGAATATAGTAAATATAAAAAAATCAAATTAAAAAACACCATATATTTTTGCTAACAAGTCCAAATCCCCTCCTTCGTCCTATCCAGGTTTGGGTGGAAAATGATTTCCTTGGCCAATCGATCTCTCAAATTCAAATCCTCTTTCCTTCGATCCAGGTTCGCCCAGCTTTGCTCATCCGCAACGCCGCCGTCTTCGACGCATTCCGATATCCAAAACTATCCCCCAACTCTCGATGGCCTACGCCGCCGCCTCGCGGATGAATCTCGGACGCTGGCCGACTTCGCTGGGCTCCAATCGGACCAGGGTTATTCCGTGGAGGTCGGAACGCGGAAGAAGCCGCTGCCGAAGCCGAAATGGATGAAGGAATCGATCCCCGGCGGGGAGAAGTACACCCAGATTAAGAAAAAACTTAGGGAATTGAAATTGCATACCGTGTGCGAGGAGGCAAAGTGCCCTAATTTGGGCGAGTGTTGGTCCGGAGGAGAAACGGGAACCGCCACCGCCACGATCATGATTCTGGGTGATACTTGCACTCGTGGATGCAGGTGATGCTTGATTCTCAAAATAGTTGTATCTATTTTGAATTTTGAAATGATTGTTTTGATATTGATGGCCCTTTGCGCAATGTGGATGCTGTGAATGATGATGAGTTATCATGAATCATGGCAGACATTCTCTGGTTGTTGTTGAAACCTCAATTTTAGCTTCTAATGGAAGCATATGAATACCCTTACCCAGCACGATACGAAACGGAAGTACAAAGATTAACTTTTTCGATATTTTAACAAAAGTTCATAATCAGGATTTCATTTTATTTGTTTGGGTTTAGCATACTGAATTGAAGGATTCAAGTTGAAAGCATTGGAATAGGGACTTTTATGATTTTTTTATTTTTTGTTGGCAAGAGACGTCGAATTATAAATAAATTTGAATTTACGAAGTTCTTTTCATTTTTTATTGGCTTTCTCTTTCAAATTTCAGATTTTGCAATGTAAAGACCTCACGAACACCACCTCCCCCTGACCCTAATGAACCGACAAATGTGGCTGAGGCAATAGCTTCATGGGGATTGGATTACGTGGTGATTACTAGTGTTGATCGTGATGATTTGCCTGATCAAGGAAGTGGTCATTTTGCAGAGACGGTACAGAAGTTAAAGACACTGAAACCTTCTACGCTTATAGAAGCTTTAGGTATGGCTTTAGTGTTTCTGTGGCATTATATCGACTGAGAATTACTAAATTGAGCTACGTAATGAAAGATACATAAAGAACCCCCCAATCTATAAAAATTGTCGAATGACAGTGTAAAACTATGATCTTGCACAAGTTTATTTAAGAATTGCCTTGAATGCTTGGGAGATAATTTCAAACTACACGGCATGCTATTTTTACGGCACACTGAGCTGGACCTTTGGGCACTTATCAGTATCCTTTTATTTTATTTTTGTCTGAGAATAAAGTTTTCTACGGGCAACCATTTCTGTATTTTGTCTTGGAGAAACAGCCTCAATTAGAAATTCAAATAAATGACCTACCTTACACATTTTACATCGAAACCCACTCTTCAGTACACACTTACATGCAAAATACTGTTTCTGTTCAACCAAGTAATGTTCTCTATAAAATTAAAATTCAATGTTAATTTAGTTTCTTATATATGGTTGCTTATTGATCTAGTACAATTCATCATGACTGCATTGAATCATGGTAATGTTTTACTAAATACTAGTAATATGTTTTTGAACTGCATCCCGTTGACCACTTTGCTCTACAATTGTAGTTCCCGATTTCCGAGGTGACTCTGGGTGTGTGGAGAAAGTTGCCAAGTCGGGATTGGATGTTTTTGCACATAACATCGAAACTGTCGAGGAGCTTCAGAATGCAGTTCGAGATCACCGTGCTAACTTTAAGCAATCCCTTGATGTTCTTGTGATGGCAAAAGAGTATGCCCCACCAGGTACACTCACTAAAACTTCAATAATGTTGGGCTGTGGAGAGACACCTGAGCAAATAGTGAGTACTATGGAGAAAGTGAGGGCTGCTGGTGTTGATGTCATGACATTTGGTCAGTACATGCGACCATCAAAGCGTCACATGCCCGTTTCAGAGTACATAACTCCTGAGGCCTTTGAGAAGTACCGAATTCTCGGCATGCAAATGGTTTGTTGTCATTTATCATTTTCTTCCTTTTCCATTCTTTTCCTTTCATTGAAAATGTTTTCTTTATCATGACATGTGTCATAAGTCGTCACAAACTTCTTCTCATTTTTTGTGTTAATAATATTTGAATAGGATTTCTTTATGCTAGAATAATTAAAACATGGGCGATATGATGTTAATCCATCTCCTTCTCTTTATTTTCTGATTAATTTATTACTGCACTCTAGAGGTAATGTGAATCCACAGTTGAAACCTGTTTTCATGCATAATTTGCTTTTGTATAGTATCATGTAAGAATCAGATCGATTTTAAAAAATAAAAAAAAGTACCACATCTACTACTTGTCTTCATATCCAGTGGTGCTAGCAATATAAAAATTCTATTTTCCCCATTGCTGAGAATCTATTTATTTTCACTTGAAGAAATATTTATGCTTTTCCTGAAAGTCTCTCTCGTGTATTTGCTTATGATGTAATCAAGCAACACTAGAACACCAAGAGTTAGACACTTTAAGGTCCTTGTCCCTCCTTGCTGTTATGTGGACTTCTTACACAAATTCTTACCTTACAGCCTTTTTTTTTACTTAGATGTACAAAGTTCTGAATTCTGGTTTTTTGCTTGAATCGCATGTTTGCTTAGCCCCGTAGAACAACGTTATTTGGTTCAAAGTTTAAAAGTTACATCTCAGTAAATTTTCATGTTGGATGTTGTAATCACACTTGTGACAATTTTGTGACTATCTGATTCGTCGAAAATTGATTTTTGTTGGGTGTTGCAGGGGTTTCGCTATGTGGCATCTGGCCCCATGGTCAGGTCCTCTTACAAGGCTGGGGAATTCTATATTAAATCCATGATCGATGCGGACCGTGCAGTATCTTCTGCATAGAGCTCATCTTTGTGTTGATCGATTGTCACGTTTGTTAATACACATAAAATATTATACTCATCTGGAGAGACCGTACGCCTCTATGAGTTCTTTCTCACCATTAGAATTTGATTTCTGATGGATGCCATCTGCTCGAGGTTCTGTGACTTTCTTCCGTGTTCAGACTGTAGCAATGTTTTAAAGTGGTATTCGTAGTTCGTATATCCTTCTTTTTTTCTCGGTGTAAATTGTGATCGACACCGGCAAAAACAATTTGTTCCGATTCAATGCAGAATGTCTGTGATTCTAACTATTATTAACAGCTGCAGTAGTTATAATACTGGATTCCAAGTTTATGATTATTATTTACTTAGTTAACTCACTTTCTCTGTGATTTCACAATATTTCTTGGTCATTTTTTCTGAGACTCACATTGATATTCCCCTGTTTATAAAAGTAAATATGGTATTGTATTTATTTTTAAATACAAATTTACTTTTTGATTTTTTGGTGGGGGCCACAATAGATTGAGCTGATTGCGCAAGCGGGTTCACCACTGTCCTCATTTCCACTTTACATTTGATTCATTCATTCACCCCACCACTGCAAATTCCTTTTCTTTGAAATCAAATGGGCTGCTGTTTCAGCGCCGGAGATCATCGCCTCGAGACGAACTCCATGGGCGGAGCGCCGCCCACGTCGCCGCCGCCTGTGCTGGAAGAAGAAACCGTCAAGGAAGTACTTTTGGAGACGCCGGCCGCCGTCGCTCCCGAGGTGGACGACGAAGAGCTAATGCCGCCGGAATGGAAGGTGGGGGCCGAGCCGCCGCCGCCGCCGCCGGCGGCGGCGGCTCGTGGCAATCTTGATCCGCGAGGGAAAGTGTTGGACGACGACGAAATTGTTTCTGAGGTTTCCGAGGTTTACAGTTACAGTGAGAGCTACTCGAATGCGACGGCGGGGCAGGAGGAGAAATTGGACGGCGAAGAGGACTGCGTGGTCGATCAGAGGCCTCCGGTGAGGAAACGGCGTGGGCCCACCGGCGGGAGAGGGAGGGGGAGGGGGAGATCAGGGGAGAGAGTAGTCGCTAGGAGATCGGCACCTTCGCCGGAGAGGAGGGGCCACGCGGCGCCGTTAAGGCCAGCTCGCGGGAGGCAATCGGCCGGGCCGCAGCAGCGGAATGTGGCGGAGGGAAAATTGGGGCGGCGGTCGAGGTCGCCGGCGAGGCGTGATGATGTTGTTGCGCGGCGGAATGTGGCGGAGGAAAAATTGCTGCGGCGGTCGAGGTCGCCGGTGAGGCGCGATGAGAAGAGTGCGCCGGCGGGTACAAGGGGTTATCAAAACGACGTCGCACCGGGTGATGAAGCCGAGACAATCGAGAACCCTGTTGTCTCCTTGGAATGCTTTATCTTTTTGTGATGTGTTTTTATTGTGTGTGAAATGACCCCATTGTCGTTTTCAATTTGTCTTTTGATTTGTAAATTTTCACCTAATTTAGATTTGAAAAATTAAGTCGTGCAGATTTTGCATGTAACGACTATGTGCTCGATGGATCGTTGGACGATTGAATCGATTCAAGTCCGTCTCGACTCGAGCATATCTAGTAGTAAAATGTATGTGAAAGATTTCAGAAAATGTCATGTGCGCGTGTGAAATAAAGCATTTTGATCTTTCTTAAAGAATTTTGATCACTTGTAAATAATAGTAAAACTTTTGTTGACTAAGTTGGCTTCTATGAGACCTAAGATTCTACAAAATCAAAGAACCCTATACTATAGAGTACAATAATAGAGTAAACTTTTACTACCAAATGATTGACATTATTTGTGTATACTGAGTTTGTGTTATTGTAATTATTCGAGAGTACTACTAACAAAGATTCATTAATATTCATTTCAGAAACGAAGAATGAGAATGAAAATGAGAATAAGTTAAGTGACTAACAAGTTCAAGTGTTTCTACACCACCATCACTTTGACATTGCCATTATTTGAGAATGAATCCAACACCAAAAAAACGAAGGTTTCAACCTCATCGACATAAATCACTCATCTAGAGGGGCACTATCGGGTTTTCACGAGTAGCTGGCGCCGGGTGCGCTAGGAAAGTCGGGACTGTTTCTCCAGGCATCAGCACCGATACTCCTTTCGGATAAACCGTAATCTGCAGATTCAAATACTTAGAGCACAAGTTTTTTCATTGAATACTTAAGAGCTAATCACGGCAATTAAGCAAATCTTAGCATAATTTCAAATTAAAATAAAAACAATGACATTGACAACATCACATGCTTGTGACAAAGATGGGCCCCACTCACACCCATTGCCACAAACACAAACCATGAAAAACAGATATCAATACTACTAATTGTCTCCCACTCACAACACTTAGCCTTTGATTTGAGCAAAAAAACATTGACTGTGGTGAGGTTTGAGGTGTGTTAAATGTTAATTACTTTGCAATAATAAACAAATGCAAGGACCACTTTGTAATTTTTAAAAATAATTACAATCGCACAAATTCGACAGTGTTACCTCAGGGGAAGGATGCTTGAGTTTCCTCGTATTCGCATCACCATCGTCTTCATCCGGTGATCTCTGCTGGAGGAGCTTCTCGAAAACAGCCATGATCAGAAACATGGAGATGAGAATAGCTGTTGCAACGAACCCAAAAGAAACAGCACTCATGGAGTTGTCGAATCGCCTCCAATGGTTCTCACTATCTCCACCCATCCCCACCGTTGGCTCTGGAGCTGCTGCGGGACCCACAGTCGCACCAGTAACTCTTCCCATTAGAATTGGGATCGAATTCCTCGACTCGTAAACCTGAACCGAATCAAAATGTCACCTTTGATAAAAGGGAAAAAAGATGCTAAAAGACAAGAAACAAAGAAAGGTCCAGTTTTGATTGTGGTTGATGGGATTCTGATGTATAGTAACATGAATGCTTTTGGATTCAAAGACAGGAAAATGAGAAAACGGAGTAATCGAGAAAATTGGCTGTGAGCTTCAGAGTTCAAGATGCTTATTTTAAGTAACGGAGATTAAAAAAAGGCGGTAGCTTCCAAAAACTCTCTGCTATGCTTTTATCTTCTTCACTCTACACGGGGTTCAAAGGCGGATTTTTGGAAGGAGATGCGGGCGATTAATTAATCATAACATATAAAAATTATTACTATAAAAAAAAGTGCGTATACTCTTATACTAAATACTAAATTTCATGATGAGTTTACAAAGTGAAATGATTGAAATTATATTTATAGCCGAGAGTTTGTTAAAACATGCAATGTGATTTAAGAACTTTGAAAACAAAAGGATTTAATATATAGACATAGACCAGATCTTGAAACAACCTGCAAGCCTCCATGATGACCATGACATGCATTCGAGAGCCAGATCTTCCAAGATTCTACAAGCCCTTATTGCAACCTCTCGCCCGAAAGACAAAGCCCCGTAGAAAGGTCAAAAAAAGCCCTTATCAATCATCACATTCCACAGCTCGACGACTCCTCATTGTGGTGTTCTCTAAACAAGCCGTTGGATCATCAATAACGTGAATGTATACACTGTCTGATTCACAACCTCCGCCTTCCATTCTCTTGACAACCGACATTGCCTCAACAATTTTTCCCGTTTCTAGCCAACCCTTCTCATCCATCAACCCAAAGAGTCTCATAACCACACTTCTTTTCCCTTTTCTTGTAAGATACTCGAACCGCTGAAAGTTCACAATCACACCACACTTCACTTAATCCAGTTCAAGTCCCCATTTTTCGCTTATTGAGTAAATCATAGCGGTAAAAATTACGGGAAGCAGTTCATTACAAAGTTTCACACACACACACATACGAATCGATGTCACCCTCAGAATAACAAGCCCACGTCACTTATCAGGCTCCACAGTTCTTGCCTCCATATCCAAAACAAAACCTCTCAACAACCCATATCAACTCCACAGCCATGAACCATCCCTCCATTACCAAATCACCTACTGAGCGAATTAGCAACAGACGAAGCCTATATTCTTAAAATCACCTAAGCAACCTTAACCCTATCGAAATAGCCTTCGGAACATCAAATCACAAAACATAACATTCAAGATTATGAATTTATAAGCGTACTGCGTATCCTGTTTGCTTACCGGCCCAGATGAAAAATATAGTCGAAAGGCCGTCTCGGCCCGATTGCTTCGGAATGCAAGCGACGAAACTGGGATTGAGCCTGATTAAGTATCTCTGGCAAAAGGCGGACAACGGGAAAAGTCGCGGCGGGGTTTTGTGAAATGTGAAGAATCTTTGGTTATACCCCATGGGAAGCTCGATTTTGGGCCGGTAGTGATGAAGGAGGTGGAAATGAATGTAAAAAATAAGTCACTGTTGATGCTATGTACAACTGTGGTCCCATGGTCTAGTGGTCAGGACATTGGACTCTGAATCCAGTAACCCGAGTTCAAGTCTCGGTGGGACCTGATTTTGTTATTTTTTGGTATTTTTAATTAAAACTTGTTCTATATTTTTAATTAAAATTTGTTATTAGTAATAATATTTTAATTTTCGAAAGAAAAAAAAAACTACAATTAGCAAATGTTCCAGCAACAGCCAAAAATAAACTAGGGAGAGATCTGCAAAATTACAGCTGAACACACCAATTGAAACAATGGCGAACCTCGAACAACTCAATGACGAGCAGGAACCTATCTCGTTGAAGAAGAAACCGGTCGGCACGAAGAGGAACCACGGATCGCCGGCATTTTTCGTCTTCGTCGATTACCTTTTCCTCGCCATCTTCTTCGGCTTCCTCGTCTTCTTCCTCCTCAAAATAGTCGGATTTTGATTCCCGGAGGTATCTTCTTACGATTCACTTTCATCGTTTTTTCGCTTTACTATCTTTCAAATATCCCAATTTATATAAATCGTGGGGTTTGAAGAACTTAATGTATGTTAGGTTTAGTTTTTGAATGAATGAAATGAAATGCTTTGAGAAGAAGAATATATTTTTAATATCGGATAGCTCGATTTCCTGCATATGTTGAATATTCATGGTGGATTCGTTAAGTATTCATGCTCGACTCTTTCAAATAAATTTGCATCGGATTTGAAATTTCAAGGAAATATATGATTCGGGGGGCTCAGGTTGATTGCATAGTTTAGCAGTAAATCTCGATGAGTCGAGTGTAATATGCTTAGTTCGGTTGGTTCTGGACTGTTCAAGTTGATCATAATCCATTCGTATTTCATTGTGATTATTTTGTGTAAACTTGAAATTATGTTGAATTATGAACTTTGGGATGGCATATCCTTGACTTTATCTAGTAAAGAAATTTTGAATTAAATTACAGGAAACTTGTTCTTATATTACGTTCGGTAGGCAATAGAATCGGAGCACGAGGCATTAAATGCAGATGCTTCCTCGCCTCATGTGTTTTTTTCTTCTTAATATCATGCTATTATCCTCTCGATTTGAAGCTTCTTGGACCACTTCATGAATATGAGTACTTCAGAAGCTTAAAAATATGTTCTACGACTTTTTCTATGCAAACTTTGATATGGTTTACTGTGGAAGAACTTAACTATGTAGCCAGTGTAAAAATATTGTATTTAATCAAGTTCAAGGAAGTGGATGACTAAGGAAGAAAATCGTGATCAATATGTAAATAATTTTTTTTTTTTAGTGATTTGTTATTTATATTGGTGAGTCCTGCTCTCAAGAAAAAACTAAAATCGCACTTATTTAAACAAACTCTGTTCAACTTTTAATCTGCTATCTCACCGTGGTTTTCTTTCCCCTACTCTTTTCCGGTGTGCTATTTACAGGTTGTGGGCATTTCGCTGTTCGATTTCCCAAAAGATTACTTAAGGACGTGGCTTAGACATCTTCAATTTTTTACTATGACATACTCAAAGTGAACTCTCGTGGTGGTGTTGCAAGCACTTTCTTTGATGAATAATCCTACATCGATTTTATCCTTTACCCTAGGTTGTTGTTTGACTCTCGAGTTAGGTTTGAAGAAACTGTAAGAAATATATTATTGACGGTCTTGATTGATTATACGGTTGTCATAAATTCGTTGTTTGTTCATAAATAATGCATTAGTTTTTGTGTGCAATGGTTTTGTCTAGTAACATCCTGGATCGAAAATAGACCTGCTAGGCTGCTACTTAATGGCCGTACAGGTTGTTGTGTTTACCCAACCATAAATGGAGCACATGGCAACTTGCTAAGCGAACTTGAGAGCTTCTGCAAACACGTTGTATTACACTTCAAGTGTGCATGAAACGTGAAAAGAACTGTTTTTGCGCAAAGCCCTTGGATCGAAGGTCGTTGTGTAGACGGAGCATCACAGTAAGCTTCGGAAACTGGTAATTTTTATGATTTGTATTCATGTTTCTGGTTAAATTAGCATGCTTGATAATGCTACTAAGATAAACGCAATGTTCTTTCGGTTTATGTCCTTTTCCTTACGTTGCGTTTGGACTGAAGAGATGACTAGGTGCAAAATACAAAGACATGAAACATAAGATGGTGCAAGCCCATCTCAAAGGTCGAAAGGAATTCACCCATTTCCACCTTCCTTACTTATTTCACTTGACATCGAAAAAGAACAGGTTAGCCAAACTCAAGGGCCGACAGGGTTTGGGGTGCCAGTGATGGGATTGTAGTCGAATGACTTGAATTGAGAGCCTTTCTTTGGGACCATGATTCGGCCGATGCCTGGAATGAGCACCGAGCGATCAGAGTGTAACTTGTCTCCGGGAACATAGTTGAGCTGACTTGCTTCACCTCGCGAATCGCCGACTCCGGGGATGGCCGGAGCTCCGGTGATGGGATTGTAGGTAAAGGGCTTGTGAGGAGAGCCTTTCTTTGGGATCATGACTCGGCCGATGCCCGGAATGAGCACTGAGCGATCGTAATGCCCGAGCCACTCGGGATGTAACTTGGGATCTACTGGGAGATTTCGCCCTGCAACTGCTTGCAGTGATGTGAGAGAGATGAAAATGAAGATGCCGATACAGATGAAGGTTTGGAGGGTGGAAGACATTTTTGTCTCAGAATAAGGTGAGGAGATGGGAGAAATAATTAAGGTGATTGTGTTGGGTATGAAGGATTTGGAAGAGGTTTTATAGTACATTTTGCTTCGACTATTTTGGGGGCGATTTATGTGATTGTGTACGTGTTAATGGCTTTGATCATGGAGAGGGTATTTATTTGCATGCAAAGGTGGGTGTGCATATTAATGCCCCGACGGACGACGCAAGTTCGATTTTCAAATTAAATATTTTTTATTGAAATATTATAAAATTTGTCTTGAACGGTTGCTAATTACTGTTCTAAAAATCACCGCTTAGCTCTGCCTAGGCTCTAGGTTGTACCGACCGCCTCGATTTTAGGCTCTAGGCCGCCAAGTTGAATCAACGTCGCCTAAACCCGCTCAGGCTCGTCTAAACCAACTATGGGCCGCTTAAATTCGATTAGTTTTGTCTTTACTTACTTATACACGGTTCTCGAACAAATTTGATCGAACAATCAAATTTGATGCAAAATTTGATAAATCAAATAAAATAGATGGTGTTATGATAAATTTTAAGTATGAGATCAAAATTTGAAAAAAAATATTAAAGATATAATTAAAATAATTTAACATTTTAAATTTACAAGTTATTTTGATTATTTTATTATGTTAAGACTTGTGATTAATAGTATGTTTAGATTATTTATTGATTATTTTGTTCAAAATATTGAATTATTATGCATAAAAAATATTTTTATAATATAATATTAATTAATTAAATATAAAAATGTAAAACAATTCATCCTCGCTTAGTCCCCTCTAGGCGCTAGGTTCATAATCACCGCCCGACCAGCGCCTAGGGACTTTTAGAAACTCACTGCTAACAACATCCCAGAATTTCTGCTGCTAAAAAAAGTAAAACTATCATAAAATTCACATAAATCAAGCTCAACTCAGTGGTATACAGTATCATACTTAAATATTCATATAAGAAAACAAAAAAAAAATAAAAAAATCAAAACATCAAATAAAAAAAGATTGCATCAGATCCAACAACTTCCATTTTCTTGATCCTTAATACAGTAATGTTACAATGAACACCATCAAATGACATACAGAGTCATACATATGATATATAAAAATATATGATCAAGGCCTTGGCCTTTCTTCAGAGAATCTGGGCAGTTGAACCAACGAGTTTACTCTCGTTACGCCTTCCAAACCCGACCAATTCTGATCCTCAGTCACAGTGTCTCCTCCGTCTTCTACATCAACAGCCATCCTATTGTACTGATCATTCTCCTCAGACGATCGAACCGTAAAGTTTCTCTGCAGACGAGGCTCCGAGTGCTGGCCATCGTCAGATTCCACAATATTACCGGAGTGATTGCTCTGAGCAGTAGCAGAAGAAAACCCCTGTTCGTCATAGTCCGACTCTGAGTCCATTTTCCCATCCAAGAACAAGCAAACCACTGCACAGTCGTCCATCTTTGAAGTCGGGTACTTAGCTTTCCATTCGCGAGCTGCAGAATCGACCAGGAGTCTAGCTGCTGACGATCTTGTCGGGGCTGATGAGACTATCTCGACTACCTCTTCGTTGCTTAGAACATCCCAAACCTGCATTCAGTGCAAGAATATTTTAGGAAAGAAATGTCTAAAAGACGTTAGAGTTATAATAAACCGAAAGGCATACCCCGTCTGAAGCTAGAACAATGAATTTATCTCGGTCACTGAGAGTCCGGTGAGAGAATTCAGGAACGGAGATGACTCCATATTCCTTCAAACAGAAGTCGCCGAATGCTCGTGCCATTGCTAAACCCGGCGCATCGTCGAATGGCAGCCAAACCCTCGGCACTTCAGGCTCGTCTTGTAAAGCAAATACTCGACCCTTGCACCTTTTTATTCTTTCCGCCTCCTCTGTTCAAAGAATAGCAAAAATAAATATGGTTAGTTTGTTAGAATATCTTAATACTCCCGAAAGAGGATGACGAGAAGAATTGTGCTAACTGGGTAGATCAGGCTTTAGATCAACTGTTAATTGGATTGCCACCATCGACTCGTTGCTATCTTTAGTTCCCATTATAGCTCTGGAATCACCAATATTGCCGATATAAAGATTCGAACCCTTCAATAATTGGAAGAAAAAATAAACGGCAGTAAACATACAGGAAATTTCGAACTGGCAAAGAAAATACAGTTATACAAGTACCTGTTTTACTACAGTCACTGCAGTGCTACCACTGCAGAAGCAATCCAAATTCGGGTGTGACCTTAAATCCTTGTCCATGGCCTTGAACGATTTCAGAAAAGCATCTCTCCAAGACGACTCCACTCTCTCCTCCATCGAGGCATCTTTCGTGGGGTCCACCACATCCGATTTCACATTCCCATTGCAACAATTCGTGCCAGATCCACTTTTCCTCGACCCAAACGAGTTCACGAAAGAGGACAGTTTCTGCGGGAGAGTGTCCCTAACTTTGCGGGCCACCAGATGCCCGTGCGGGCCGTGGCCATCAAATACGCCACAGAAGGTAACATCGCCTGCCATAAATTCCTGCACAAAAATCGAACATTGGTTTTATTTCAAGAAACAAGAATACAAGATACATATGATAGCGCGGATCTTATTCTTACCTCCCACACAATCATCGCGTCTTGGTTTATGCCTTTACGGCCCTGCTGAGTGAATATGCAGGAACTGGAGCTCCTCCCGTTGGTAAATATCCGATTAGGGGCAGACGAGAGACGTCGCAAAGTGGTGACATGATGGGAGAACGATTTCCTACTTCCCTTGCACCGCAACATATCAGCCCACATACACGAGGGAGATGTTTTTCTGTCTCCATTGCTCCTGCTACTACAAGTGCTCCGACTACTAGTCGAGACGCAACCCCCCATTTTCTCTCAGACCATCCGCAACTAACTCTTCACGAGAATCCAAATCAGCACACTCCAACACCAAATATAGAAACCAGGTTCTGTATATTTAATGTCAGTCAAATGCTGAATTCGTTGAGGAAGACGTGGACTGATAATCGAGACAGCTAAAAAGGGGCAGAAGAAGGGACTGATTAATCAATCAACTGCATTTGTTTATTCAGCAAATCAATATTAAAAAACTGAAACGGTGCATGATGCAAAGCTCCAAAAGCGCCTAAAATCGAGTTTTTCGACGGATCGAGCATGTGATGTGGGAATATAAAACTAGTAACACGGGGGCTGTCTTGACTCTTTGTCATTTGGGAATCTCTCATATTTTACCATAGTTGAAAGATTTCATGCTACCATACTACTGCACCATACTCCCCCAATATAAAATTGAAGAAGCAACAACTAAGACTATGAAGAACATAGTTTAATAATCATGGAATCCTCATCACATTTCCCAACATCACAAAACACAAGAGCATAAAACCAAGATAACCCTTTAACCGAATCCTAATAACACAAATGCCCTGATTTTCAAAATGCACTTTTTCATTCCACAAAAGGGTATATCCACAGATCTCAGAAAAAAAAAAATTGTAAAAATTCTAAAAAAGATAGATCTAATTTCAGACTCCGAGTAGGAAAACAGGCAATGGGGAGAGATGGTTTTCTTCAAAGTTGAATTTTGTGTACTCTAATTGACGCGTTGAATAAAGCAGAAAAGGGGATGAAGAAAAAAACAGGGAAAAAAATCGTCAACAGAGAAATTGAAGGAGAGGGACAGAGAGAGAGAAGCGCGTGGAGATTACCTTGTTGGCGTGTTCAGTTTTCGAGTTTGAGTTTTGGCTGGAAATGAAGAAAAGGCGTCCGTATAAAAATGGGAGTTTGGGGAGAAAGCAGTGGAGCAGAAACAGTGTTGCGGGAATTCATTAATTGCGGGAGCATGAAAAGTGTGTGTATGAGAGAGAAAGTGAGTTGGCAAGGGGGAAAGAGAGAGAGAGATGGAGATGGTGTGTGTATTTATTAGGGTAGTTTGAAAGGGGAAAAGTGCCCGGCTGAAGTGATGGTGGTGGTGATGATGATGATGATGATGGTGGTGGTGGTAGGCTTGGACATGGACATACATACATGTATTATATCCTTTTACAAGTGTGACATTTTTTTCCTACTTTATTAATGCTATTGCAAAACAATGGAGTAGTAACTAATAATATCATATGAAATGGAGGATTAAATATTGTTTTATTATTTTTTTTATAATTATAAAATATTGTTTCAGAATTTTTTGAGAAAAAATAATAATTAATAAAGCCATATTTTTAAATTAATAAATTGAGATTTATTATGAGTACAAAAAATTAAAAAAATACTGAATTATTATTTAAAATAAAAAAAGTTTAAATTTTTTTATAAATTTTGATTATTGGGTGGGGAGTTGGAGACTAACATAAATAAAAAACCATGACTATGATATGAGATAAAATCGAACAATTTGATCTAAACAATTACTGTATATACCGTACTTTGACAAAATATTTTCACACTTCTTTTGTAACTAAAAAATATGAAAATATTCATGAATAGGTAAACATATAATAATAAACTAAGCATTAAGAAAGAGACTTAGAATCATTAAAAAAATCAAATTCTAAAGTTTCTGATAAAGAAATGTGAGAGGTACAGCTTATATATCATGTTTGATAGGTTTTGATTGATTATGCTTCGCCGTGGGCAAGTATTGCTTGCGTCTCGTATAAGTCATTTTGAGAAGTCGATCCGCAAATATTTCTTCTTTCGTTAGTTGGCCGGATAAAGAAGAGAGAAATCACAGACTAATATCGATCGGGTCATATCGAGTACGGCTTGGTCTTTTATTCGATTCGATCCGAGTCAGAAAGAAGGCTTGTGGTGCCTTAGATATGGGTGTAAAAAGTAAAAACTCTTTCTCATACTCATACTCATACTCATGGAACTAGACTATGAGGAGAAAAAGGAGTTTCTTTTCTTTACTTATTGGAGATTTTGATGATTTGTAAACAACTTTGTAAGAGGTGTGCTTAGGTATTACAGAGAAAATACGCAGCACTCTTTACGCAGCGCTGCAGCAGCAACAACTCAGGTGTTGCGCAGCGCGTTGCAGAAAATAAATTCGTTCGTTTATTATATGATTTATTTTGTTTGAGTGGATTATATATAATATCAGAAATATATAAATGTATATTCTGATACGATATTAAAAGAGTGCAGCGGAATAATGAAAAACGTGAAAATACAAACAAACGAACGCATATACACACTAAACGAAAAGAAAGAGAAGACAATGAAATTAATCTTGTATGGGTATTTAAATTATACACATACGAATGTGCCTTACGGCAAAAATGATTAATAAATATCGAATTGTCTTTACAAAATGTGATCTTGAATATACGATCGACTACCTTTCGGACATACACATGTATTCCTTAGATATCGTATTCAAAGATCTCGACCCAACCAACACTACTAAACAAACTACGACTGAATATGTTCAGATACAAAGCTTCGTAGTTGAAAGGTTCGATCACTCTCGATGAAATGAGAATAATCGAAGAAGAAAAAATGAAAAAGTGTTTTTGGAAGAGGTGAGGAAATGTGCTGAAGAATCCTTCAATATATAGACCCAGCCCCGTAACCAACTCCCTTGAAAAGCGAGAGATAAGGCGGTTCCTATATTTTAGGAAATCTGTTTTGACTGATGCTGAAACACTTGTGTAAACTGAATCACTGCTGCGTAACTCCTTGCATCAGTGGATTCAACGAGTCTTGCTGCAACGGTGCGTCTTCAGTCTTCAACAAAATCCCATGAAAACCGAGTTGTTAGGCAGTTGCTAGAATATATGGATTTTGGTTTGACCGCTGCTGCAACGTCTTGCGCAGACAACTAGTGCAGCAATGCCTTGCGTCAATATCTTCAAGAGGTCTTGCAACAACTGTTGCGTCTTGAGTCTTCAGCAAACATTCCCATGCAGTGTCATCTTGCTGCAGCATGGAGTAGGACTCAACGCAGCACCAAGGTCTTTAATGCTCGACGAGTGTTGGTTGCATATATACGCATGAATCAACAAGATCACATGCTAAATAGATCACACATAATATATGTGATGCACAACATTACACAATGTGAAGAAAGAGAAAAACGTGTAAGTATGCTGCTGCATCGCATTGCCTAGCGACTCGCTGCGACAGTGCACTGCTTAGCATATTACACTAACAAACTTAAATTCAATTCAACAATCGATTTTTACAATTATAATTACTATTCCAATCATGATCAACTAGGAATTAAACCGTTGACCATAACATTCAAATTTTCAAACTACTAGTAATTGATTTTTGACTCAATTTCAACTCATTTCACTAATTTTGAAGAAGAAGAAAAAAAGCTGTTTTAATATTTTTTTATTTCCACGTGGCACGTAATTATTGGTGACACGTCATCCATTAACCATAACCCCCAAACCACAAGAATCAAGATAAGACGAGATAAGCCTCAAAAATCCAACACCAAAAATCCCCATTTTCTTCCCTTCCCCACAACACCCAAATTCTCGATCTCAACAATGGCTTCTCCACATTTGATCACCCCGGCCGCCGCCGCCGCCGCCGCCCCGAAACCCGTCATGCCCATCCGATCAAAGATCACCGCCGCTCTCAGCAGCAGCACCGCCGCCCCTGCCTCTCAATCCGCGACAACTCGCCGCCACTTTCTTTCACTGTCGGCCGGCGCGCTGCTGGCGATTCCCGCCGCCGCCGCGCGCGCGGCGTCCGACGAGGAATACGTGAAGGAGACGGCGGAGGTGATCAACAAGGTCAGAACGACGATGGGAATCGAGAAAACCGACCCGAACGTGGCGGACGCGGTGGCGGAGCTGAGAGAGACGTCAAACGCGTGGGTGGCGAAGTACCGGAGGGAGAAATCGCTTCTGGGCCGGGCCTCGTTCAGAGACATGTACTCGGCCCTTAATGCCGTGTCGGGCCATTACATCAGCTTCGGCCCGACTGCCCCGATTCCGGCTAAGAGGAAACAGAGGATCTTGGAGGAGGTGGACACTGCCGAGAAGGCTCTGCTGAGGGGGAGATGAATGATTCAAGAAAAGGAAAAAGGCGATTTTTATTTTTTTTTTCTTTATTTTAATTTTGTAATTTATTGTATGATGAGTTTTAGCGTCTTCCTATCTAATCTGTGTTTAAAACTTGGGTTAAAATCATATCACGTCCCTTTCAGAATGCCCAACGGGCCATCAACTTTTTTTTCTCAGATATCGTCCTTTTGCTACTTTTGCTACTGTTTTCGGCCAAAAAGTCACGTAAAAGGACGATATAAGTCTTAGATATCGTCTTTTTTGACCGGAAACACTTTCAGAATGCCCAACGGGCCATCAACTTTTTTTTCTCAGATATCGTCCTTTTGCTACTTTTGCTACTGTTTTCGGCCAAAAAGTCACGTAAAAGGACGATATAAGTCTTAGATATCGTCTTTTTTGACCGGAAACAGTAGCAAAAGGACGATATCTGAGAAAAAAAAGTTGATGGCCGTTTATGAAAATGAGCATTCTAACAAAAATTGTCAGGCCAATTTGGCAATTTATAATTTAGTTAATTTGGAAATTTGATTATACATTTATAACAAAAATTGTAAAGCTAAAATATTAAATCTCAAGAGACTAATAAGTAATAATGGAAGTAACACGTTATTACCCATTGAATTAAAAAGATAGAATTAAAAGGCAAGCAGTGATCTGGATATGTTTTAAAAATCAAGTTACATTTCGTTTCAAAAGCAAATAAGCATAATAAGTTGTCTTGTTTACTAGAGGTCGAGCATATAAGATAAATCACCCCATTGTGAAAGTGCGATAGCCTTCTGGTACGTAGGAGGCATTGGGGCAAGGCTTGCCCAACATCATCAGCTCACGAATGGACTTGTAAGGATAGAAGTCGCGGGCAAAGGCTTCTGGATCTGCATAGGACGTTTGTTTCAGCTCATTTGTTAGATATATAAAAACAAAGAGGCCAGGGAAATAAAATTGTTTGGAAAAAAAATAGAGTAAGGAGTATTATAATACAAGAGAAAACTTCCTAAAAAAACACACAAACCTTGAAGATTGATGGTCTTAAGAGTGGAAATGGAATCAGTCTTCTTGATTGGAACTGCACAGGAAATTAACAATGGATTAACTTTGAGGAGGCTAAGAAGATAATTTTAAAAATAAAATTTGATGATCATATGGGTACCAAGAGTAAATGTGCCGCGATTGGTTTCAACTATAGTTTTGTCATTTTCATATGTTATCTTTGCTACTCCTGCCAACAATCAATTAAAAATATAATATTGATGAGGGTTTCATAGGAGATATCAAATAATACAATTCACAATTAACAATCAATGAGTACTATTTGTCTATTTATCTCCACGTCAAAATAGCAAACCGTGATCAAAGAATGTTCATACCGTCGGGAGATAGGGTGGCGCCGCTGCCTATCTTCTCACCGATTGCTGCTTTCGTTGATGATTTCATGAATCAAAACCGGAATAAAAAATTATTCAAATCATACCAAACGAACAATAAAACTCAGATCTATCGCAAACGAAAATATCATACCGGGGTCCGATGCTTTGGTTGAATACGACATACTTAGGCAGATCCGACCTGCAAACAACAGACACTAAAGATTACGGTTCATAGATTTTGGTTTGAGGAACGATAAAAGCGACTCCTAAATCTAATTTCAGATCATACCTTTGGGTGGAATGTGTTGTGTTAGGAGACCCCTAATTTCATGTCCTTTATGTTGCGATAAATTGTGCTCCAATACAATTTACCACAGCTTGATATTCAAGGCTTGCGGAAATAGTTCGAATAATATGAACCGCACACACACACACACACACTCTTGTTTGTAGCGAAGAAAAGAAACAAAAAAAGGACACACGATATTACGAGGTTCGACAACTAATGTCTACGTCCTCGGGCTCACAACACACTCTTTTATTACTTGGAGAAATGATTACAAGTTACACACACTTGAAACCCGAACAAGCTCGACTTTGTTCTAACTCACGCTTTAGTAATAAACTCTATTGTGTTGGGATTATTTTGATCAACACCTTGATCACCCTTTTATAGTTGTCAATCAATGGCATATTCATTGAACACATCAATGAAACCTTTGGCCCTTCAAATTCACCGGAAGCCAAATAGTCACTTGCCTCTTCAAATTCTCTCCAAGTTCATGAATTCAAAGAAGCTAAAGAGTCTTTCAACACTACCTTAACAATCTCCCACTTGTTGGAAGAGTCACCATGTTGTTAACACTATTCTGGACTTGCGTACACCGCTTCCTCTCCGTTTGTGTGTCAGTCGTCTCTCTTTTGACGTTTGAGAGACCAACGAGTTTTGAACCACTCTTGACTTTCTCCACCGTGACCACTTTGGTTAGCATGTCCGCCGGGTTTTCATCGGTATGAACTTTCACTAACGAGAAACTGCCTTCATCCAACAACTCCCGGATGAAATGGTACTTGACATCAATGTGATTTGTTCTTGAATGAAAAGTAGCATTTTTGGCGAGGCAAATTGCACTTTGGCTATCACTGAAAAGCCTGCAATTCTCTTGTTCGTGACCGATTTCTTTTAGAAGACTTTTGAGCCACATCATCTCTTTACATGCTTCCGTTGCCGCCACATACTCGGCTTCGGTTGTTGACAAAGTAACCAACTTTTGAAGTTGGGAAACCCAGCTTATTGCTCCACTCCCGAGCGTGAACACAAACCCTGTCGTGCTCCTTCGGCTATCAACATCGCCGGCAAAGTCGGAATCGACATATCCTTGTAATGCAAGATCACTACCGCCATAGCACAAGGCGTAGTTAGATGTCCCTCGTAGATAACGCATTATCCACTTCACCGCTTCCCAATGCTCCTTGCTAGCTTTGGAAGTGTATCTACTCACAACTCCCACTGCATGTGCAATATCGGGTCGGGTGCACACCATTGCATACATAAGGCTACCAATAGCCGATGCGTAGGGAAACGTCTTTGATTGATCTTGGTCCTTGGAGCTTACTTCCTTGGACAGTTTGAAATGGGCTCCGAGTGGAGTACTAACGGGCTTAGACTCCTCCATATTAAACCGAGCTAACACTTTCTCAACGTATTCGGACTGCGAGAGCCATAATCGTCGTGAGGCTCTATCTCTAGAAATTCTCATGCCCAGAATTTTCTTAGCATCTTTAAGATCTTTCATAGCGAATTCCTTTGATAGGCTTGCCTTCACCTTCTCGATCTCTCTCTTATCCTTTCCGGCGATTAACATGTCGTCCACATACAACAACAAGATGATATAGGAATCACCACATGATTTGTAGTAGCAACAATGGTCTGATTGACTCCGAGAAAACCCTGTTTCATCCATGAAGTTATCAAACTTTTTGTACCACTGTCGAGGCGCTTGTTTGAGGCCGTATAAGCTTTTCTTTAGACGACACACAAGACTTTCTTTGCCTTTCTCCGCATAGCCCTCCGGTTGGAACATGTAGATCTCCTCCGATAGATCTCCATGTAGAAACGCCGTTTTCACATCCAACTGTTCGAGGTGGAGATCCTCGACTGCGACTATGTTGAGCACCGATCGAATCGTCGCCATTTTCACCACCGGCGAGAAGATTTCGGTGTAGTCAACACCTTCTCTTTGTTCGAAGCCTTTTACGACCAGCCTAGCTTTATGTCGTAAACTCCCATCGGCTTCCTCTTTGATTCGATATATCCACTTATTGTGGAGTGCTCGCTTGCCCTCCGGCAAATCCACCAAATCCCAAGTTTCATTAGTTGAAAGTGACGACATCTCGTCATTCATCGCTGACTCCCACTCGCCCGAGACACCCTGCACCTCAAGGGCTTCTTTGTAGCTTTCCGGCTCCCCCGAATCAGAAAGTAGCAAATAGTGGACATAGTCGTTAAACTTGTCAGGCATCCTCCTCGATCGCTCCGATCTTCTAAGTGGGATTTGGGCATGCTCCTCCTGCTGATTTGGGATTTCAATTTCTTGTAAAGGAGTGGGCTTGTCATTGGATTCGTATGGCACCTCCACATACTCGTTCTCCTTGTTGTCAGAATTGGTCTCCTTGCCCCAATCCTTGTACAAAGCCTCCTCGTTGAACACCACATCAACACTCCTCCTGACTCGTTTTGCCTCGAAATCATAGAGACGAAAACCATAGGCATCACCCCCATAGCCTATGAAAGCACATTTTTTGGACTTAGCATCGAGCTTACTTCGATCTTGAGGATTTAAGTGTACATACGCCGTACACCCAAATATTCGGAGATGAGACAAATTCACCTCCTTGCCGGTCCAGACTTCTTCAGGTATTTTTCCGTTTAGGGGACTCGAGGGACCCCGATTGATAAGGTAGGCTGCCGTAGACACCGCTTCAGCCCAGAAATTTCGAGGAAGACCACTATGAATTCTCATACTTCGGGCGCGCTCCATGATCGTCCGATTTATGCGCTCGGCAACTCCGTTTTGCCTCGGCTTCATAGGCGTGGTCAAGATCCTTCGAATTCCGTTGTTTGAACAGAACCGTTCAAACTCCTCACCACAAAACTCCCCACCATTATCAGATTTTAACGCCTTCAACTTGAGTCCGGTTTCAGTCTCTACACAAGCTTTCCAAGTCTTAAACACACCAAAGACATCGGATTTGTGTTTCAGGAAGTACACCCATAACTTCCTTGAAGAGTCATCGACAAAAGTTACATAGTACCTCGATCCACCGATTGAGGGAACAGGAGCGGGCCCCCAAACGTCAGAATGAACAAGTTCTAGTTTCTCAGATTTCAACTCCCGCGGAACCTTCGAGAAACTTACTTGAGTTTGTTTTGCAAGGACACAATCCTCACAAAAATCGAGCTTGATTTCTCCGCACCCGTCAAGCTTCCCGGAAGACTCCATGATCTTCATTCCGGTTTGACTCATGTGGCCGAGCCTTCGATGCCACGTGGATGCATCTGTTGCTTTCGCCACCATGAAGTTGGGATTATAAGTCCGGTTGGCGACATACATCGTCCCCTCCTTTTTGCCGCGCGCCAACATCCTAGCGCCCTTGGACACCTTCCAAGACTCGGCATTGAACGTACATACCATGCCGTCTTCCGAGAGTTGGCCCACCGAGATGAGATTCTTCTTGAGACTTGGAACGTGACGTACGTCCTTCAATTGAATCTCAAAGCCATTAGGAAGAGATAGGCAAACATCTCCTTTGCCCACAATGTCGCACGGCTGGTTGTCGCCAAGGTAAACCCGGCCAAAGTTCCCGCTCACATAGTTCTGTAGAACATTCTTTTGCGGAGAAGCATGAAACGAGGCGCCGGAGTCGATGATCCAAGACTCGTTCTTGGTTTCCAGCGAGCAAATGAGGGCTTCATCTTCCTTCACAACATTGGCAGCACCTTTGCCGTTGTCGTTGCTTGCCTCCGGGCAATCTTTTCCGATGTGACCGATCTTTCCACAATTGTAGCACTTGTATTTGCTATAGTCGCGACCCTTCGAGTTCGACCGTTTTGATGGTCCTCGGCTTTTGGATCGACTTCGAGCATCAAAGTTGCTTTTGCCCTTGCTCTTATTTCCTCGTTCTCTCCCACGATCTTTCGAGCTAAAGTTCAGCGAAGAACTAGATCGTTCCGACTTCTTTCTCCGAACCTCCTCTCCTACAAGTAGAGTCACCACTTCCTCTTGACAGATCTTGTTCTTCCCACACGAATTGCTCACCGCAATAATAAGGGAATCCCAAGAGTCCGGTAGACTTGATAGAAGGAGAAGGGCGCGAATTTCATCATCAAACTTGATGCCCACCTGGTCGAGTTGATTGCACACGGCATTGAACTCATTCAAATGCTCCGACACGGTTGTCGTCTCTTCCATATGCATATTGAACAGAGTCTTCATTAGATGCACTTTGTTGACGGCGGATGGTTGCTCGTACATGTCTTCAAGTGCCTTCATGAGGTCCGCCGACTTCGTGTACTTGATGACATTAGAGATGACGGACGGAGCTAGAGTCGAACGAATCAACCCCAGCGCTTTGCGATCCGTCCGAAGCCAATCCGCATCTTTGACGTCGTCCGGTTGAACACCAACAACCGGTAGATCAAGATCTTTAGCAACGAGCAAGTCCTCCAGAAGGACTTTCCACATGGCGAAGTTTGTGCCATCGAACTTCTTGAAGCGATTAACCTCCTCGCCCATTATTCGAACCTTCTTGAATATCTAGAGAACGAACACCTTCGGCTCTGATACCACTTGTTGCGATAAATTGTGCTCCAATACAATTTACCACAGCTTGATATTCAAGGCTTGCGGAAATAGTTCGAATAATATGAACCGCACACACACACACACACACACTCTTGTTTGTAGCGAAGAAAAGAAACAAAAAAAGGACACACGATATTACGAGGTTCGACAACTAATGTCTACGTCCTCGGGCTCACAACACACTCTTTTATTACTTGGAGAAATGATTACAAGTTACACACACTTGAAACCCGAACAAGCTCGACTTTGTTCTAACTCACGCTTTAGTAATAAACTCTATTGTGTTGGGATTATTTTGATCAACACCTTGATCACCCTTTTATAGTTGCCAATCAATGACATATTCATTGAACACATCAATGAAACCTTTGGCCCTTCAAATTCACCGGAAGCCAAATAGTCACTTGCCTCTTCAAATTCTCTCCAAGTTCATGAATTCAAAAAAGCTAAAGAGTCTTTCAACACTACCTTAACACTTTATAGAGGGGATATTGTTTGCATTGGGCCGGCCCATCTACTATGAATTCAATCAATTTTCATTCAATAAAGATTTTGACTAAATTTGGACCCACGTAATAAAACTTACTTTTACTATAAATTAGAGTACTACAAATTACTCTTTCTTCCTGTCTCAGAAAATTGCACGTGTATTTTGCTTTAGTATTAGGTACATCATGGTCATCATCTCGTGCAAACGAAACGAGAGCACTGAGTCTGTTGAAAATTTATTAATTATTAACCTAAATAATTATATTAATTTATTTTTTTAATTAAATTTAAATTAATTTTAGAATCCTATAATCCGTGGACCAATAGAATTATTGGATTAATGTTTGTTCACACTAAAAAAAATATAATTAAAACAATTATTATTATTCTTTAATTGTTCAATATATATTCAATACTCCTTATTTACGATTTCATTATTAAATTCCGTATATTAAAATTTTTACCATATTTAATAAGTTGACCATTTCATGGTCATCATCTGGTGCAAACGAAAGCACCGAGTCTCTTGAAAATATATGTAAGCATTTTTGTGGTTCCTTGACATCGGGTAGTAGCCTCCAACAAATAATTTCAATTTAATTTTAAATAACATCATTTAATTTCAATTTAATTACAAAAATTTACGTATAAATATATAATTCTAGACCAAGAGCAAGGCATGAAGACTTCTGACAGCAGTTTCCGAGGATCGAACCCGCATATCACTTGATCCTAGGGGAAATCCACGCATATCAAGCCCCTAGGACCACTCCCGCATACCATGCATCAACCCGCAGATCAACCCGCATATCCCTGTAGCAGCCCGCATTTGAGCTTAAATGCGGTCAAAAAAAGGGTTGACCCGGACTGAAAATCGTTGACCATGCATTGACCAATTTTGACCGAGAATAAAATGCATTGATCGGAGGTTAATTGAGTCATTTCAAGTCCAATTTAATCCCAATTTTCGGCGGGAAAGAGCTAGAAGTTGTTACAATCACATGGGAGACTTTGGAGTATCGCTGTCCACCCAACGTTCAAGTTGGAGGAATAGAAATACAACATAAGATATTGATTTCTGCTTCATCTATCATTGTCTTCACCGATTCTCAACAAATGTACGACTATTTCCGTTGCGCATTTTTGTATATGGATCCGGTTCTCGATCCTAGCTACTGGCTTCCAACATAATGCTCGTTAATTGAATGAAGAGGTGACATAGAAAATCTTGAGAGAAGAAAAAGTAAATAAAAAGAGACTGAGAGAGTGAGGAGAAAGAAAGGTCTTTTTAAAACATTCACAATCCTATCAACAAATCAAGTTGACATTTGTCATTCATTGTTTAGGTACATCTAAAGAGAAATCAATCCTTGAATAACATTAAAAATATTAATCTAAGTTTTTCAGCATTTAAAATAAGGTACAATACCCAAATCCCCAGTTTGATTTACTAATATATAGACAGAACTGTAATAATATTAAAATAGAGCCCTCTCCAAAATCCGACAGAACTAGTTTGCCGCCCTAAATGATATAAATTGTAATTGAAAACAAATACTAATCATAAATGAATAATGAAATGTTGGAAAATATAAAGTCAAAGTTGGTTTTTTCCAACGTTTGACTGAGTTGACTGGCTATAAATTTAATTCCGATTGGGAAATAAATTGTACGATAATTTTCTACGTCGTTTGTAGATAATTATAGAATTTTATTTCGTCAAAAACCGATTTTCGGTGAGTGAGAAATAAATGGTTAAAGATAGCCAATTAAAAGGCATTTAATTGAATATGTAATAAAGTGTAAGACTTTATTACATTGAAATGTGTAATAGTTATTACATCCCACATTGAAAGATGTAATAAAATGATTACACTTAATAAGTGATTGGAGGATTAATGTGTTCAACAAGTGAGTAAGACCATGGACCGTTAAGGTACATGGCAATCGCCACACGCGCGTCCGTCCGCTCGGCTCGGCTCGGCTCGTGCTCGTGCTCGTGCTCGTGCTCGGCTCGGCCCGTCCCGACCCGACCCGACTCGCCTCGTCCTTGGACTTGGACTTGGACTTCTGGGCCTCCTGGGCCATCGTAATAGTTTTGCTGACGGGCTGAACTATAGATTGGGCTCACATTTGGTGGGCTAGTGTTGACACAATTGGATTGAGCTGAAGTTGAAAAGTCAGGCCTGAACCGTTACATGGTTTTTATGGGGCTGATAATGGGTGTTTATTGCCCAGGTATCAATACCCATACTGAATGCCTTTGACCCCTCACATGCAGGTGGATCACTATAAATAGTGAGTCCTAGGCTGCATTTCATACACAGCAAAAACGCAAAAGAAATTCCCAGCATATCATAGTGTTCATACTCCCTGCTCTTTCCCGTTCGAAAGGTGGTTCTGATCTGGTTGCTTCAGAGAAGAACAAGAAGAAAGTCGTTGTATCTTTGGGGGCATTACGTCTGCAAACCGTAGCATACACGGGACGTATTTATCTTGCGGATAGCGAAAGCGCCTCGACTACCCGCAATCCATTTCCGACGTTCGATCGAAGTTGAAGACCTGTTCGTGTTTCCCTTCTTGTTCATTTCTTTTATTTTGTTATAGTTTCTGGAAACGTGTAAAGTATTCAGTAGTACTGTTTACTAGTCCAGAAACGAGCACTGTAATAGCTACGTAATAACCAACATGAAAAACATAAACTTTGTTAAAGTATGTCTGGAATAATAGAATCAAACAAGAATAAAATATGGGATTAGTTAAAAATCTCAATCTCACAATGATTCACATTGAGATTGATATAATTGTGAGTGGGTTGTCATGTCGATGACTTCATCAATGATGCAGCGGCCGAATGACAAAGGTGTTCGTAGCGTTACTTTAACCGGGTCCGGTTCTCCTTCTGTGATTTATTATGGTCCATTTTTTTATTTCCTTCTTTATTTCTTTATTATTTATTTCTTTATTATTTAGGGAGAATATATTAAACTTTTTCAATCCAAATTATTTTAAATTTTAACTTAATTTTAAATTATTTTAATGAAAGTTCAACGGTTATTTTTTTTATTTATTACTACTAAATAAATATGTTATATAGTCAAATACTCAATGATTCATTTTCACAATCATGATTGTTTTCAATAATATATATATAATATAAGTACATAATTAATTATTTCAGCCTTTATACAAGACATAATCACAAAAAATGTAAAAACAAATGGGGATGAGAAATTAGCAATGCTCAAGAAACATCAAGCATGAGAAACTGAACAAAAATAGTTGCTATTTCACAAAACCTTTATAAAACATCTAAACGCAGACAAATCGAGTGGTGAGTTCCTTGCCAGAGCAGTAATGTACGAGAAGACTCGAGTAATTACAAACGAATGATTTAGAAACGAGCAAAGCAAACAAACAATGTAGACCAGAAACATGTAACAAGAAAATGGTGTGGTATCTGCGCCCGAAGTGGCAACTCTGAATTTTATCTATCCCACAACTCAACATCCCTAAACCTGCAAAACCACAACACACTGTTAGCATATATAATACTTAAAAAAGAACATTACTGATAAGAACAATTTCAATCCCAGACTCAAATTGTATATTGTAGCGTCGGTAAGACTTTTGAAACTCATATTATCCGACCACAAAGGACATCATCGATTCATCAGTACAATTTCAAAGTATTTTTTCCCATTATTTTTCAAATACAGTTCACTGTCGTAGGTTCAGATTTTACAACTTCACAAAAAAATCAGATGCTTAATCACTCGAGGACGCGTGAAGAAAGAATACAATTATAGTAATACATTGGCTTAAAATCTTCCTAGCTTGCAAATTATACGCTAATATTCACTACTTGCTCAATTCCTATTAAATGGTCTTTTAAAGCAATTATCAGGTGAAAAGTACAAAACAATCCACCAAACTGTAAATATGTTATCTGATGACTGGTAATTTAGTCAGCTAAATGAATTCCATTAGATGAGCTAACTAAAGGACGGAAACACGATCATCTAATTACGTAATAATCTGTAATGCTAGTTAAAACTAAATGAGAGGGTTTAGGAAACCAACAACTGAATTGATGTCACAGTCTTATAGTCGTTAGAGATATAGTTATAGGGTTGGTTTTCTATTTAAGTGAGTACTAGGACTATAAAGAAACGCAAGCAGGAATGAAGGATCAATTCACTAAAAAGCATGTCCAAACTGAATTTAACCAAAAGTATTAGATACAAATAACCTCGCAATCTGACGAGACAAAATCAAAACAAATAAAAATGGCAGCATTCACAGAAGTAGCTGAGTTTACCAGTGGTATTTGTGTTGAGCAAAATACATTTCTTTCTAGAATAATAGAAAATATTTATTCACAAACAGTATACACTACTGATTAGGGTGAAAATAATAAATACGTGACAAGTTACCTTGTCTCACGAAGCAGCCTTGGGTTTTTTTCCAGTCACAATCTGAGATATGTGTAGACCCCTGCTAAATGCTTGATTAAAAAGAATCCTCGTCTGCATGTTTTGGAACCCAGGTAACCATGAAAGAAGGGCAAGCGGGATCATGACAATGACTCCAAACATAATGTCATACACCCGAGCTATAGAAACAACAATCTCCCAGAGCAACGTTTTCTCCAAAAACGGCCGAAGGACTTGTGCAATCGATATAAATCCCCATCCAGTAGGAACAAATGCCAATAAACTGGTGAAGAGATCCAGAAATGTGAACTTGGTAAACTGGAGCAAGGCGATTATCACAACTGCAGCAAGAATTATGACAAGAAACTGAACCAAACGATAATAGATGTGTTCCTTTGCAGCATATTTCTCCCGAGCATATGCTATTATTATGAAAAGTCCAAGAGCCACAACCACATAGATCCATGAAAGCAAGTAAACAAGTATGCTTCTGCTTCCGTCAGCAATGCCTAATTGATAAACAACTCCATACTGGAAAAAGAAGAAACGGAGGTCTAGAATGATCTCCAGTAACTTTCCCCAAATACCAGTTGTCCTCAAATGATCTTGCTCTTCATACCACCACTTTTCCCAGCTCTGTTCAGATTTCGCAAACACACCACCCCTATACCATATCCAGTTCATGAACTCATCAAAGTCATACACAGTCTTTAACCAATCAAAGCCTGAAGGATTAAAAATGAAGGGGCCTAAAATCCAGGACATTACTAGAAACCAACTAGAAATGGTCAATGCTATGTAAACAAAAGTGCCTGTAGCTACTGGGCTGTAGGCAGCATATACAGTGAGTATAAGCCCAAGTTCAATAGCTTTAACAAAATGACTACGAGCATATAATCTATAATTCTCAGAAAAACTCTTGTGCTCCACCACAAAACCACGTCCAGTTGCACGGTATTTTGCACCTCCATGCAGAATAGTTCTGCCAAAGTAATGTCCTCGGGTCCCCATGGAGAAGGTATAGAATACAGAGGAAAGTTGGAGCTGCATCGTTATAAAGTCCCAGATAGCGTTCAGAAAGCCATGCTCAAGCGAGTTTTCCACAACCATTGGCAAGGCAGTAAAGAGACCAAGTTGGATAATGAATTGCTGGTTCAAGATTGTACCGAGTGCTCTATTATTGCTTGTATCTGCCATGGCAGAGCCCTCTACCCCACTTAATGCTAGATAAAGCCGTCCCCACAAAAATGCATACACAGTGAGCAGAATCATCATGGTATTGAAGAAAAATCCCACAGTGGTGTAAAAGAATGAGAGCATTCGGAAGAAGTCCAGCCTATGACCCAACCTGTAAACTTCTCGGCTGAGTATTTGCTCACCATTCCCACTGGCAACCTTGGCTTCAAACATTGAGATTTGATTAAGCCCAACATCCCTTCCTTTCCCAACTTGGATGTATTCATGGTGGGTAATATTTCCACCTCTCAATGTACAATTGAATCCAGCAAAAATATCCTCACTAATGTTGATCACTCTAGAAGCCTTGCTTAGACCTCCACGAGTCAAAAACCAAAACCTGTCAAATACATCAGGGTGCCCATAATGCATCCGAACTTTCAGAGGATTAGCTAAAACACGCTGCCCCAAGGTGACAAAACTTGTTTCCTGTGCAGACATGAACCACGCAAGAGATGATACGGAACCCGTAAAAATATGCTCACGAACACCCAGGATGGTAGGTTTTCTGATACCATAGTAGCACTTGAATTCTTCTAAGAGATTACGCATCTTAAGGGCCTCCTCAAAATAATTGTCCTGGTTCATGTCAATGGTCTGAACAGCATCTCCTCTAGTGAAGATAATAGCATGATTCTGATTTTCCGGTTTGCCCTCGCCAAGCTTCACTGGACCAGGTAGTTTAACCCGGTATATTTCAACTTCTTTCTGCAACTTTTGATCATATTTCACCAAGACAGAGTAATACTCTTTCTCTTCCCTCCCTGATGACACCTCATCAACATATGCAACACGAAGTGCTTCGTTGTTTTTCATTAAATAAAGTATCTCCTCAGCATGGGGATCCTTTTTGGCCTTTTGAGTACCATAAATCTGGCACGCAACCACATAGGTAAATTTCATCAAAGCTGTTCCGCGCTCGTGACCTTTAAAGAAGGCACTGACTGAACTATTTGCTCTGCTTAGCGTTCTTGAGGATGAATTTTCTAAGCCCAAACCATCCATCTCATCGTTATGCCTCATTGAACCAAGTTGCTGAGATCCTTCTCTCATGTCCATCTCAGAGGCGGAATCCAGAAAAGCCAGCATCTCAAGGGCGCGATAGTAGTACATCATTCCTCTCACAGTGCGGGTGAGTGTCTGACCTCTGAATGATGCCCACAATCGAAGATCTCTCAGCCTATTAGTCCAAAGTTCCCTCTCACTTTTCATTCCTTCTCGGCGCATCCTCTCTAAGAAGTTCCTCCAATCACAGGCATATATGGTTTGCAAGTAGTAAAGGGTTGAAATCCCATCTTCATTCTCAGTTCGGAGTTGCTCTTTACTGTACAACACCTCTTCAGTGTAGTATGGGGTCAAAACACTGAAGGCCATCATTTTCTCCACTTGAGGGGCATGAGGCATGTTCATGAACAAGGAGTTACTGAAGAAGGCAATTCTACGCCTTGCCTCAAGATTTTCTGGAACCTTCTGCATGGAATCCCGAGAAGTGAGAATGGTATGCAACCGCCGGACACGGCGATAGAAAGTCTCGTTACTAGCAATTGGCAACTCAATAGCATTCTGAAACAGCAATCCTTCACCAGACATCCTCTGAGGAGCCAGACCATCTTCCTTCAGCTGGTCATTGTTTCTTGGCTCCTTCAGGAAATCTCTAATGGCAGCCTCATAAAGGGCCTGAAGAGCATTCACCACCTTATCAGCATTTTTATCAGGCTTGAGGAC
This sequence comes from Euphrasia confusa, assembly GCA_954870475.1. Classification (NCBI taxonomy): domain Eukaryota; kingdom Viridiplantae; phylum Streptophyta; class Magnoliopsida; order Lamiales; family Orobanchaceae; genus Euphrasia; species Euphrasia confusa. The sequence continues at coordinate 34,576,950 of OX940963.1, read as the reverse complement.
AAGAGTAAGAAGGTGGACCAACTTTTCATGGATTTTGGGGAGTGCATTCATGTTGTAATTTTTCGTGAATTTTTCCAGCTGAATCCATTGGTCAATTTCTTGAAAGTAAGTTCTGATGATAGAGCGCTCCTCGGAATCATATTTTACAATAGCCAATAAGAAGTGTCTTAAGCTGTCATATGCTTCAATGACTGCACATCGTCTATATTCCGTCTTGCCAATCTTGTACCAAAGATATCTGTCTGGAGCATCTACCAACTCTTTTGCCTGACTGAGAGCAAGCAGTAGCTCATTACAAAGAAGCAGGCATGGCCATTGAATCACCCGAACATCCCAGTTACTTTTAGTACCTTTACGGTCACTTTGAGGCAACTCCAAAAGCTCAACCTCACGGTCACAAATAATGTCTTCCTCTCTAAATATATTGATTACCTCATTCCATATCAAGGCAAATTTATAAGCTTCTACTTGGTTGGATTCGAGTTTTTTAAAGGGTCGGCCCAATCCATATCTCAGCTTCAACCGATGAATGGCATCCTTAAACTTGCTCTTAAGTGTTCCCCTAGCATTCAACAACTGCTCCTCGGGCATGAGATTAAATTGTATAGCACTAGCAAAGAATTGAAACCTCAACCGCAACTGCTGCATGTTCCGGATTTCACCCAAGTGATCAAATAACCCAACAGCAGCACCCACAAACGAAGAGTAAATTGAGTACCAAATTTGGAGGTCCATTAGGTAAATCAAAACAACAGGGAGCCACAGCAGCGCAACCGCAAACCGGTTACTGTTAGCAAAGAACTCATGCCACTCATAGTTAACATTTTCAAGATTCAACAAAGTCTTTGTCGGAGCGATCATGGGCATAATCTGCATGAAGTAAGTAAAGACAAATTTTGTTGCAAGCACTGCAACCCAGAAAAGGCTATACTTAATATTGTCGAAAAGCCCTTCTCTGAGCCCCCGCCCCACAAAAGTCCTGCTTTGGAACCACCAAGAAAACATATAAAATATCCTCCAATTTGTGTTCTCCAAGAAATTCCTAACCCACGGCAGAACAAATAGAGCCAAAGCTAACAGCTCTGGAATAATGAAAACCACCACAACCTCAATAAAATTAACAACTCTTGCATTGGCAGCACTCGTCCAACCCCGGTCACGATTCCTCTGACTCCATATCCTTCCATAGAAGACTCCAAACACTATAATCCACACAGATGCAACTACAGATTTCAAAACCATCCTCACTCCCAAAGACTTGGTCTCCCTCGATACCAAATTATACTGCATCCCAATATCTAACAAAGATTGCAGGAATCTCAGGGCGCTCCATGTGAAAAATATAGTTAAGCACTTCACCTGAACTTCCCTACTCTCCAATGCCTGCCACGGATAATCCCTTTCTTCCCAAGCCACAATAATCGCCAACTGAAGAAACAAAATCAGCATAATCCACAGCTTATCAAAGCTCCTAAATATATTCCAGAATGACCTCTGCTCGACGAACCCAGTCTTCCCTACTTTCTTCCCCTTATGACCCGTCACAATAAAATTACTCCCAGTATCAATCGGCCATTTTAGCTTCTCGAAGCACCTCTTACTCCAAAAGTACTCATTTATATCATCGTAATTCCGCCAGGCAGAGTGTGGTGCGGTCCCATTCCTACTATTCTCGACTTCAGCTTTAATAGTGTCGTAAATTGGCTTCACGGTTTTGTTCAGAAAAGCATTTTCCCCAGATATTGAGGGCAAAAAAGGTCTCCCCGTGTTCTCATCAATGTAATCTTCAAGTATCTTATTCATTTCCATGGCCATGTTATGAAAAATATAAGATATGCACTCCGGAACAAAGCGTAAATTGGCAGACTCACCCCAAATAAGCAGATACAGGGAGATGTACAATAGCTCGCGGCGGTGGTCGGAGGACGATTGGCGGCTGTGCGAGTCCGAAAGCCAGATATTGGACTTGACGTTGAGGTACGAGCACCACCCAGAGTAATTCTTCAGGAGATGGCGGCGGAATCGTCGGAGAACAGTGGGGTCTAGGGAGTCGATGTTGTCCGGAGGCGGAGAGAGCCGCATCTGAGCATTGGAGAGGTGGAGCACGAGGTGCTCCCTCTGGTTTTTGACGTTGGAGGCCTGGAACCCGAAGAAGAGCGCAAGCCAGTCGAGGAGGTCGTAGCTGGGTTTCCACGGCGCGAACGGCGGCGGGCGAAGGTCACCAACCGCGCGGAGGGCTGCGGCGGCGGCGCGCACCTCCGGGAAGCGGAGTGAGGGGTGGTCCGCGAGGAGGTTGTGAATCGGTATGATGTTGTAGACTCCATCGTCTTCGTCGGGATGTGATCTACTACTCATCGTGGCATTCGAATAGATCTGAGTTTTTTTTTTTTTTTTTCTACTCGTTAACTATGGCTGATGAGATGAGGACTGAGGATTTAGGGGTTTTCGTTTACACGCTTTCTGGACTGTAGAAATTTCGGACCTGGTGACTGGTGTGAAGGAGGAAGGGCACCTCAAACTTTTCAAATGGCAATGGCGGATCCGAAACGTTTTCTGTTGTACGCGCTGCTGCCGCGGTTGTACATCGATTTTGACCCTGAAAATTACAGAATTTAATTTGTTTTCTATAATAATAAACGACTCATTCCTTTTAACACGTACTAATTGAAATATGCAGGATTCAGGATTTTTATCATTAAAGGGCTATTAAGTCTAATCCTATCAATCAAACTACTACAATTGGGGAAAGATAGAGAAGTCAAGAATTCATAAAAAAAACAAATCCAGTTTAAAAAAGAGTTAAAGTATAACAGAAGGGAAAACTTCCTACGAAACAATGAATCAATTAATGTATTACGGAAACAGAACCTTGAAGATTGTTGGACTGAAACATTTACACTATCTATCGGACACTGAAACCTATTCCATGAACTGCTTCCAAATACTGGAAACCTCGACTATTTTGAAAATTATAACAGGAAAAGCGAAAAACAATTTGTTTGCGAAGTTGATGAGGCTAAATGGTATTTCTTCACATCATGTTATGAAATATATCATCTCCTTATTACATTTTAACAACATATTTGCCAAGCCGAAACGAGCAACCGACAAATCATGGAGATCATTGATAAGACCGTCAAGCCATCGAGAAAGGATTGGCCGGAAAGGTTAAAGGATGCTTTGTGGGCTATCAAGGAAATGAATGTGGATATGGATAGAGCCGGGAAAGAACGGATGTTACAATTGTCGGAGCTTGAGGAATTGAGACAAGATGCATATGAGAACTCAAGAATCTATAAGGAAAGGATCAAACGAGTTCATGATCAAAAGATTCTTCCGAAAGAGTTTAAGGTCGGTATGAAGGTTTTGTTGTTTAATTCCCGGTTGAGGTTGTTTCCGGGGAAGTTGAAATCCAGATGGAGTGGGCCGTTTGAAGTCAAAGAGGTGTTTTCAAGAGGTGCGATTCGGTATATTAGCTAGCAAACAGAGGTTTTAATTTGTGTCGTGTCGGGCCATTACATCAGCTTCGGCCCGACCGCGCCGATTCCGGCTAAGAGGAAACAGAGGATCTTGGAGGAGGTGGACACCGCCGAGAAAGCTCTGCTGAGGGGGAGATGAATGATTCAAGAAAAGGAAAAAGGCGATTTTTATTTTCTTTTTCTTTTGTTTTAATTTGTAATTTTGTAAGTTATTGTATGATGAGTTTTTAACATTATATGATGAGGTATTGAGGTGCATTTTATTTTTGTTGGGCATATATAGTGTGTTTAAAAATTTTATGTACTACCTATGGACGAAGGTCGAACAGAATACAATTGTACTTTTTCCGTTTCTTAGGTCTAAGATCACTCTTTCGAAAACGGAAATTAAGGAAAATGTTAACTTTCGACCAAAATATAAGACCACCTTCTATCTCCGTTCGAGTAATGGACGAATGTCAAAGAGAGTAGTATATTTTTTGACGCTTCTTACATTATTACTTTTTCCGTTTCTTATGTATAAGATCACTCTCAAAATTTAAGGAAAATGTTACCGTTCGAGCAATGGACGAAGGTCGAAGAGAATATATTTTTCGACGGATTTTACAATAGTACTATTTCCGTTTCTAAGATATAAAATCCATTTTTTGAAAAAATAGATTAAGGAAAATGGCACTGCGCTACTTTTTTTTATCAATATAAGATCACTTTTTTAGATACGGAAATTAAAAAATATGTTATTTTTTGATCAAAAAGTAAAATTAATAAAAAAAAAATTTTTATAAAATGTGAAAGATAATGTATAAATTTACTTTGATAAAAAGGTGAAAGATAAAATATAAGTTTATTCTGAAGTTAAAAAATAAAATAATTATAAATAAGTTGAAAATTATTAGTAAAATTGTATTTTAAATTAGAAAAATAAATATATACTGTATATTTTTAGAGTCATGTTATTATGAAACACTGAATCTATTTAGAAAAAAAATGTATTTTAAATTTTGAAACAGACAAGTATTTAAACGTCTTACAAAGGCATTAAAGCGTCCCCCTAACATAGTAATAAGCCCCACATGAATCGCTTATAGTAAAAAAACATTTTTGCACTCAAAAGAGAATAATCTATTTTATGCACGAATTACTGTACTTTGGTTGTTATATGGTCAATTATTACCCACTATTGCAGGACACAATTTCAATTCACTTTTCCCTTTTTCTAAGACCCTTAACATTCGGTAACGCTAAGTGAGCAGATTCTGCTCATGGCCAGAATTGTCCAAATTTATTTTTATTTTTTATTTTTTATTTTTATAAAATTATAAATATAATTAGTTTAATAAATATTTTAAAATATAATTTTTATCTATTATTATTATATATTAAAAAATATTTTTTCTATTTAATTGATTTTTTCAATATAAATATAAAGATATACATTATTTTTATTTTAAAATTTTATTTTATTATTTTTTTTCTAATATATATTTTATATGCTATATCTAATTATAATTGATGTCAAAAGAATAATTAAAATATTATAATATATTTAAAATATTATTTTAAGGGAGCAGAATCTGCTCATTTAGCAAAACCCTTTAACATTTAATTGACCGTATATATTAATGAATCGTCTATCAAAATGTTTATTTAATACATTTATTTTCGTAAAATTTGCAAATTCAAAAAAATCATTTTCCATAAAGTGAATTCAAACAACCAAACTTAATTTTTTATTTAATTCTTTCACCATATGCCCTACTATAAAATCATCTTCTTATTTTACATTGATTAATATACTTCAACCAATATTGTCTCCAATATAAATCGTTTTAAATGTGATAGCAAATTGAAAAGTCCTTTTTGATACCTCATCAAATTTCAAGTCATTTCATCAAAATTAAATATTTAGTGTTAATTTCGATTTCTCATATTCGCATTAAATTGTTCGTATGCAAAATCATTTCATCTTATAAATTTAAGAACCTACTTCTTCAACGACTGAATAAATTTTACGAAGAACAAACAAAAAATTATCAATCGATCTAGATTCATACCCTTCCAATTTCAACATTTAGGAATAAAAAAAAAAAAAAATCAATACTTTAGAAGTTTAGAAGGTTAATTTAAAATTGCAATTAATTAAACCCACATTTATTCACGTGATGAATAATTAGATAAGAGAAAATCCCACTTAATTTTTTGACATTAATGATTTCTTCATCTCCACCGCGTCTCACTTTCTCCCTCCCCCGAAGCCCACGCACTTTTACCAGAGACGACCAAAATCCACACAGAGATACGTCATCCGTTCCCGCTTTTTTCAAGAAACCACAACAAAAAAGACTCTTTTAAACCAGAATCTCACGTGATCGGAACGCCGTTTCCGTCGAGCGCGTGATTCGCGTGGTGGGTTTTCGTTTACCGACGTCTTTTTCAGAAAAGGGGGAAAAAGGGAATATTAAATTGTTCCTTCATTCTTTTTTATGTAAGTTGATTTTCGAATTCAGGTTTGTGGCTTTCCTTGTTTATGCCCCCGTTGAATCGACGGGTGAAAACCCTGGGTCCGATTCCGGGTTTTCCGGCGAACAGAGATCTCGTTGATAAAAAAACAGAGCTTTCTTGAAATTAATTAAGTTAAAAATAAATATAAAAAAAAAACTTGCGGTTTTTGGTTGCCATTCGCTTGTCCAAACGTCAAGGGGTAGTATTGTATTCCTCTGTGATTCGAGAGAGAGAAAAAGAAAAATCCCGTCAATTTCTCTCTTCCTCTCTCCCCCCATAAATTCCATTCCCCTGTTTTTTTCTTCCCTTCTTCTTCCTGGGATTTTTCCTTGTTCTATTTTCAGAACAGAGTTTGGGAGAGAGAAGAAAAAAAAAAAAAAAAACTCGATCATCTCTCTCTCTCTCCTCTTTCTCTATCTCTTTCTCTCTCCTCCCCTCTCTCTCTCCCCCAAGAAAAACCAACAATGTTGATCTCTCACAAACCCTCGATTCATCAAACAAACCTCGGAAGCTTCTTGGATTGCACGACCCCCGTCGCCCCATCTCAATTCCTGTCAAAGGTTAGATTTTTATTACACAATCAAGAATCATTTTCTTGATTTTGATTTCCCCCTTTTTATGTGTCTGTTTTTCAATTGCTTTTGCTTCTGATTTCCATTTCATTTGGTGGGCTTTTGCTTAAATTTCAAATCTTTGGTGTATAGAGTGAGACTAGGAAGCTTAACAGACTATGGCATCCATGGGAAAGGGAAAAAGTCGACTACTTTGTGCTCGGCGATCTTTGGGATAGCTTCCACGAATGGAGCGCCTATGGAGCCGGTGTTCCAGTTGTTTCCGACGACGGTCAGAACATAATCCAATACTTCGTTCCCTACCTCTCGGCCATCCAAATCTTCACCAGCAATTCGCCTCCCTCAAACGGCTTGAGGTAAAACGGTAATTTCCGGGCTTGGTAAAAATGGTCTGTGTAAATGTTATTGATTTTTGGTGGGATAGGGAAGAGGCGGATTCGGTGAGCGAGACTCGGGATTCGTACACCGATTCGTTCAGCGACGAGAGCGAGTGCGAAAAGTTGTCGAGGTGGGATGGATGTTCGTCCGAGGAAGGCGTGTTCGAACAGGACGGCTTTTGGCTTCCCAACGAGAGATTGGGTAATCTTTACCTGCAGTACTTTGAGAGATCATCTCCATACGGAAGGGTTCCTCTTATGGACAAGGTGATCGATCTTGTTTTTGAAGTCTGATGTTTTACTATCGATAATCAGAGAAGATTAGGATCGTTTTTCTTGAAAGGGCATATATGGAAAAGATGATTCACTTTTGACAAATGAACCGACATACCTCTCTTTTCTTCCATCGGAATATTATTGTCTTATCTATTATAGGTCGTTGTTATTCCTTGTGATTCGTTAAAAAAATGTTTTTTTCTCTTGTGGTGGTCGATATTTTTGGGTACGGAATATATTCTTTTCTTGCGATGCAGAAATCCTTGCGTATGAATTGGTGTTTAAACCGTTGATTTATGTGTCTATCAGATCAATAGCTTATCCCAACGATACCCCGGATTGATGTCGTTGAGAAGTGTCGATCTTTCGCCTGCCAGTTGGATGGCGGTTGCCTGGTCAGTCACTTTTCTGATCGGGAAATTACGATCTTCGAATTAATTCCATTTAACCTTTTTTCTCAACTCCCAGGTACCCGATTTACCACATTCCCACTGGCAGAACGATTAAAGACTTGCAAACGTGCTTCCTCACATACCACACACTTTCTTCTTCTTTTCAAGGTATGATTTTTACGATTCTTTAAAAACAAAACAAAAAAAAACAATGCTCGACCGGTGTGAATTATGGCAGATATAGACTTGGAAGAAGACATCGAGAGGAAACGAAAGGAAGGGGAAAGCATCTCTGTCCCTCCATTCGGGCTAGCCACTTACAAGATGCAAGGGGACGTGTGGATTTCAGACAAGAACGGAGAGGATCGGGAGAGGTTCGTTTCGCTCTTAAGCGTGGCGGATTCTTGGTTAAAGCAGCTTCGGGTCCAACATCATGATTTCAACTATTTCATGGGCATACGACACGGCTGAAAATCGAGAAGAATGAGGTTTATACGGACTAACGAACGACCCACACACACACCCCGCTAAGTATTCGTCGATGGAAGTTCTTGGGTTGTTTTTTTAACTGTAAACTAGTAGTATATACGGTGTGTTTCTTGCCCGTTTTTCAGGATTCGCACTTTGTCGTGTTTCGATTTAGTGAAGTTTTTCGGAGAAGTTGTATGTACATTAGTGAAAGAATGTCTAATGCTTTTTTGAGTGTTTTTGTTTGGTTTCTTTGGACCTTTGTGAAGTGAAAGTTAGGTTAATTTTGACCTAATTAAGGGAAGAAGTTGATGTAAAGTTTTCAAATGCTTAGAAGAAATCTTGATGTGGCCTTAAGACTTCAAGATCATTTTGAAGCAACATCCTATAGTAACATGTCGAAAATTCATCTTTCGTTATCGTCTATACGAATAAAAACCCGAAAAGATGAATTACAATTGTTGTATCAAGGATTTGTGTATGAAGATTAGGTCTCTCAAGTCTTCTTATGGGACAGGGTATGATTTGTTATGGCACATACACTTGTAAGCCATGGGACAACTTTCAGCCTCTTCGATCGACGAGCAAACGAAGCTAACCACGACCAATCGACACGGGGAGCAAGATCCACACGCGTGGGAACAATCCGGTAAGCTCGATCCAGCCACCTTCATCGTGCTGGCCCTTTTATGCATCGCTCGTCTCTCCATTAGATCATCTGTTGAATTGAATTGAACTGAACTGAATGAATATAAAAAAAAATGTGAATCGTACGAAAATCGAAGAATATAAATGATTTTTACTCGCACGTTGATGTGGCTCGACGATGCTCCTCGCGTTCACGACCGCTAGAAGCAAAATGAAAACAACAACGAACACGGAAAATCTTGATCTCAAACCCGAACCCTCCATCGCCTCGTTTTTAATTATTTATTCGATCTTCTTCTCGTCTGGAATTTGGATGAATGAACTAGAGATCAACATCACTGCAATGTATATATAAAGGAAGTATTGAAGCAAGTCACATGCAAGAAGAGTATGAGACGTGAAAAGGGTCATGAAGAAATCAAGATTATAATTTAAGTAGCAAGTAAATACAGTATATACATAGGTGTAGTGCTTCTTTTTCGTGAGGTAATTAAATATACACGACGGTCGAATTCAATGCACAACTTATAACATAAATACTAATATAATATATTTAATGTAATGGTACTAAGGTTGGTCAACGGTAAGAAAATAGTCAACGGTCAAAATGAGTCAATCCGGTCAAATATTTCATTCGGTGCAAAAATTGACTCGTTTCAAACCATGCAAACGTACGTATATAACTAAAATTTTAAATTTTATTTTGTGAAATCGATATTTTCAATACACCGAAAAATCTAACGACCCCATTTGCTACATGCACGCCAACCACACGTACGCAACGGACACACCATATATCTCCCATGCATAGCTCAACTTCCCCATTAGAGAGAGGAAGAAGAAAGAACAAAAACAATATCAACATTATATACCCTATAAGCTATCTTCCTCTCTTTCGATTTCTCCGTTTTTCCGAAATAAAACGAACGATGTATTCTCATCATCATCCTCCGCCTTACTACCACAAGAAAAGGTCGGGCGGAGGGTCGGGTTGTTGTAGGTGCATTTGCTGCTGCTGCTGCTGCTTCCTCTTCCTCCTCGTCCTCATCTCGACTTCCGCCATCCTCATCGCTTACCTCATCTACGACCCCAAGCCTCCGGCTTACGAGGTCAGCGACTTCCGAGTCACTTCCCTCGACATGAATCCGGAATCTTCCACCGTCGACACCTCGATCGAGCTCACCGTGAAGGCCGACAACCCGAACAAGAGGATAGGGTTCGTGTACGGGGCCGACAACTCGATCGACGTCTCGTTCAACGCCGTCGACATTTGCTCCGGGAAGGTTCCCGGATTCCGGCAGGGATCGGAGAACACGACGCTAGTTAGGGTTGACTTGAAAGGGAAGGCGAATTTCGACGAGGGCATGCGGAAGGCGTACGACGAGAGCCGGACGAGCCGGCGGGTCCCGTTGCTCGTGAAGATTAGGGTTCCGGTCAACCTTGTTGTAGGGGAAGTTGTGCTCAGGGAGATCGTGGCGTTCGTGGATTTTAAGATCGTGCTTGATGACTTGGCGCCCGGGAGGGATGTGAAGATCTTGTCGAAGGAAACGAGTGTTCGTTTTGAGCTTTGAGGTTTTTCGTTAATTTTGAATTTGTGATCAAACAAATTTTTACTATGTAATGATCTTTGAAGTTGTTAATTGTACGTAGCTAGGGTTTGGTCATCTTTCAGTTCTACGAAAAGGTCGATTCTAGCATTGATCGATTTGTCGAATCGTGGTTAATTACGTGAGACGTGATCTCTAAGCTTCCGTCGGGAATCTAAGCGTATGTAATGTACTTCAACAATCGAGTACAAATGAGTTATGAAAATTAACTCGAGATAAAAAGAATATAAATTAGAAAAAAGAGAAAAAATTGAATACGAAACAAAAATAATACTAGCTATAGAAAGGGTCACGTTTCACTGCCGTATTAATCATTGGTCATAGATCTATTCAAAACAAAATCGTTAAGCTTAATCAACACTTTCTTCTATCATATGTTTCTTTCTTCATCGTAGACATTAGTATCCGTAAGCAATGATGGTCTCTGATCGCCCTCTGTTTTTCGTAATGAAAAATTAAAAAATAATTTGTTTCCAAAAAAGTTGCTGACACTTTATTTTTAATACAAAAATGTTAATTATTGGCTTATCAAATTATCATACAATAACAATTGAAATCAAACTTTTGTGAAACACAAATAATTAATGTTGTTAATTTAAGAAACCGTTAGTTTGAACTAAATTGAATTTAATAAATATGAACTAATTAATCTCAAAAAAATGGATATAAATTAAATTGAAGTTTAGTAAATTGATTTTTTTTAAATAATAATTTTATAAAGTACTAAATATTATTTTAAAATATTAATAATGTTTTAAGCATTAACTAATGTTTTTTATTTATTTTATTTTAATTTATTTGACATGTTAATTGAGTTAGACTGAATTTTTATGTTTGGTAATTAGTTCGACTAAAATTGAAACGATATAAAGTACTTGAATGAATTTTCGAATAATATATCCTATTAACAAGTCATACACACGAAATTTATTCATTATCGACAAATTAATGTTGTTCAAATGATTAAAATATTAGTTAGAGATGAGAATGAATGATGATGGAGATGAAGTGCATGCGACCGACACGTGCCGACTTTCAAACCGACTTCCACAGACATAGTTTTGTTGGTTGACTTTTCCCGCTTTCTCGGTGGCAGTTTGCACCACTGACCAAAATATCTGTTTCATTTCTACACCGAAAGTCATCAACGTGTTTTTTTTTTCCTTCCTTTTTTTCAATTATACATATATATTTACCTAAAAACAAATAAAAATTTAAAATATCTAACTTAGATGTTTTTTTTATTCAAATTATTCAATTTTCCAAGGGTTAGATATGATTAGTAATATGTTGGTCCTTACAAAGAAAATTATTGTAAGACGGATCGAATAATTTATGGCAAAATCAATAATTAATTGTCACGATAATTAAGACCGAACCTCTCGTGTATATAAAAAGTGTCGAACTTGTGATCTTTCAGTCTCACGCTTTTCTACTCCTTCAACTACGACAGACTGTGTCTACGGCCGAGGGTGTGTACCGGTGTAACGTATAGGTAGGGGTCTGAGAAAGGCTCACAAGTGACAATACTAAACAGTAACACAATTTAATTAAAACCTTTACATCAATTATTTATTACCTACATCCATCTATTTTGCCTATGGCAGATGCATGTCGTTTCTTTCCCACTTTTAGTTTTATTAGCGTACAGTATAGTACATAAACACTTATATTTCCCTTCAAACGTACGCCACACATCTTATTCTACGTATTTTTTTTTTATATTTAATACTTTTCATATTTGATCAAAATTTAATTAAAAATCATCAAATAAAATGAACGTTAATATATTTAATAGTAAAAAAAAATTAAAAATGAGATTAATTTATGTTTTTGTAATATTATAATAAAAAATTTGAAAAAAAAAAAAAAAAAACAAGGGTAGAGTAAAAGTAACGGAAGTATAGTAAGAAAAAAAAAATAGTCCTAAAAAAGATGGATCGAATCCGCGTGGCGTGGGACCAACCAAAGTCATAGGCCAACCACGATGTTTCTACACATCTCTTATTAAACCTCCCCCTCTCACAATTTCCTTTCCACCTTACTTCCTCCTCCATTTCTCTCATTCCATTTATTTCAGCTCCGTTCGATTCAGTTCAGTTCATTCAGACGAACACATGGATTCGTCGAAAGGCAAGTCGAATGAGAGCCAATGGTCGACAACCTCCGCCTCCAATCGGCCTCTGAAGAAAGTCCGAAGCCCCGATCGCCGCCACCAACAACCCCCTCACCCGGGCTTCGTCTTCCCTTTCGCCCTCGACAACTCCGTCGAGCCACAACAACAACACTTTGGGGGTAATCACCCCTTCTTCCCACCACCTCCATCACAACAAATGATATCATTCTCCCCTAATCATCATAATCACCATGATCATCATCATCAACAACAACAAAACTACTACTCCGCCTTCCCTCCGTATTTCGCAGGGGAGGCGGCAGTATTATCTTCCTCGTCCTCGTCCTCGTCCTCTTCGCATTCCTCGCTCCAGCAGCAGCAGCAGATGCTGCAGTGCTGGAGCGAGGCGATGAACCTGAGCCCGAGGGGGCGGATGTCGTCGATGATGATGATGAGCCGACTGCAGGGGGGGCAGAGGCCCCCCATGACGAAACTATACAGGGGAGTGAGGCAGAGGCACTGGGGGAAATGGGTGGCCGAGATTCGCCTCCCGAGAAACCGGACTCGACTCTGGCTCGGCACCTTCGACACGGCCGAGGACGCCGCCTTGGCCTACGACCGCGAGGCCTTCCGCCTCCGAGGAGAGAGCGCTCGGCTCAACTTCCCCGAAATGTTCCTCGGGAAAAACAAAGAAGAAGAACCAGAACCAGAACCAGAACCAGAAATGCTCGAGCCTGAGGCGTCGACTGTTAATGAAGAATCGGAAACTCTAGGGTCGATGGAGAGCGAATGCGAAGGGCAGGTTAGTAATTCCGGTGTCTCTTCGGAGTTGGTTTGGGGTGGAATGGGGGAGGCTAATTGGTTCGACGCGATACCGGCCGGGTGGGGCCCGGGGAGTCCGTTTTGGGACAACCTCGACGCCAGCAACAACATGTTGTTGCCGCCTAACCTTCGCCCGTTCGAGAATATGAATCTTCAAGACATGCCAAATCACGAGTTTCAGTGTCAGAAACCAGAGGAACAATAAAGATCGATCGAATCGTTGTAGTTGCATTTTTGTTCTATGCACAAGGCTGTGTATTTGAGGCCTACTGCATTGCCATTTTTCTGAATGTTTATGTTTGTTACTACTATTAAACAGCAATTGTCATATCATTGATTACCTAACAACATTCCCACCTAATTTTTTTTGATAAAATGTATATATTCAAAACATTTAAAATGTTAATGGATAGAGTATATGATCAACCTCAAGATAAATAACTTAAATGTCAATTTTATTGTAAGATGTAGTAGATAATAGTATAAAAATATGGTCAAATGATAGTAAGAGATTTCACTTTTTTCTAAACAAAAATAATCAAAAAAATCATTGTGAGACCATAATGATTTAGTACTTTTTGCCATAAATACTTGATGATAATATATTTTACAAAAAAAAGCAATATTATTTTACAAGAAATACTTTTGTATATACTTTCCTATTTTTTTTTTTACATTTCTCTCAAATAAATACAACTATATAAATTTATTTTTGCACATAAAATACAGCAGCAATGTATATTTATAATAATAAAATAGCATATGATACTTGATAGCAACGCATGTTCCACTTTGTTAATTAATTAACGTGACAATATAATATTATTATATGTTAGGACATAAAATATCTTTTTTTAAAGTAATGGTTGGGTGTGCAAGCGGTGGGCCCCATATAACCGGCCCATGAGATCATCTCTAATTTATTTCTTAGTCGCGACGCCAAGGTACGTATCTAAAACCGATGATTAGGATTTAGATAACGATTCGATTGATTAACAATTTCTTTTTTCATTAAAATTAAAAATAAAATAATACTTAGAACATTACAAATATGTACTGTTGTGTCTTAAGTATCTATAGTTAGAATCAATGAAAAATCATTTGGTCTTTCTTTCGGACCCAGTCACGCCCAACATTCATGTCATGGGGTTGCATTGCGTGTCCCACTTTTTTCGACTCGTTGAAAAACAAAGTATGTTCGTGTTCGGCCATTTACAATTTGTTGAAATCGGAAGTCAGGTATGTGAGTGCAATCTTACGATAACGAAGACGAGTGCGTTTGTATATGTTTATTTTAGTCTTGATCTCTTCTTTTGTGTCGATTTTTTACTATAGAAAATGTCACTTATATAAATCAAAATTAACATAGGGGAAAATGAATTTAAGTAATTGAACTACATAAAAAAAAAACGAATTTAAATGTATATAAATCAAAATTAACATAGGGGAAAATGAATTTAAGTAATTGAACTATATAAAAAAACGAATTTAAATGTATATGCCTTTTTTCAAGAATGTCGCACTCCCAATAAAAAAGGAATTATGAATCGGTTATTAAAGATTTTGAGTTAGTTATTATTATAATATTTATACGTTACAACTTACAATGTGATTGGTAACAATATTATAATACTCCTATATATATATATATAGTATATTCTAAAAAATAAAAACTCTGACTGGGCGGCCGCCATTGATAAGGTCCAAAAAGGCTAAAGGAGATGATAAGAATCCATAGATTTATATAGGTTTCATTTCACCAGGCCCCTCCCCTAAACTTATTGCTTTAGGTAGTACTAGTATATTAGTACTACTATAATGTATATACCTTTAAAAATATTCAAATGTCTTTATCACTGTTTGGAAAAACGAAAATTTAGAAAAATATTATTAAATTAAAACATAAAATTAAAATTATACTGTACTATTTTCGTCTCAAACTGATGGTTACATCTCTTTTGTAATTAGTAAAAAAATGTGATTATTAATTTAAAAAGTAATTTTTTTATTAAAATTACTTATTCTTGCAGATAATGAATATAATCATATAAAATACACTAAAAAAAGTAAAAAAAAAATTACTACTTGTATTTTAACTAGTTACGAAGTACACATTATTCATAAAATTACAAAAGAGCACTGCATAATTAATTAAATTCATGATTCAAAGTTGCAAAATAAGTGTATTTTTTGTATTTTTCTATCAATCCAAATTGGGAAAGTATTTTGAGTAAAAACCCGGAATAAAACGTATGGGCCAACAACCCATTAAGGTTGTAGAAAGCCCAAATTATTTTGGGCCGCCCGAACGGCATTTTGTAGACTAGATCCTACATTCCTACCTTTTGATGAACTAATTGTTGCTAAAATTCCTACCCATTGATGAACTAAATGTTGCTTAATTTTATTTTTGCATCGTGTAATTAATTAATGTCTTACTTCCAATTTATTTTTGCATTGTGATTAAAAATAAAAAATAAAAACTTATTTAAAAAGAGCCTAAAATGAGGAGGTCAATAAAACTTATTTAGAATCGATTTTTATTTCCAAAAAACAACCTTGTAATTTTTGAGAGCAATAAAACTTATTTAGAATCGATTTTTATTTCCAAAAAACAACCTTGTAATTTTTGAGAGCAGCACCTTTTCCTTACTTTGAATCTTTCTTAATACGGAGTGTACTAATATTCTCAGAGATGCTATTCGCGTAAAACGGTCAGACCTCACGGTCAGTTTTCCAACAGACAGTCTGACGTCAGACCGAGCAACTGCCATTTACGAACGAAAGATAAAACAAGTAAAAGGTCAAGGCCCGCGTGATGCCATGGAAAATCGTAATTTCTCCGTTTCCCCTTTCAGATCTAAAACCCATTTTTCTTCATTATTTTTTGTTTCCTTTTTCTTCGCCTCTCGAAGTTCAAAAACCCTGCCCGCTCCATCCCCTGCAGTTCGAGATCTGAGATATGGGTTTGGTCGGCGTCCAAGAAAATGGGAGCACGGAGATGGGATCCAAAAAAAACAAGTACACCCGAATGGATTCTCAACCTAATCAGTACGACGACGGCGACGGCGACGTCTCCGATCAGATTATTCAGAGGAAGAAGACGACCAGGAAATACGTTTTCGCTTGCTCTGTTTTCGCATCCCTCAACAGCGTTCTTCTCGGATACGGTAACGACTCTGTTTATTTAATCCGGATTTAGATGTGAAAATGTCAACGTTTTTTCTTTCTCCTTTCTCATCATTATAAATATCTCCGAGATTTGGGGTTCGATTTGTTTGGGAAAAAAAACCCTAATTCTCGATTTTGGGGTTTTTTCGATTTGATTGAAATGGGTACTCGCAGACGTGGGAGTGATGAGCGGGGCGATCATATTCATCCAGGAAGATCTGAAGATCACGAAGGTACAGGAAGAGCTCCTCGTCGGAATCCTCAGCGTGATGTCCCTCATCGGCAGCTTAATCGGAGGCCGAACTTCCGACGCCATCGGCCGGAAATGGACCATGGGCCTCGCCGCCATCGTCTTCCAGAGCGGCGCCGCCGTGATGACCTTCGCCCCCTCCTACTCGGTCCTGATGCTCGGCCGGATCCTCGCCGGAATCGGGATCGGATTCGGTGTCATGATCGCTCCGATCTACATCGCCGAGATCTCCCCCACAGTCGCCAGAGGCTCCCTCACCTCCTTCCCGGAGATCTTCATCAACTTCGGCATCCTCCTCGGCTACGTCTCCAACTACGCCTTCTCCGGCCTATCCCCTCACGCCAGCTGGCGAGTCATGCTCGCAGTCGGAGTCCTCCCTTCCGTCTTCATCGCCTTCGCCCTCTGCATAATCCCCGAGTCGCCTCGCTGGCTCGCCACTCAGAACCGAGTCGACGAGGCCAAGCTCGTCCTCCAGAAGACGAACGACAACGAGGCAGAAGTCGAGGAGAGGCTCGCCGAGATTCTGTTAGCAGCCGGGCTCGGAGCGGGCCAGCCCGAAAAGCTCCAAGAGAAAGCCGTCTGGCGAGAGCTGATGAACCCGTCTCCACCCCTCTGCCGGATGCTGATAGCTGGCTGTGGAATCCAGTGCTTTCAGCAGATCACTGGAATAGACGCGACTGTTTATTACAGTCCCGAGATCTTGAGAGCAGCTGGAATAGTCGACAACACGAAGCTTCTTGCTGCTACTGTTGCTGTTGGGGTGTCGAAGACTCTGTTCATACTGATTGCTATTTTTCTCATCGATAAAGCCGGGCGGAAGCCTCTTCTTTATGTCAGCACGATCGGGATGACTGTTTGCTTGTTCAGTTTGGGTGCGAGTTTGACTTTTCTCGGAGAAGGGTCTGTTGGGATCACGATGGCGATTTTGTCTGTTTGTGGGAATGTAGCGTTTTTTTCTGTAGGGATCGGTCCGATTTGCTGGGTTTTGACTTCTGAGATATTTCCTCTGAGAGTTCGTGCTCAGGCATCGGCTCTTGGGGCTGTGGGAAATCGAGTATGCAGTGGATTGGTGGCTATGTCTTTTCTCTCGGTTTCTGATGCTATAACTGTGGGTGGGACTTTCTTTGTTTTTGCAGCTGTTTCGGCCCTTTCTGTAGCGTTTGTATACAAGTGTGTTCCGGAAACGAAAGGCAAATCGCTTGAGCAGATTGAGCTGTTGTTTCAAGACGGGTACGAGCTGAGAGAGGGCGAGGTTCAGCTCGGGGATATTGAACAATTAGTGCAGAAAAACGACACTTTAGAAGATGATCATCATTCGCGTCAAGGGCTATATGGATCATAAGAACCGAAGCCCAAGCCCGATGCGTTCACGAAAACCGATCAATCCTTCGTCTTTTAAAAGTGAGAGATATCTGCTGCAGGCCATTGAAAACTATTTGTATAGAGTTATATCATTTGTGGTCATAGGTACTGCCTATGAATATTACACATTCTGAAACATTATGTTATATGGTTTTGTTACCTATTGCAATAGTATTTTTTTCGTCTGACCGACTTGATCTTCGGTCGGAGTCTAGATTCATCAACTGATTTTCGATCTTTCGGTTACATTTCGAGTGATGCTGAACTATTTGTATAGAGTTATATCATTTGTGGTCATATGTACTGCCTATGAATATTACACATTCTGAAACATTATGTTATATGGTTTTGTTACCTATTGCAATAGTATTTTTTTACTCTGACCGACTTGAGCTTCGGTCGGAGTCTATATTCATCAATTGATTTTCGATCTTTCGGTTACATTTGGAGTGATGCTGAACTGTGTAGTATGTTGAAGAATTTGATGGAATTTGAAAAAGGATGAATTTGGCAATTTTATATATTTGTGGGGGTGGGAAATACAATAAAAATAAAATAAGAGGTTGAAGTATTCAAGATGAAGATTATGGCCAATTGATTTCACCGCTTTCTTCTCCATTTTCGATCGAATCACATATCACATTATGAAACCCACGTAGTTTTTCATTCATACACAAATCGAAAAAAATAAAAAATAAAGGAAAAAGAAAAAAGAAAAATGGAGGGATTTGATGAGGGTGAATACATGGGTACAAACGAAGCCGTGGAAGAGGGCATGAACTACGGCTACGACGGAGACAGCGGCGTCGCGCAGCAGCAGCACCAGATGGACGGGTTCCCCGGCAGCAACGAGAAGGACAACAGCGACGTTATGCAATCGTCGGACGACGTCTACGGCGGCTTCAGTTCCTCGACGCTGCCTTACGACGCGGCGGCGAGCGGCGGCGGAGACGAGCAATCGAAGCCTTTTGAGGCCGCAGATGACAACGAAGGTCTCTTCACCGACGGAGGAGGTCCGCTCCTCCCGGATCCGAGCCAGATGCGTGAAGAAGGCACTGCTTTCCGCGAATGGCGTCGGTGAGATTTCGGAAATTCGATCGAAATTGAAAATTAGGGTTCGCGCTAATTGATTGAAGATTTGGGTAAAATTATTATAATCTGGATTAGTCATAATTAATCTCTGATTAGATATTTAATTAATAACAATCAATGAGTACTTTATTAGCTGATGATATCTCTGTTCTAAGTATGTGATTGATTTCAATGTGTTTTTCTTACAATGTGGCTTCGATTTTTCGTGTGTAGCCAAAACGCTGTGTACCTCGAGGAGAAGGAGAAGAAAGAAAAGGAGTTGAGGAATCAGATCATTGCCGAAGCCGAGGAGTACAAACGGAAGTTCTACGAGAAGAGAAGTCAGAACTGTGAGACGAACAAGGCTCAGAACAGGGAAAGAGAGAAAGTGACTCCTACTCCTACTACTGCTTTCGTGTTTTTAGTGTCGATGTATTGAAATTTGCTTATAATAACTTTTTCGAATTTGTTCAGCTTTACCACGCCAATCAAGAGAAGTTTCACAAGGAAGCAGACAAACATTTCTGGAAAGCAGTAGCCGAGATCATACCTCGTGAAGTCCCCAACTTCGAGAAAAGGAGAGGGAGAAAGGAAGAAGATCAGAAGAAACCTTCTGTTCTTGTTGTTCAGGGACCCAAGCCTGGAAAACCAACCGACATGTCGAGAATGCGCCAAATCCTTTTGAAGCTGAAAACGAACCCTCCGCCACATATGATGCCACCCCCACCCGAGAAAGATGCCAAGGATGGGAAAGAAGCCAAGAACGAGAAAACGGAAAAACCAGCTGTGTCAAAAGATGGAAAGACTGAGGAGGCGGGCCCCACAGACGGTAAAGGTTCAGACGAGCCCTCTGCTGCTGCTGAAGGGAAAGAGAACACAGAGAAAGAACCTCCCCTCATAGCTTGATAATGAGTGCTGAATCTTCAATTTACCTAGTTAGTTTTTATTCTTTTACCTATAGCAAAAGTAATAAGAGCAGCTCTGTTTTGGAACTGGAGGGGTTGCTGTGAGCTCACTTTTACATCTAATAAAGGATTCGATTTTATCTTATATTTGTTCATAAACAGTTGCTCTCGATTCGAGTTACGAAAGAACAGGGGAGATGATTAAACAAACCATACAACCATAACATTGTTACCAATAACACCTAATAAGTAATAACAATTCCCAGAAAACATTACAAACCAACTACTTTTAACAACCATTAAAAAAAGAAAAGCACTCTCTCCTTAGGAAAGGGCTACAACATTTTTTGCCTTTAGCAAAACACTCACAAGCCATCACACACTACACAAAGTAAGGTAGATAAAGTAGGAAAAAAAAAAGTTAGCCTCTGTTGCCAACTCTTTCTTCTGAGGAAATAAAAAACAACAGAAAGTAATAAAAAGCCAACCAGAAGCTCAACCCTCTTTAGACCATGCTATAAGAAGAATCGAGAAAAAAAGACTTAGAAGTTGAGTCGGGAAGTGTAGGTGGCTTTCGGAGCCCAGTTGCTAGGGATCACATTCCTTGCAGACAGAGTTCTTCCAGTCGAAAGGGTCGTGAGTTTCACGGAAAATGGTCCAGACAAAGGTCCTGCGATAATGCACCAATTGGCACCCCACACGTGCGTCATTTCCAACCATGTGTTTGAGTTTCCCTGTAAGAAAATTATGACATTGCAACATAAGCTAGTGCTCACACATGAAGTGGGAATGGACTAAGACAAGGCATCAGAGAATGTGGAGGGGCCGGGATAATTGCAAAACGACCCCTGAAGTTTAGGAAAATTGCAAACTAGTACTACAAGAGTGCAAGATGGTTGTCCTTTCCTTTACACAGCACAATCCCTCTAAAAGGGGATGAAACAAAGCTTCTTTTGACTATGGGAAAAAATCAATGGAACTAAAAAAGTCTCTTGTGGGTCCCACACCAAGAACATGTGAATTTTCGTTTGGTTTAATTACCTCTCTAATGTGCATGGATCCTATATCACCATCTCCATCCTCAAATTCGACCAAAAGCGATAGCCAGTAGTTAGTCGATCCTTCGTTCACGTGGAATGCGATGTTTTTCATCGGATACTTGCACGGAGTCCTGCATGAATAATTAGATAAATAATTAAATTTGAAAAAATGTTATGAAAAAAAGTTTAGAAGTCGTCCTAAATATACGGTCACGGAATATAGATGGTGTGAATTTGTTTAGAATATATATTGGGACTCAATTTTTGTTGTCAGCCAGAATTTTTGACTAAAGGGAAAACTACATGTGCATGTGTACATGCTTTGGCTTTCTTCTCTCATGCGTGACTTTGTGAGGGACATCACACCTACCGAACAATTATTAAATACGGAGTAAATGCTTTAAATTTAATTCCAAAAAAACAAAATATATTTTTAAAAAATCAATAAAAACAAAAAAATAATAATTGTGAAATAGCAATATTATTACAAAATTTTCATATTGATTCAGACACACTAATTTGAGCTCACTCATTTAATACGTGGGTCACTACTCACTACAGTACTCACTAGCCAGTGGCAAGACAGTAATAATTTATTTCTCAATGTATTTCGTGGGTCCCACACTATGAAATAGTTGACTAGGTAAATAATTTGAAATTAAACCAAACAAACTAATTACTTAAAAATTACTTAATTGATTTATGAAGGAAGTCAAAAAAAAAAAACCGTCAAACTTATTTTTGGAGAACACAAAGCATCTCTCACATAATTCACATAATTCTCTGATTTTTTTTTCCACCTAAAACAATAAATAGTAAGAAAGTAAAAAAACTAAAATTAACTGAGCAGTAAATGACAGTGCGATTTTCAAAGTCTGACTGAAGGAATTGAAGAACGGGAGAATTTTTCACACAAAACAAAAGTTCGTTAAGCAAACGATTAGCCAATTATAATCAGCAATTAATTAGGCCTAATCAGGATACTAATCACAAAAAAACAAAACAGAACACGACCGTTAGAAGCACACGCGCCCGCGCGCGCATACGAAAATGTTACCTCCGGAAGATGACCGGGATCTCGCCGCGGTTGCGCAGCTGCCCTCCGCTGCCGGAGACGGCCATCCGGCCGAATGCGGAGCCGCTGAGATCGAAATGTATGCGGCCGTTGGAGCAGTACCCGCCGGGGCACTCGTCGGTGATGATGACGGTCGCCGCCCTCCTCGAGCAAATCGAGCCGTCGAGGCACCGGACCTTGTAGCAAGCGCCGCACCCCTCGCCGCCCTTGAACAGGGCCGGACTCGCCGCCCCGACCCGAGCCCTGAACGGCTTCACGTCCACCAGCGACCCGTACCCGCAGGCGCCGCCGACGCTCCCGTCGCCCTCCGGGCTGCCGTACCAGGTGGCGGTGGCCGGTTTCCACCATTTGCCGTACGCGGCGACGGAAGCCGCGGCGGCGGCGGAGAAGAACAGGGAGCCGAGAACGAGAATGCAGCAGAGACCGTTCATTGCGCGAGTGAAAATGCGAAACGAACGGTTATTCGCGGCGGCGCGTGAGGTTACTCGCTCTGCCGACAGTTTTTTTTTTTTCTCACTCAGAGTGTGTGAACTGTGGAGTGTACTTTGTTTTGTTTATTAAGTAAAAATATAATAAAATAAAAATGGAACTCTGTTATACAGTTTGTTTATTCAGTGAGGATTTATATAGGAAAAGTAGAGGGAAAAAAAGGAAAAGTTGTATCCCCATGTGGCCCATCAAGATATCGTTTATTTACGATGGTGCCACTGCTTTTTAGCGGGCCCCAGCGACAGTTAAGGCGTTAATTCCGCACGATACGATCCACGTGCCGCAGTAGTGCTACGAGGGCAATTTGGTCATTTGAGATAAAAAAAAGATCGATTTCTCAACATTCCAACATTTTCTTGTCTTTTTTTATTAACTAATAGTAATAGTAGACGTTGGAGGTATACATGTGAAGGAAATTTGTTTGGTGAGGGGACCAAATGGGCTCTCCTAAATGTGGACGCATTACTCATGTGAAATAAAAGCCTAAATCTATCGTGCATCGATTAAACGAAACAAGTCGAATCGAATAGAGATTGCTTACTGTTTTAACTTACCGATGGACATGGGCCTAGGGTTTAGGGGCTTGAGGTGTAGTTGTGGGCCGAGACGTCGCTCGCATTAGTGGGCTTGGGTCGAGATGTTGGTTGTGGATCTTTTGGGCTGAAATCAAACAAAATAACCCGAACACAATCCCGAGTTATGATATACGGAGTATTTTTTTATTTTTTTTTTCTCTTTCTTTTGGGTATTTTAATATTTATAATATTTTATGTGCAGTTGAAGTTAATGAATGTTAAAATGAAAATATGAAAAATTTGTGTAGAATACTTCCATTATTATTTTACATCACACAATTTATTTATTTGGAACAACACACGCACAATCAGCAAATTAAAACAGTTGACCGAGAACACTCATAATGTTGACTTATAATGGTCATGGAAAAACCTCAATCACGGATCTGAGTCCTAATGCCCGAGTGATCTTGTACCTCGAGTACCCGGCGGCCAAGAAGAGCTCAGCCCACTCCTTCTCCGTCCTCTCTTTTCCGGTCACCACCACCATCATTAGCAAATCAAGAAACAACTTCGTCTCATAACTCGTCGCATCGCACTCTCCATCTTCATCATCCACAACCATATCAATAATAATCACCTTACCTCCGTTCACGTTCTTGCTACCAATCAAAGCTTCTTTGCATTTCCCCAACAGCCTAACGCACTCTTCGTCGTTCCAATCGTGCAATATCCACTGCGCGAGACGTAACATCAAAACAACGTTTGATTTTATGGATATATATATATATATACATATTGTAGTCGTACTCCTACTATATGTTATGTTACATGTAACTTATCTAAAAACTCGAACTGATAGAAAATTTTGACAATTTGAAATTTATATTAGTTGATCGAATATATTCTTCAATACATACCTTCAGCAGAACTGCATCGGCCGGAGGAATCCGGTCCCACATGTCTCCGCTAACGTAGGTCAAGTTCTTCTCCCCCGCCATGCCATCAACAACCTGCGGAAGCTCGAGCACGACACACTTCATTTCCGGAAACGCATCGGCGATACCTTTCGCCAGAAGTCCCGTTCCCCCTCCTACATCCACCAACGACTCCAAACCCTCGAACACTTTTTTACACTCGTTATCGTTCGTGAGCACATTAGCCACGAACCTCGCATCGCTCGCCATCCCATCGTTGAAAAGCTCCTTCCCCTCGTCGTTTTTCCCGAGATGCTCCCAAAAGGTCGACCCGTGCTTGGTCACGAACGGGGTCGAGCAATCGTCGAGAAACCACTCGCTCGCTCGATGGAAAGGGTCGATTAGCAAGGGGTCAATCATGGCGAGTGCTAAAGGAGCTAAGGTGAAGGGCTCGTCTCGGAGGAGGAGTCGGGAGGATGGAGTGAGACCGTACCCCTCCTCGGACTCTGACTCGGAGACTTTGACTTTGACTTTGACGAAGAATTTGGAGTGAGTCAAAATGCGCATCAAGCGATGGATCCCGTGGGATTTTCGCTCGTTGATTTTGAGAGCTTCGACTAGTCGAGGGAGAGTCATCGGCTTTCCGTGGTGATGGATGGCGTCGGGTATGCGGAGTTGGATCGCGCATTTGAGAGAGACGGAGCTGATGTAGTTGAAAATGTGGTTCCACACGTGAGCTTGAGCGTCGAGGAGGCTCGGAGATGCCATTATTTTTTTTTTTTGTTCGGAATTTGTTACGGTTATAGTTGCATTTTATACGAGGATGGGTTGCGAGAGCGACCCTAGGGTTTTGGATATTTACGGAAGTACCCCGTTTCGAGATGCGGAGTTGGTCGTGTAAGAGATAATATTGAAAATATGATCTGATTGAAGCGTTCTACCAACTATATATTGAAAGATAGTGTTTTGGTCAAGTTGTGATAAATAAATAAAAAGTCGAAATCGAGAGTGAGCTGGGTAGGGGTGCCAACGAATCGAATGAAATTATTGATCATCTGTTCTTCACTAACAAGGCGTTTTGATTGCCATGGACTCAAAAATATACTCCATATATTCAATCTAACAAGCGAGGGTAAAAAGGTAAAAATATATACAAGTACTTATGCTGTTATGCATTATGTTTTGCTTGTAAATTAAGTGTGTTAACAGAAAACACATAACCTCTATTTATTTGATAGAAATCATTTTGAAAAAAACAAACAAAACAACTTCACATTCATATTTTGATAAAAAAAAAAAATCACACCACACACTAAAGATAACAAAACAAGTCGACCGAATCATCATGGGAAAACCTCAATCACAGATCTGAGCCCCAACACTCGAGTGATCTTGTACCTCGAGAACCCGGCGGCGAAGAAGAGTTCAGCCCACTCCTTCTCCGTCCTCTCTTTTCCGGTCAAATTGAACATCATCAGCAAATCGAAAAACAGCTTCGTCTCATAACTTGTTGCTCCTTTCTCTTCACCTTCATCATCCACAACCATATCAATAATAATCACCTTACCACCGTTCATGTTCTTGCTACCGTTCAAAGCTTCTCTGCATTTCCCCAACAACGTAACGCACTCTTCGTCGTTCCAATCGTGCAATATCCACTGCACGACGATGTAATATCAAAATATCGTTCGATTTTAAGGATATACACATATTTTACTCCTAATATTCATTCATATTAAAGAGTTTGCACATTTTTCTTTTTAGTCATATTTTACTCCTAATATTCATTCATATTAAAGAGTTTGCACATTTTTCTTTTTAGTCAGTCACCACAAAACTCAGCTCACCCATAAATAGAAAGTTTTTTTTACACTTTATCATTTAAATACTCATTTATTAACAATAATACAATTACATTTTGACCAAATTATTATTTATCCAACAATACTCATTATACCTTTACTTTATATTATTAAACACGTAAAAAATATTTTGTATGGATGCATGTTAATTATCTGTTTCATATTGTCGCATCATCTAAGCTCGAACTGTTAGAAAAGTTTAACAATTAACTTCACATTTATATTAATGAGTCGAATATACTCTTCAATACATTACCTTCATCAGAACTGCGTCGGCTTGAGGAATGTGGTCCCACATGTCTCCGCTGACGTAGCTCAGATTCTTCTCCCCTGCCACGTCAGCAACGACCTGCGGAAGCTCGAGCACGACGCACTTCATGTTCGGAAACTCGTCGGCGATCCCTTTAGCCAGAAGTCCCGTTCCGCCTCCGACATCCACCAACGACTCCAACCCTTCAAACACTTTCTTGCACTCTTTATCGTTCATAAGCAAGCTCGCCACGAACCTCGCATCGCTCGCCATCCCCTCGTTGAAAAGCTCATTCACCTCGTCGTTTTTCCCGAGGTGCTCCCATAAGGTCGACCCGTGCTTGGTGAAAAACGGTGTCGAACACTCGTCGAGAAACCATTCGCTCGCTCGATGGCACGAGTCGATCAGCAAGGGGTCGATCATGGCGAGCGCTAAAGGAGCTAAGGTGAAGGGCTCGTCTCGGAGGAGGAGTCGGGAGGATGGAGTGAGGTCGTACCCCTCCTCCTCGGACTTTGACTCCTCGGAGGTTTTGACTTTGACTTTGACGAAGAATTTGGAGTGAGTCAAAATGCGCATCAAGCGGCGGATCCCGTGGGATTTTCGCTCGTTGACTTTTAGGGCTTCGACGAGTCGAGGGAGAGTGATCGGCTTTCCGTGTTGGTGGATGGTGTCGGGAATGCGGAGTTGAATGGCGCATTTGAGAGACATGGAGCTGATGAAGCTGAAAATGTGGTTCCATACGTGAGACTGAGCGTCGAGAAGGTGACACGTGGAATCTATCGGCAATGCCATTTTTTCTCTTAGGAGGAATTGGAGTTTGTTACGGCCATATTTATACTAGGTTGATTCTGCCTATTTACGAAACTACCCCCGTCCTTCTATTCTAGTAGTACGGATATTCCTCTCCAAATATCTTGCTGCATGCTGCATGCATACTTGGTTGAGAATTGAGATTACATACACACCATATGTATCACGGCTGTGATAAGGTGTGTGTGAACCTCACGCGTTTGAGTCACTAACTCTATGCTGTTTTATCGCAAGAGTCCAACGTTGTACTTCAGTACACATCGTCTCGTGCGTACCAGACTGGCTCGGTCCTACATAACAACCTCTTCATCGGGCAACGTATCGAGCTAATCACTAAGCAGCTCAATAATTTTTTTTTATTTATTCTTTTAAAAATTAATTAAAAATTATTTAACTTAAAAAATAAAAATTGATAGAATTCATTTTGAAAATATCAAACAAAATAACTTCACATTCACATAGTGATGAATTAAAAACAGCTTCGTCTCGAAACTAGTTGCGTCTCGCTCTTGCTATCGATTACGGCTTCTCTGCATTTCTCCAACAGCCTAACACACTCTTCGTCGTTCCAATCGTGCAATATACACTGCGCAACAACGTAACATCAAAACATCGTTCCATTTTAAGGATATATATTTTAAGAACTTGTTCTTTTCAACTGAACTGAAATTAAATCCAAGAAAAGATGCTGGACTCTGTCGTCGTCGGGGATGCCATTTTTCTGTTATGGGGAAATCGAATTCGTTAGAGCAATATTTATACGAAGCTTCGGTTGAATTCCTTCTACTATATATAGTTTATATAGCAACGGGGAACATGCTTTCATATAGAATATGTTTTGATTGACATGTTCAACCATCTCTGGAAGACATTGTCCCGCAAGTGTGGCCAAGTTGTGGTAATAAAAAGGTTGAAATTAACAAATCGAATCGAATAAAGAATGATCGCATGTTGATATATTGTGCCTTGTTATTATTGAATCTAACAAGTAAGGGTAAAAAGGTAAAAATACAAGCTGTTTGAAGTCAAATCATTTAACTGGTAAAAGAAGTTGAACTGTAAAATAAATTGAACAAGTTAACATTTACATTAATGAGTCCAATATAAGCATCCATATAAATATATAATCATCTCAATAAACCAACCTTGATCAGCTGAGTGGAATTTCTCGTCTATCCTCTTATAAAAAAAAAATCAAACTATGAATTTAAAAGAAGATTAATTAGCTATGAGCCTATGAGCCCGAGGTAAAAAAAAAAAGGTTGAAATCGAGGCGTCGGCCGGTTAGGGGATTAGGGGCGCAAACGAATCGGATGGAATAAAAACTGGTCACATGTTGCTACAACTCTTTTCTTCATTAACAAGGTTCTTTGAAGTCAAATCATCTAACAGCGAACTGTTAAAGAAGTTGAACTGTTCAAAAAACTGAACAACTTAACATTTCTTGAAGTCAAATAATCTAACAGCTCGAATTGTTCAAAAAATTGAACAAAAAAATTTAACAAAACATTTCTGATCAGGAGATCAACGATCAAGTATTGTATATATAAAAAATAAATAAACTGAATGGAAAAAAAGATTAGCTAGTAAAAGAAGTTAAACTGACATTAATGAGTCGAATATATAATCTTCTCAAGAAACCAACCTCGATCGGCTAAGTGGAGTTTCTCGTCTATACACTTCTAAAAATAAATAAATATCAAACTATGAATGAAAAAGAAGATTAGCTATGAGCCTATGAGCTCAAGTGACCATCTTTCCATGCATGCTCTCTATATATTAAACAATCCCTCAAACTATACTAACTAGACTTCTACTCAAATTTAGGCAATCTTTTTCATTCTCTTTTTCCAAACAACATTATATATAAATCTATCAACCTGTTTCTGATTCTTGAGTTCCACACATTCGATCGAGATGCATCGAGGCAACAACGGGGGCCCGTCCGCTTGCGCTTCCTGCAAGCACCAACGCAAAAAATGCACTAGCAAATGCGCCCTAGCCCCCTTCTTCCCTGTCGACAAGACTCGCGAGTTCCAGGCCGTGCACAAGGTCTTCGGTGTGAGCAATGTCACGAAAATCGTCACGAGCCTAAACGAAGACGAGCGGAAAGTGGCTGTCGACTCGCTCGTGTGGGAAGCCCTCTGCCGCCAGAAGGATCCAGTCCTCGGGTCCTACGGAGACTACCGGAGAATCTGCGAGGAGCTTCGGCTCTACAAGAGCCAGCAATATCACCACCACCAAGGCCTCATGGGATGGAGCAACAGCAACAAACTCATCAACACTAACAACAACAATAACAACAATAACAACCATAATAATCTTAATCATAATAATAGTAACAATAATTTTCATGGGGCTTACGGGTATTCGTCGCATCATATTCAAGATACGGCCGAGAAGCACTTAGAGAGCTCTGCTCTGATTCTGCCTCAGCAGCACTTGGCTAACGGTTTCAACCAGCCGTTCATACTTGCAGGTAGGTACATGTAAGTTGAGTTTTCGTTGTTCCATGTGACTTTGATGATTTACGTTTCGTGTGATGATTTTAGGGCAGTACAATCCTCTGGGTTCCAAGTCGATTGAAAGCACGCTGTGGGAAGGAAGCTCTTAGAGAGAGCTCATGTGTATACTTCAAGATAATTATCATAAATTTCATATTTTGATTGTTTTTTTTATTTACATATTAAAAGCATATGATATAAAAACTTCTAATTTAAATGTCACTAATACTTAACAAGGTTTTTGTTAGTATAAACTTGTTGTGAAATAGGTAGAACTTCATTTGAAACAAAGAAAAAAATAGACGTAAATTGACAGGTCTTACCGGAGGATTCTTGAGCAACTGTTGTACTCTCTCGGGCGAATCGATTAGCTCACTCGATAGCTACCGATGTAAAAACCATCTGAAAACACTTATGTTATGCAGCACATTGGCAAACAAGAACAAGAAACAAAAATCACCAGCACAAGAAATTTACAGTAACAAGAAACAATATATATATGGTCTTTAATCAGAGCTTACAAAATTCTACTATCAACTAAAAACCCACGTTTCCTAATTCCACCCCTGCAAAACAACAATATTTCACTTTCGCCCCCAAATTGAGATGTATGGTATGAACAATACAAATCCACAGCTCCCAAAAAAAAAACAAGAAACAGAGAGTTAAAAATCAGATCTTGAAAACAGGATCATCAATTTCCCCTGTTCTAAAAATCATCATCGCCGCCGCCCACCTCGTGTTTTCCGACGAGCGCGAAGTACGCGAGCACGGCGCAAACAAGGGCGACGATGTTCCCTTCCTTGATCAGCACCCTCGCGACGAACCCGGTGATCTCGGCCGTCAATTTCCGGCCCTCCATGACCAGATCCTTCCTGGGCTTCCCGCAGAAAGTGAGGAGCACGAGCACGGTTATCCAGGTGACGAGCGTGGCGGGGACGGCCACCGCCAGCGCCGCCACCATCGACAGGACGCCGAAAGCGACGCCGAGCTGCAGGGACGCGTAGAGGGCGCGCCAGCCGGAGGAGGAGCCGGACTCGCCGAATTCGAGGACGGATTTGAGGAGGTTCCAGGAGATGGAGAGAAGGGCGGCGTAGACGGAGACGAAGAGGCAGGCCCACGTCCTCCGCTTGCTCAGGAGCCGGAGGAGGAGGCCGGAGCGGGTCGAATTTTCTCGAACCGGCGGCGGCGGGGATTCGGAGGTCGCCGCCATGGATGAATCTGAGATGGGGTCTGAGGAAACTTTATGATGAGGGTTACCGCAGTTGGATTCTATCTCTCTCTCCCTTTACTCTCCTTTACTTTCCTTTTTCAATCAACGATGTTTGGCTTTGGTGCTGCGGTGTGGTGTGGTCTCTTTTACTTTTGGGGCCTTTTTTTTGCAGACATAAAAATGCAGTCTTGGTACAAATGGATGGGACACGTGTGAGCTTCTTATTGGGTGAAGGTTTCTACTTTTGGAACTATTGTTCTTGAGTGAGATTTTATTTGGGGGTTTTAAAATTTGGGTGGTAAGTGATTAAATTGTGTTGGTGTAAACACTGGAAAAATATCAATGTGATGGTTGAAATAGTGTAATTATTTTCTAGGAGATGAGTAAACAAGTTCTATCTTTTTGAGATAAAAAAGGAAAATTTTGTTGTTGTGAACACTAGAAATTTTTTGATGTGATAGTTGGAATAGGAAATGAGTTGGAAATGAGTGGCAAAGTTGGATTTTTTTATAGGGTATAATTATAATTTCAACTTTTCTTTTCATACTTTTTTATTTAAATGAAAATTTATACTCTATTTATTTCAATTATTTATTTACATTTATTTTGTAAATTATAAAAAAATTGTGCATAAATAATTGGAACACAATGAGCAACTACATGTAGTTTGTAAAAATTACAATTTCTACTCGGATGAGCGGAATAGAATAGTAGACAATTACCGATGGTTTGTCAAAATTACATTCATACTTCTGCTATCCACCGTAAGCAAGAATGTAATTTTGACAACCTTTACTTTAAGAAAGTGACAATTACCGATGGTTTGTCAATATTCCGACGACAATTCCATAGTAGGGAAGACCAAGACTTTTATAAGTGCAAACATAGGAAAAATAAATAGAATTTTCTGACGACTATTCATAGTAGTCAAGACCAAGATTTTTACAAGGGTGAACTTAAGAAAAATATACTCCCTAATTATCACTTTCTTAACAGGTCTTGAATTTTAGATTTTCCCTTAAATATTTGGATTTAATTTAAGAAAAACATTAATTTGAGGGCAAGAGATCTTGTTGTTATTAGATCAAACATCAAAATTCTTGAGAATTAATTTGAGTATTTGATGACCCACATTCAACAAGTGAAGAAGAAAACAGTTGCCAAAATAGACCCAAAGGGAAAAGTGAAACAATCAAAATCAACATTGGTTTTCCATGCTTCTGAGAAGAAACCTAGATCCCATTTTAAGAAAATTCATAGAATCTTATACTATACTACTGTAGTAGATGAGAAAAATGAGTCAATGCTCTAGGAGTAGTAGCTTAATCTCAATAATTTCCTGCATGTCAATGAATAATTATGGTCAAATAATCTAAGTGATCATAGTAGTGCCCAAATAGTCGAAGTGATCAAAGTATACATCCAGATATCATCCCACAATCAATCAAAGAATACCGTCGAGAGATCATCCCACAACGCAAGAAACATAAAAACTCGTCTAGAAAAAGAAAGTAAAACCATTTAAGAAGCGCAACAGCCAGATTTCTTTACTGCTGAAACATCGTCTTTAGAACCTACACTGATGGTCTGACCCTTAGGTAGAGCTGCGTGATCATCAGCACCCTCGAGAGCTTTCTTGCTGACAACGTTATATATCTGCGTAAGCACTTCTGTGAAGGCATTTTCCACATTCAATGATTCCAGGGCAGAAGTTTCCATGAAAAATGTCTTCTCTCTCTCGGCAAAAGCTGTGGCGGCTTCTGTAGAAACAGCCCGCAAGTGACGCAGATCAGCTTTATTTCCAACGAGCATGATAACAATGTTTGAATCTGTATGGTCCCTTAGTTCCTTCAACCATCTCTCCACATTTTCAAACGTGACATTGCGCGTAACATCATAGACTAGAAACGCACCAACAGCTCCTCTGTAGTAAGCACTTGTAATTGCACGGTACCTTCATAATTTATTCACAAAATGTCAAAAGTAGCATAGGAAATACAATTACTAGAGATCATAACAGAACGTTAACATAAAGAAAGTCACGTCAATTCTATACATTACGGAACCTGCACATAAAGAAAGTCACGTCAATTCGTTGCCATTGACAGCAAATATGCTTACAGGACATACCTCCTAACCAGACCATATACATCAAGAATCTCAACGGGAACACCAATAAAGAATAGTTAAAGAGATCTCATTATGTTTTCTTGTCGCAGTATGGGGTACGACCAAGGTTCTTGGGCAGGCATGAGCAAGAAAAGCAATCAGAAGGAAAAGGCTGGGAGAAAAGGCGAGTTGAGGAAGGTTATCAAATGACGCTGTTAATGGTCCTAGAGCTGACAATAACAGTGGACCAGTTGCTATCCTGTTTTCAGTCTTTAAATCTGGGGCACACAGGAGCAACTACGAAGCCCAACAACACACTCTTCGTACAAAATCTATCGTACGAAAGAAACAGCTCACCCCACTGTTCTCATAAATACGTGTTGTGGGACAAAATGATCAAGGTTGCTGAAGACATGCTATGAAATTGTGCGGTTCAAATGTTCATATTCAACATTCAAGGGCTTCCAAAGAACTCTAATCGTTTTTTATTTAGATAAACATAGATAGTACAAAACGAGCCTTAGACTTGAGATCTTCCTCCGTGACTAGATGCATGTCGGAGGTGAACTCCTTGGAACTAAGTTATATATTGTGTCTTTTATTTTCATATGTATAAGTGTATAACTTTGAACAATACACGTTTCAACCAAAATGCAAAATCATTAACAAAAGCAACATTGCCCTTATCGAAGCTGATCCCAAATCAAAAACAGAAAAATTCACTCGTGACATAATGCAGAGAGATCTACAGCTCATACAGTTCATAAGAGTCGGAGATCCAAACAGATCATCTTGAAATATACTGATAATCACAATCGTATAAAGCAAAATCAGCATTTCACCAGAAATTCAGATCTCAAAACCTAGCACAATACGAAAATTTGATCAAGCGAGAAACACGGGCATACCGTTCTTGTCCGGCGGTGTCCCAAATCTGGGCCTTGACGACCTTCTCGTTAACGCGGATGCTCCGGGTGGCGAACTCGACTCCGATTGTCGACTTCGACTCCAAGCTGAACTCGTTGCGGGTGAATCGGGAGAGCAAATTCGATTTTCCGACGCCGGAATCTCCGATCAGCACTACCTTGAACAAGTAATCGTAATCATCGTCGGCTCGGTACGCACCCATGGGCGAATTGCGCGTCTGCGTGTGTATAGAAAATGTGTGTATAAATATATATACAGCTACGTGTTCGTATAATGTATATGCGAGGGTTTTTGTTAGTGTGAATTTGGGAGAGGCGATGGAGTTGATCTGGAATGAGAGTGAGTGAGACTTATTCCATGCGTTTTACTACTCAGTGAATTGTACTCCTAAACTTAAACGCTACTTCAACAAATTAAAAAAATTAAAAAAATCAAAGTTCGACTTTTATGGATCGGCTTGGTTACTGACTATCGATTTTCTAAATGATAACCCGACAATAAAATCTTGATCTTATTTCTAGTGAGTTTATGTATCAAAATGAAGAATCGATATCGGTCACATCTCACAAGAATTGTGATCATCGTTAACTCAAGTAAAACAGAATATCCACTCCTCTGTTATTAACTGATGCTTCAAATTCACAAAAGTAATTTCTTAAGCCCCACAGAAGATTTGGGCAGATAAAGCTACAGAAGCTTGAAGTTCAATCCATGATTTATTCCATACATTTGTCACATTTTCATATTGAAAAAAAAATATAGAAGGTAAAAATGAGCAATATACCATATTATATTATTTGATACAAAGTACAGATATAGGCTCACAAAATTGTACGTATAACTTTGAGAAAAATCAGTCCTTTGGCTTTTTACTCATCACTTTCCTCTTATTAACATCGAGATATCTCTTCCTCAACCGAATAGCACTTGGAGTGACCTGCGTAGCCAAAAGAGTACACGTCTTATTAGCAATGGGTTGTCCTCGAACGAGACAAAAATCGAGCATCAAACATGGAATAATAAGATTGGAATAGGGCATACCTCAATGAGCTCATCGGACGCAACATACCCTATTGCTTCCTCGAGAGTTATCTGCAAGAAACAGACAGCAAGGTTTCTAAGTGATTCAAAATGAAGTTCCTTTGCGATTCATGTTATTCATTAACAGAGTCGATCATTATAAAAGCGTACAACAACCCCGTCCATCAGTACAAGAGTGTCAGCTATGGACAGTATTGCTTTTGGGCTCACCCCAAAAGGGCTCTTCTTACTGTTGAGATAGGTCCACACTTCATCAATGTCGGATTTCGGTTGGCCCATCTCAACCAACCATTCAAAATTGGTCCAGAAACTAGGACAAGTATTAAGGCTGGGTAAGTTGGTTTATTAGGACTGGTGGGGAAAGACCGATATCAAGTTCACTCATGGCACGAGGCAAGCCTCGGATTTTACCATAGGAAAAGATCGTTTGGATAGCTCATTAGGCTTAAATTGCTTCTTTTAGGGGAAAATCTTTTGTATCGTTTTCTTATCGGCTCTCAACTTATTGAGGGAAAAAGAAAGAAATGAAGTTAGAGTACATACCTGGCGAGGAGGAGTTAGCTTCACATTCTCATCCTTGGAGGCCGCACGAATATTATTTAGCTCTTTAGTTCGAACTGGATTCACCTGTAACAAGCAAATAATCGAGGTTACACGTGAAAAAATAATGAAATACATTCAAATATATAACCTCCTTACATCAAGATCCGCATCTCGAGAATGTTCACCGATTATCATGCCATCGTATGCCTGCAAATCAACAAAAAACATTTGGATAAGTGAAAAAATTCAAGCCTGATCATCTCATCAATGCCTTTTTACTAGAACAATAGAGTAATCAGAATTTACCTCCATTCCGGGTTTGACAAAAAGTATTCCGCGAGCTTCTAAACTCATCAACGCATGGGCTGTGATCGTGCCATATCCGCATGAAACCTGCCCAGTAAATTAAATCAGAAATTTGAAATGTCGGGATACACAGAATAACGATATGCTAAAGTTGCATTGCTACTTCAGTTTTTTAGAAGCTGTTCTGAGCTAGTTCTATGCCCCCTGTCCTAAACTCCGATCTCTCGCCTATCAAGATCATATGATTTCACATTTCGGTATGCAAAATAGCAACACAAACCTTTACAGGAAACCATAAAAGAAAGCAATAAAATCGATATTAAAGGTGACGTGACGAGTTAACGTACCAGTACTCCTTTCCTGACATTTCCGAGAGGGCCGCGATATTTCTCATAATCTGCATATATCATTAAGGACGTCAATTTTTATGACCGATCAGACTAAGTGAAAGCATAAAACGATAGCACTAGAATCGTATTAGTGGCTGCAAAAAACATACTCAGAAATGCACGATGCATAAATCCGGTTCCTCGTGTGACGCTGTTGAACACGCTTCTATAACCAACCAACCCCCTGTAATCACATGTGAAAGTAAATGAAACAATCAGCGAAATAACACCTGGACAGCAAAGTCTATGACAGTATTAATCGACCGAAAGATAGTAGGAAGTAAAATAAGGAGGGAGCATAGAGAAATAACTAATTTGACGATTAACAAAATAACCGTAAAAAAATGGTTAAACCAAAAGGAGAAGATATAATGAGCACTCGGTACATGCCTAGATGGACAAGTGAGACAGACTCTAGTCCTACCAACATGGCCCGGTACTGGACCCATGTCAGTAATCTCTCCTCGCCTGTGAGAAAGAGCTTCCATTACTATACCCACATGCTCCTCATTTACCTGGAATGGTGAAGGAACACAAATCACATTTACTGGAGTTTTAAAAGACTGAAAAAAGCACTGTAAATTAGCTTCAGAGCTATCACCTCGATTGTTACTTCTTCAATCGGCTCCAGCTTCTGTCCTTTCTCAGTTTTATACCTGATTAACTATAGATGTTATCCATGCACACATATATGCACACACGAACACACATCACTTTATTGATGATAATTAAGAAAAAGGGTAACAGCTCACATCACTTTAGGAGGCGAGACAGAAATCTCAAATTTCTCGCGCCTCATGTTCTCAATTAAGATACCTGTTGTCAAAAGACAAAAGGTAAAGAACAAGAAACAAAAGAAACTATGCAAAGACAATAAAAGATGCAACTGCACAGAGAAGGAGTTCTGCAATATTACATGATAACATTAAGAAAACAAGTACATTGACAAAAGTTAAAGGACAAAAATAACTAACCCAATTGAAGCTCTCCTCTCCCTTGAACTTCATAAGAGTCCGACATAGCAGGGAGCACATTTATGGCAAGATTTCTCTCAGTTTCAGCCATTAGCCGATCCCCAATTTGTCTTCCGGTAAGCTATTTTAATTTTACATAAAACACAATAATCTCATTATTCGGATGAACCCGTGGATAGGTGGTAAACACAAGAATCTCATTATTCGACTCAGATATCAAAATGTAAATGATTATATCAAAAAGTATAGTGAAAAACATAATGCTTACATAAGTACCATCTCGACCAGCCAACGGTGAGTCGTTCACACCAAAAGTCATTGAAATGGTAGGGGGGTCAAGTACAACAGTAGGCAGAGCTGTCATGACCTACCAGAAATTCAAGGTGTCAATCACAAATTAGTCCACCCGAGATGTTCTAGTCGATCCTTCTCCATTATACATTAAAGGGAAGCAAAGCAATGCAAAAATAAAACATGACACCGAATATTTGTAAAAAAGTTGTTAATATACGAGGAAAAAATAAAGCAGAGTGTCAGCTCTGAAGAAGTGCTACAAATATTTTTATGTACCTCAACACTCGCTATTGTGTGCCCTATCGATGGATTAGTCAACCCTGCCATGGACACTATGTCACCAGCACCCGCGCAATCAACTGCAACAATATGTGTGCCCTTCTTTTTCATCAGTTTCACAACCTACAAGAAGAAGAATCTTGATAATTATGAAAAAAGAACTGTCTAAACATTACTCATGATTACACATCCACATTATTCACTTTTAAGAATCAAGTGGTAAGAGAAAAAATAAAATCTCCATCTTACAGATTAATATGGCCATTTCTAGATACCCCATCATAGAAAATAGTAACTAAGAATGGAGTTGTTTTCTCAATTTTCGTCACATACATTTGACTCCTTTCTCATGATAAATAATATAAAGTTGGAGAACATCAATATAAATTATATAATAATCTAACTTGGTGAAATCAAGTGTCAACGTCTTTCACATTATGTCCAGGGGAAGAGCTAACCAATTTTACTACGATAGCGGCAGCTACAGATTAAATAGAAATTCGTTTATTTCCTACCATGATTTCTTAGAAGGGTGACACAAATGCCCTACCATAGCATGGTTGTCGTGTCTGGTGAGGATTTTATAAGCATGTAGCATGATAAGTTGAGAAATTACGGCAATGTAAAAGCAGTAACACAACAAACCTTCCCTTCTTCAATTTTGACGATTCCGGAATCTGTGCTATGAAGTCCATGAACTTTATCACCAACATGGAGAGTCCCAGAATGGATACGACCAGTAAGAATCCGCCCAACATAATTATCTCTTTCCATCATAGATACCTGTATTAGGAGTTGTCAACCACATATACTCTTAAGATGATCACATCAAATTAACAATGCTTTGAGTTTAACAACTAATTCAACATGCAACCCATGATAACCATAACCCGCAAGTCAAACCCCTTTATCCAAATAAAAATTAGCCAGTACTTGCAAACTATGATGGGAACACAATTCTTGTGCTCATGGGCACCAAAAAGTGTGGAAAATGTCAGTACGAAGAGTCCTATAAAAAAAATTGGAGGTCCATGGTCTTTATTCAGCACATTAGGTTGGTTATTATTTTTAAGGTACGAGTGTCATGTGCATATAGATAAAAAACAAGTCTACAGGTAAATCATGGATGTTGCTACCTAAGGTTGGGAAGTGATCATAATTTCTATACAAAACAAATTGAGCTGATTACATACATAGAGGGGGAACAGATTTAGGGAGTTGAGCCTTTCTGCATCCGTCAGCTCATGCAGACCATGAAAAATGTATTTTAAAACAATCATCATATATTATGGATAAATTTTCAGAACACGTTTTTTAGTTGCTAAGAAGTGTGTGCCACTGTGTATATGAAATTATGAATTCCAGGAATCATTGATACCACTGATAGATATTAATTTTACTGTAAATGTTCCGGTACTAACCAGCATCTGGAAAGGTGCATCAAGGCTAGCATTTGGAGGGTGAACATGTTTTACGATTGCATCAAGCAACTCAGACATATCCTTCGCATCACCGGAAGGAGTTTTGGTATAGGTAAGAGAGGCCCATCCTTCTTTAGCAGAGGCATAAAGAACAGGAAATTCTAATTGCTCCTCTAAGGATAAGTGAAGACTCCAGGTGTTAAAATATACTACTATCAGTTAACAGATACAAAACAAGTAACACAAAATACCTGTGGCACCAAGATTAGCAAAAAGATCGAACACCAAACTCTCAACTTCATTGCACCGTTCTTCGGTAACTACACATACGATGCCCAATGGAAAATTAAATACAGAATAAGCTTCCACGTCAAGAAGATAATGATGAGAACAAGATATTATTAATTGCAGTTAAATACCTGAAGGCCGGTCTACTTTATTGAGAAGAAGTAGAGGACGTAGACCATATTTTAAGGCCTTTGCAAGAACAAATTTTGTTTGAGCCAGGGGACCCTCACCGGCATCAACAACTAAAATTGCTCCCTCAACCATACCAACAACCCGTTCAACCTAAAAATAGAAATGGGAAAAAATATTTAATACGTTCAATGTAGATATCTTTCAGGAAGTAACAGATAGGATATTAAGTGAGATCTGAGGAAGTGACAATTTAAAATGCTCTTCTTTGGTTATATTTTACAAGATACTGAAGATAGTAAGGAGAAGATCTAGTTGGGAATGTAAACCTTATGTTGTGAAGCACTAAAGCCGATGTATGTTTAATGAACACAACTTATTTAGCAATAAGAAAAATGATTCCTTTTTTCAAAAAATAACTGAAGAAGCTCTGAAATGTTGAACATGTTTGCTAAATAAAAATATCTCCTTTTTTACTTTTTATGGCTTATGAGTATAAAGTTTTAACAATTCATAGAAGCAGATTTTTACGACAAAATAAAGACTACAATGTAAAATAAAGCTGTTAAAGTATGACATACTTCACCACCAAAATCTGCATGTCCTGGAGTGTCAACCATGTTTAGTTCGTTCCCCTTCCATGGAATAGATGTAACCTGCAAGTTATGAGAAGAAAATGAGATGCTCTAAAACACACACATAAACCTAATTACATAAACAATATTTCCCGAATTTAATTTAGAAATTTGTTAGCTTCAACGGGCGAAAACAACCATAACCACTGGCTCAGAAATTGATACCTCATGGAAACTTTCATCAAATTACTACCGACCAAATAGTAGCAGCCATAAGTCCGGCCTTTTTTTCATCATTGCCAATGGAAACCCCGTTTCAAAAATACGACGTAATTGCCTACTGCTCTATCGACAAATTCTAGGCGAATATGTAATTCAAGGAATGTGGAAATTAAGCTAACAAACAGGGCAACATAACTTTTATAAACAAAATTATTGAACAGTAGATGAATCAATGAAAATTCATCGAAGCATAAAAATTTGAAATTTGTGTAAGCCATCAAACACCTTTGAGGTAATGGTGATGCCCCGCTCTCGCTCGAGGCTGATCGAATCGAGGGCCCGCTCGTGCGGGATATCGGCGCCGCACTGGCGCAAGATCCGGTCCATGAGTGTGGTCTTTCCGTGGTCGACGTGAGCTATCACGGCGATATTCCGAAGCTTAGCGGGATCCACGGCGGCGGCGGAGCTAGCTGCGGACGGGGAGGATGCAGCGGCGGTGGTCGAGGAGAAAGCCCGCGCAACGCGTGAAAACGTGGAGGAGTAAGATGAAAAAGAATTATTTTTTCTGGCGGCGGTGGAGCAGAGAGAGCGGAGCAGTGGGCCCACCATTTCTCAGAGATTACGAAGAAGGGGCTTCGCCTGAAAAACGACCGGCTTCGCTACTTTTGTGTAGGGTTTAAGAAAAAAAATCCCCCTTTCTCATTTCAGGGAGAGGGTTTAAGTGGCTGTGTTTTTATTTGATTAGTATTTTTTTTTTAAATGGATTGTTTATTTGATTTTTTAAATAAATTTGTTTTCAAAAATTGTGAAAACAGAAATTAAAATAAAATTCATTTATAATATAAAAATAAAATTTAAATACTCCTATATCATCAAACAAGTTAAATTAATTTCAAAATTATATAATAGTATAACAATATTAATGTAATAATCATCAATAATTGCTCATTAGTTTTGTAAATATTTTGACCCAACCAAAATAAAGCTTTAAAACAAAATCAATAGTCTCAAATTCAACACACAATTTCTGATATGTAATTCACCGTTTTAAAACTAAACCATTTGTCTCAAATCCAGATTCGGCCACATTAGAGTTTAAAACAAAATCAATTTTCTTAAATCCAACACACATAATTTTTGGAAACATAAATGAGTACGCACGTAAGTTTAAACCAATATAATAAAGTCTAGTGGTCTCAAACTATGCAAACATAATTTCTACTGAATCAAAATAACAAAATATAGTTGAGAATGTTGCTTGAACCAAAATAAATTATCACTCTCATAAGAACATCACTCTCGGCTACCATCAACTTAGAAGATAAAAATAACAAATTAGAATATGCAGAACAATCAGAATCAAAAATATTATAGTATTATATATATAATACCTAAATCTGACTTCAAATCACCCATTGATGTTGAATCGTGAAGATGCAAGAAGAGATTTTTTTGGTCGATGCAAGAAGAGATCTTTTTGGTCGTGAAATGAAAGCAAATATTGCATGTTTGGTTTACAAGATTTT
This sequence comes from Euphrasia confusa, assembly GCA_954870475.1. Lineage (NCBI taxonomy): Eukaryota > Viridiplantae > Streptophyta > Magnoliopsida > Lamiales > Orobanchaceae > Euphrasia > Euphrasia confusa. The sequence continues at coordinate 34,535,234 of OX940963.1, read as the reverse complement.
CAAATTCACAAATTCTAGATCGCTAACAAGTTTCAAGACAATCAAATGAATCAAAACATTCTGAACAATGTTTGGATTCTGGGAAGTAGACCCAATAACCCAACAAGTAATTTGTTCGAGGTATCCAATCAACTTAATGGTGCTCCACTTTTGGAAACAAATTATTAAAACAAGAAGAAGAAAAAGAATAAGTGTTTGCAAAATTGAGTATAAATAACATAAATATATGAAATAAATATTTAAAACAAGAAGAAGAAAAAGAATAAGTGTTTGCAAAATTGAGTATAAATAACATAAATATATGAAATAAATATGTACTAATAAATTACCATTTCATATAATGTACGAGATAAACATTTCATAATTTCTGTCTTGAGGAGGATTAGTTGATCACTCAATTCAATGATGATGAACATATTGTTCAAGTTCATGATGTGGTGTTTGAGAAAGTTTTACTTGGGATGAAATCCACTCCCCGCACCAAACACTGTATCCTTTATTTCATTCGAACTTGTCACTCCATCTCTCACAAGAAACACAATATATTTTTAAAAGATAAATAATGAGTTAGTTCACCTCTATAATATTTTATTTTAATTACCCCGCCCACTCAAGTGCACATATGTTTCGTAGTTAGTTTGAGTGGTTCGGTTGAAAAAATCGGTTGGCAAAAATTGGTTGACAAATCAACCTCTAATTATATATTTCTCGAGTATGGAGCAACTATAGAAAAGGTGAAATGAAATAATATTTTTCAAATAACATGAACACAAATAAAATATAAATGAATGAATAAGTTAAACCAACATTGAAATATGTGATTTCCAACAAGCTCCACACCCGAGAAATATGTGATTTCGACATAATGTATAAGTATATTTAATAATAAAATATTATTGTTGATATATTATTATGCATTTGTTTTTTCATAGTAATATGTGATTTTCACCTTATTTTTATTATTGAAAAACACTTTTAATTAATTTTTATTTATTCTTATGTATATAAATATATTGATAAAAAAATAAGGTGAGAATGATATTTGAAACACAAAAAAAACACTCTTATTCAACAATTTAATACATTTATATAGTAAATAAAATGGTTAAATGGATTCATAGTAGATTTAATAATTGCATGCAACAATAATAATTAATGCAAATAAAAAAAACTATTTTCATAATATTTGATATATTTAAAATATATTTTTTAATTTTATATTTATTTTAGTGAGAATGCAATATAATTGAAACACAAACAAAAAATTATTTTACATTTTGATTTTATTAATCATATAATTATTTTCTATTTTAGTGAGAACAATTATACTGTAAACACAATAAAAAACAATTATTCAAGCAAATTAATTTTACTAGCCATATAGTTATTCAATTGTTATAAATATTTACACGGGTTAGATATGATTAAGTAATGAAAATTATTATTCCAAAGCAATTTTAACACTATTTTTTCTAGTTTTTGTATTATTATTAAAACAAAATAAATTAGTAAAATAAATTGAGAGAAAGATAGTTGAAACAAAAATAAAACAACTATTAAATAATTTAATTTTATAACCATACAATTATTCGTAATTTACACTATTTTTCAAAAGGCCAATGAGTCAAAAAATATTATTTAAAATTCCCCTCTTAATTTTTTTTTTTTGTTGTAAAAAAATATTATGAGAAATCTCTATTATGTTTTTTTGGTCCACTATTATTATTTATCTATATATGCATTCATTCAAATTTTATTATTTATTTCACAAAATTATTTTTCAAATTTTTTTGCAATAACATTTTTTTAAGATAATTATATTTATTTAAAATCTTAAATTGTCAAACAAATTAATAGTTTATAAGTTTAAATTTAGAAGAGTGTATTCAATTAGGATTTTGGAGAACACGATCATGTGAAAGGAAAAAAATACGAGAAAGCCGAGACTTTGGAGTATCGCTGTCCACCCAACTTTCAAGTTGGAGGAATAGAAATACAACATAAGATATTGATTTCTGCTTCATCTATCATTGTCTTCACCGATTCTCAACAAATGTACGACTATTTCCGTTGCGCATTTTTGTACATGGATCCGGTTCTCGATCCTAGCTACTGGCTTCCAACATAATGCTCGTTAATTGAATGAAGAGGTGACATAGAAAATCTTGAGAGAAGAAAAAGTAAATAAAAAGAGAGACTGAGAGAGTGAGGAGAAAGAAAAGTCTTTTTAAAACATTCACAATCCTATCAACAAATCAAGTTGACATTTGTCATTCATTGTTTAGGTTAATTTTGGAGAATCAATCCTTGAATAACATTAAAAATATTAATCTAAGTTTTCAGCATTTAAAATAAGGTACAATACCCAAATCCTCAGTTTGATTTACTAATACATAGATAGAACTAATAATATTAAAATAGAGCCCTCTCCAAAATCCGAAAGCTCGACTCAACTAGTTTGCCGCCCTAAACGATATAAATTGTAATTGAAAACAAATACTAATCATAAATGAATAATAAAAAACATAAACTTTGTTAAAGTATGTCTGGAATAATAGAATCGAAACAAGAATAAAATATGGGATTAGTTAAAAATCTCAATCTCACAATGATTCACATTGAGATTGATATAATTGTGAGTGGGTTGTCATGTCGATGACTTCATCAATGATGCAGCGGCCGAATGACAAAGGTGTTCGTAGCGTGACTTTAACCGGGTCCGGTTCTCCTTCTGTGATTTATTATGGTCCATTTTTTTATTTCCTTCATTTCTTTATTATTTATTTCTTTATTATTTATGGAGAATATATTAAACTTTTTCAATCCAAATTATTTTAAATTTTAACTTAATTTTGGAGAATATATTAAACTTTTTCAATCCAAATTATTTTAAATTTTAACTTAATTTTAAATTATTTTAATGAAAGTTCAACGGTTATTTTATTTATTTATTACTACTAAATAAATATGTTATATAGTCAAATACTCAATGATTCATTTTCACAATCATGATTGTTTTCAATAATATATATATATATATATATATATATATATATATATATATATATATATAATATAAGTACATAATTAATTATTTCAGCTTTTATACAAGACATAATCACAAAAAATGTAAAAACAAATGGAGATGAGAAATTAGCAATGCTCAAGAAACATCAAGCATGAGAAACTGAACAAAAATAGTTGCTATCTCACAAAACCTTGGTAAAACATCTAAACGCAGACAATCGAGTGGTGAGTTCCTTGCCAGAGCAGTAATGTACGAGAAGACTCGAGTAATTACAAACGAATGATTTAGAAACGAGCAAAGCAAACAAACAATGTAGACCAGAAACATGTAACAAGAAAATGGTGTGGTATCTGCGCCCGAAGTGGCAACTCTGAATTTTATCTATCCCACAACTCAACATCCCTAAACCTGCAAAACCACAACACACTGTTAGCATATATAATACTTAAAAAAGAACATTACTGATAAGAACAATTTCAATCCCAGACTCAAATTGCATATTGTAGCGTCGGTAAGACTTTTGAAACTCATATTATCCGACCACAAAGGACATCATCGATTCATCAGTACAATTTCAAAGTATTTTTTCCCATTATTTTTCAAATACAGTTCACTGTCGTAGGTTCAGATTTTACAACTTCACAAAAAAATCAGATGCTTAATCACTCGAGGACGCGTGAAGAAAGAATACAATTATAGTAATACATTGGCTTAAAATCTTCCTAGCTTGCAAATTATACGCTAATATTCACTACTTGCTCAATTCCTATTAAATGGTCTTTTAAAGCAATTATCAGGTGAAAAGTACAAAACAATCCACCAAACTGTAAATATGTTATCTGATGACTGGTAATTTAGTCAGCTAAATGAATTCCATTAGATGAGCTAACTAAAGGACGGAAACACGATCATCTAATTACGTAATAATCTGTAATGCTAGTTAAAACTAAATGAGAGGGTTTAGGAAACCAACAACTGAATTGATGTCACAGTCTTATAGTCGTTACTCGTTAGAGATATAGTTATAGGGTTGGTTTTCTATTTAAGTGAGTACTAGGATTTTGGACTAGACACCTTGGAATTATTTGTTTTGGTCTATAAGCTGGGTAGGAGATTTCCTGAGCAATGAGAAACCTGAGGGTGGTTCTATTCTTTTTTCACTATAAGCTGCTCAGGAGATTTCCTGAGGATAAATTTGTGTTTTAACTTTTGAGGCATAATTGTTGGATAGGTAAATCCTGATACTTTTTTATGGTTTCTTATAGTTTACTACCATCAAACCCTCGACTCTATCAATAGGATAGCTAGAATTCATAAATAAGGTTTCAATATGTGAAGCAGCAATGCTGTACTAGTGAAAAAAGAATAGAACCACCCTCAAGTTACTCATTGCTCATGGTGATTGTGTTTCAATTTCAGAAAAAAATAAAAAAATGAAAAATCCTACTTTAACACTAAAACCACACCAGATAGTAGCAAGTAGTATACAGCTCCCAGAAAATTAAAGTATGTAAATAAAATACATGTCTTCACAGCTGATAATATGACATAATGAAAAATATGAATGGGAAAGATTATACAGAGTACATAACTTACAAGTTGTTTAACATTCACACAGACTAAGGATCAAGGACTATAAAGAAACGCAAGCAGGAATGAAGGATCAATTCACTAAAAAGCATGTCCAAACTGAATTTAACCAAAAGTATTAGATACAAATAACCTCGCAATCTGACGAGACAAAATCAAAACAAATAAAAATGGCAGCATTCACAGAAGTAGCTGAGTTCACCAGTGGTATTTGTGTTGAGCAAAATACATTTCTTTCTAGAATAATAGAAAATATTTATTCACAAAAAGTATACACTACTGATTAGGGTGAAAATAATAAATACGTGAACAAGTTACCTTGTCTCACGAAGCAGCCTTGGGTTTTTTTCCAGTCACAATCTGAGATATGTGTAGACCCCTGCTAAATGCTTGATTAAAAAGAATCCTCGTCTGCATGTTTTGGAACCCAGGTAACCATGAAAGAAGGGCAAGCGGGATCATGACAATGACTCCAAACATAATGTCATACACCCGAGCTATAGAAACAACAATCTCCCAGAGCAACGTTTTCTCCAAAAACGGCCGAAGGACTTGTGCAATCGATATAAATCCCCATCCAGTAGGAACAAATGCCAATAAACTGGTGAAGAGATCCAGAAATGTGAACTTGGTAAACTGGAGCAAGGCGATTATCACAACTGCAGCAAGAATTATGACAAGAAACTGAACCAAACGATAATAGATGTGTTCCTTTGCAGCATATTTCTCCCGAGCATATGCTATTATTATGAAAAGTCCAAGAGCCACAACCACATAGATCCATGAAAGCAAGTAAACAAGTATGCTTCTGCTTCCGTCAGCAATGCCTAATTGATAAACAACTCCATACTGGAAAAAGAAGAAACGGAGGTCTAGAATGATCTCCAGTAACTTTCCCCAAATACCAGTTGTCCTCAAATGATCTTGCTCTTCATACCACCACTTTTCCCAGCTCTGTTCAGATTTCGCAAACACACCACCCCTATACCATATCCAGTTCATGAACTCATCAAAGTCATACACAGTCTTTAACCAATCAAAGCCTGAAGGATTAAAAATGAAGGGGCCTAAAATCCAGGACATTACTAGAAACCAACTAGAAATGGTCAATGCTATGTAAACAAAAGTGCCTGTAGCTACTGGGCTGTAGGCAGCATATACAGTGAGTATAAGCCCAAGTTCAATAGCCTTAACAAAATGACTACGAGCATATAATCTATAATTCTCAGAAAAACTCTTGTGCTCCACCACAAAACCACGTCCAGTTGCACGGTATTTTGCACCTCCATGCAGAATAGTTCTGCCAAAGTAATGTCCTCGGGTCCCCATGGAGAAGGTATAGAATACAGAAGAAAGTTGGAGCTGCATCGTTATAAAGTCCCAGATAACGTTCAGAAAGCCATGCTCAAGCGAGTTTTCCACAACCATTGGCAAGGCAGTAAAGAGACCAAGTTGGATAATGAATTGCTGGTTCAAGATTGTACCGAGTGCTCTATTATTGCTTGTATCTGCCATGTCAGAGCCCTCTACCCCACTTAATGCTAGATAAAGCCGTCCCCACAAAAATGCATACACAGTGAGCAGAATCATCATGGTATTGAAGAAAAATCCCACAGTGGTGTAAAAGAATGAGAGCATTCGGAAGAAGTCCAGCCTATGACCCATGAGAAATACAGTGAAAACTCTAGGTGTTAAAATATACTAGTACATCAGTTAACAAATACAAAACAAGTAACACAAAACACCTGTGGCGCCAAGATTAACAAAAAGATCGAACCCCAAGTTCTCAACTTCATTGCACAGTTCTTCGGTAACTACACGTACAATGCCCAATAGACGATTAAATACAGAATACGCTTCCACTTCAAGAAGAAAATGATGAGAACAGGATATTATAAATTCAAAATACATTTTTAAAATACAAAATGCCTAATAGACGATTAAATAGATTAGAATGTGAACTGATTAATCCTACTCAAACTAGAACATCATGCAGTTCCTGCCTGTCATGACTGCTAAAAGGAAATTTTATAACAACCATACTTTAAGGGCATCCAATTATAAATTCTGTCAACTTTCTCACTAGGTGGACTAGATAGTAGATATTCAATAAAATATTTTGCTCCTTCTAAGTCATCTAAATTTTCTGCGTCAATTATAGTATCTAAAGTAAATATCATACATAATATTAAAATGGGAAGTTATACTTTTTATAAGAAACATAATTTAAAATGGGAAGTTATACATTAACGATTAAAAAACTTGTGCAGATAAATCATGAATTGCAATTCAGCAGCAACGAACAATTTTTCTAACACGAATATGGTCCTCTTAAGAAAATAATACAGTAGTATGTTTTTATATGAACAAAAGCATTTTTCAGCCTGCAGAACAAATGCAAAAATAAATAAATCGAGCATCTCAATTATAATGTTTTGAATTTGTAATCAATTTTAATGCAGGTCTTGACTACTTGCACTATCATTGAGATTCCATGTAGAGCATACTGTATCGGGTTGATAAGGGAAATTCAATAGGTCAATTACACTACACATCAAATAAGATGACTTATGTTCTATTCGCAAAATGAAAAGCTTGAAAATGACTATAAAAAACCCTACTATGTTATCTCTACAACAAAATTAGCAATCCAATCAGATATTCCACCGATGTGTGAAAAGAATTGTATGCATCAAATTATCAGATGTTTGCTGTACTTACACACTATATTACTTTGATAAGAAAATGGATTGAGATAAAGCATCAAACAAGACAATATGCTCACACGTTTTCTAACACCATACAAATTTTTATACAATCATCAACATTATTTGTAGTAAAATACCTGAAGGTCGGTCTACTTTATTAAGAAGAAGCAGAGGACGTAGACCACAGTTTAAGGCCTTTGCATGAACAAATTTTGTTTAAGCCAGGGGACCCTCATTGGCATCAAAAACTAAAATTGCTCCCTCAACCAAACCAACACCCTGTTTAACCTATAAACAGAAAATGGAAAAAATATTGAACACGTTTGATGTAGATATCTTTCAAAAAGTAGCTGCTAAGTTATTAAGTAAGGTCTGAAGAAATGACGATTTCAAAAGTCAATCCTTAGTTAGATTTTACAGGAAAACCAATCTAAGGACTCTGTGAGAGGAATAAGACAATTGATTTATTTTTTCAAAACATAATTGAAGAAGCTACGACAGTACGGCCAAATATCAATCTCGTTGGCTTATGAGTACAAAGTTTAACAATTTCGTCAAGTTACTACCGACTGAATAGTAGCAGCTATAAGTCCGGCCTGTTTTTCATCATTTCCAATGGAAAATCATTTCAAAAATACGATGTAATTGCCTACTGCTCTCTCGACAAATTCTAATTGAATATGTAATTCAATGAATGTGGAAACCAAGCTAACAAACAGAGCAACATAACTTTTATAAACAAAATTAAAGAACAGTGATAATTCATCGAAGCATTAAATAGTTGAAATTCTTGAAAGCCATCAAACACCTTTGAGGTAATGGTGATGCCGCGCTCTCGCTCGAGGCTAATTGAATCAAGGGCCCGCTCGTGCGGGATATCGGCACCGCACTGGATCAAGATCCGGTCCATGAATTTGGTCGACGGGAGCTATCACGGCGTCGGCGGTGCGAGCTGCAGACGGGAGGAGGCAACGGCGATGATGATGATGAAGTTGTATTGAGTTGGGAGGCATCCCAACACATTCTATTTTTTTTTATGTGTGTGTGGGCCGCACCAAACGGTCCAAACCGTGTAATGGGCTTTGGCCCATTTAAACTCCTCCGACCGCTGCGCGCTCGTCTATTTTAATTCTCATGCTGATTCTTTGATGTCGCACTTCGCTGGATCAATATATTTAGAGAGAAAATTTTAATCGGTAAGAAATATAAAAACTCTACTCATTTTAACCCCTCTTTTAAAACTACACCCAATCTATACAAAATGTATTGGAAATGTCTTATTTACCCTCCCCTTTTTCAAAACAAAACAAAACTAATTAAAAAACAAAAAAAAAAGACAAAAAAAGTTAAAATAATTTGGTCCCCCCACCCCCCTTTCTCTCTCCCCGAACGGTCCCCACACACAAATCGGTTCCGGCGAATTTTGGGAAATTCCGGCCACACAATGTCGGATAATGAGCACGAAGACCACCACGATGACGAGCACGAAGCGGAGCACCAAGATAACCAACAATGGCCGCTCCAACCTCCGGTAAGTGTCGAAAACCTAGGTTTCGAATTTTGGTTTTTTTTCAACAATGTGTTCGATTTTATGCTTGAATTTCATATTATTGAGTTTGTTTGAGTGTTGTAGTTGATTAGTAGTCTAAATTGTGTTTTAAAATGCTCTGAAAATCGCCGGAAAAATTTGAGTTTTTCGGCCCTCGGCCGCCCCCCTCGGTCGACCCCTCGGCCGCGGGGAAGAAGATGACCGGCCGAGGGCACTTGGTGACCGAACAAGTGCCCGAGCGAGGGCACTATCCGGTCCCTCTGCCCCTTGGTCACCGAGGGCACTTGGTGACCGAACAAGTGCCCGAGCGAGGGCACTATCCGGCTCTGCCCCTCGGTCACCGAGGGCACTTGGTCACGACCGAGGGGTCGACCAAGTGCCGAAAATTTTTTTTTTTTTTTTTTTTGCTTTATTATATTTACAATATTATGTGTTTATTTATTTAACTTAATTGTGTTTTTGCAGGATGGGTTCCAATGGAGGAGGCCACAATTCATTTACACGAGTAAATAATTGAATCGTACGTTCGAGTCGTAGGTTTGAGTCGTAGTACGTTTGTTTGTTTGGATTGATTTGTATATGTGTTGATTTGGATTGATTTGTAGGTGTGTGTTTGTTTGTTTGGATCGATTGATTTGCAGGTTATGGCTTTGATATTAACTAAATAAATCCCGTCAAATTTTTTTAAAATATTTTATAAATCAAATCAAAAAAATATAATTAAATTAAGTATATAAAAAATATAATTAAATTAAGTATATAAAAAAATATAATTAAATTAAGTATATAAAAAATTAAATTAAATTAAGTATATAAAAAAATATAATTAAATTAAGTATATAAAAAATATAATTAAATTAAGTATATAAAAAAATATAATTAAATTAAATATTATAAACATTTTTTTTTTTTTTTTTTGCACTTGGTGGCTGCCCTTGGTGGCGCCACCAAGTGCACTTGGTGGTTGGGAAAATTAAAAGTATTTTTAAATTCGGCACTTGGTCGTTGCACTTGGTCAAAGTGACCAAGTGCACTTGGTGGTGACCAAGTGCAGAGGCCACCAAGTGCACCACCAAGTGCCCCACCAAGTGCTTTAGAACATAAATT